>OZ010582.1:102323859-102593859 GCA_963932145.1 Acanthosepion lycidas | reverse complement strand
TATGTGCAATTACAAAAGTGTCCTACTACATTGACATTGATGAATTATCAAACTAGTATACGTTGTCATTATAACAGTGACAGCAAAGGGCCATTTTTAAAAACATTACAAATACATTTCCCATGTGAACAGAGACAATATAAATATATATATATATCTACATTCTATCAGAAAACTTCTGTGAGATATTTAAAGTCAGAACTGTATTTAGAACACTCATGAGCAAACTGTGGCTTTCAGGACACATACAGCCCATTTGGTCTTTCTGAATGACATGGCATGCTTTTCATTAAGAAAACAAAGTTCCTGAAAATTTTTTTTTTTTCATTCTCAATTGTTCACGCACAGTCTCTCATGCATAACCACATTCATAAACAATGAATAAATATAACGTTTCTTGAATTTTATAAACTTTCAATGAAAAAATGTTTTCATCAGTTTTTAAACCATTGGTGATTTTCACTAAGGAAGATCATATGTGTAAAAATATTTTACTTTTGAAACAGGAAACATTCAAATTAATTTTTTTCTCCAAAAAAGAAATAAATGTTTTTATTTTCAAATGAATAAATTAGAAATAAATCACATGCAATGATGTATATTGATCATACTGTCATCAATGTTCACATTATACCAAGACTCCATTTTTGTTTTTTAATTATAGAAAAATATTTTTTCCAGAGAAAAAGAAAATTAACTTTTCCCCCATTTCTAAGGTATATGCTTAAGCATATGGTCTTCTGTAGTGAAAATAACTGAAGTAACTAGCTTAACTATCAATTATAAATTACCTTTATTTTTTTAGTATTGTAGCCCTCCTTGTGATGAGCCATAGATCATGTGGACCATTGCTAAAAAAATGTTACCCATGCTTAGTTTAAAGGACACAAAGGATACATTAAAGTTTAAAGGACACAAAGGATACAAAAGTTGTGAGAAATTGAAGAGAATTTGCAAGAAAATGGGTGATTAAAAATCACTGTGGTTGCATTTACACTTTAAAAAAAAGTTTAATGATTTAACACAAAATTTTGCAACTTCTGGCTTAAAATTTGATTTTGGAAGTTTCCCCATTCAATCTACAAGTAATTTACAGTTGTTGGAAATTAAAGCTATTATAACTGAATAAAGAACAGAGCTATTATATGTTGATAGGTGTAGATAAGCACACCTATTGCCCAACTCACACTCCTTCCGGGTTTATTGAACAGGAGTAGAGGATAATCCTTTGTTTCCTGTTTAGGATATGGTTCACTGGATCTTTCTTCCTTTCTTTCTTTCTTTCAGGAACTGTCTTTACTTTTTGGTAATTTGACTAATCAGTGACTTCAACTTCCTTTTATAATGGTACTAGGTTTGGTAGTTCACTGGCTGCTGCATCTGACTGGTATTAAGGAGCCCAAAGTATTTAGTAGCACAGAGAGGCTGCTCTGATCAACAGTCACGTAATATCAGGGTATTTGTAGTGTTATTGTCATGTCATGCATGGATTGATGTTCCTGTATGTATTTCTGGTGGGAAACCCTGACACCACATTATATTGTAGTCTCAGCCATGTTCTGTCTAGTTTGTATTGCCATTGACGCTAGAGATAATTATGTTGTTCTTTTTCTTTTCCTCCTCAAAACAAATCTCCTTATGACAAAAAACAATGTAAAAAAATACAAGAAAACCAATAAATAAAAAATCACCTCCCCACCAACCTTTCTTTCTCTAATATTTGTGGTATGTTTTCCAATTTCTGCAGTGTAGAATCTTTTCTCTTGGAACACTTGCCAGATATCTTTTCACTTTATGAAACCAATTTAAATTTTTTCATTGCTACCAATGAATTTTCTGTTCAAGGCTGTCTTCCTTCTTTCTCTCTACTGAATTAGTTAAGCATCTCACAATGCAGGACCTTCTTTCAGACAAGCAATATGTCTTTTCTTTCTCTAGGTCAACTGCTGATGTATTAATGGTTATTGCGGAAAGAGTCTATCAAGCATTGGATAAGAATGGTGAAGCTTGGGCTGTTGCTTTGGACATCTCAAAATCATTCAACAAGGTTAGGCATTTTGGTCTTCTCCACAGGTTGAAAAATTACAGTGTTTCTGGGTGAATTTTTGAACTGATTCAGTATTTTTTATCAAATTGTGAAATGAGAGTTGTCCTGAACAGCCACTCTTTTAGATTCTTCTGTGAATAATGTAGGTGTTCCTCAGGGCTCTATCTGTGGCCCCACTTTATTTTTAATTTTCATTAACTACCTTCCTGATGACATCAGCTCTCAACTTGGTATTTATGCTGATGATTCAACCATTTACTCTTGTCTTAATACTAAGTCTGATCAGTTTTCTAAGCTGATCTCACAAATGATCTACAGTCTGTTGTTAATTGGGGCAAAAATGGTTTGTTAATTTTAACACTTTTAAAACTAAAAGGCTCTCTGTTAATCATTGGAGAGATCCCTTTCTGCCTTCCATCAGCATGGCTGATGCTAACCTCCAGGAGAGTCATTCGAAAGACTACATTGAATTCATTGCTAGGTCAGCTGCTAAGAAAGTTGGTTCACTGTGTCATGCTAGACAATTTTTCTTGACAGAATCTATCTTACATATCTATAAGTCTACTATTCATCCATGCTTAGAATATTACTGCCACATTTGGTCCAGTGTTCCTGCTACTTATTTAGAGATTCTTGATAAAATCTAAAGAAGAATCAGCAATATTATTGATCCTGACCTGGTGTCTCAGCTTCAGTCAATTTCCCACCAATTGCTCTAACTTTAAGTTCTATACTAATAGTTTTTTCTCTTTCACCTCTTCCCTTGTGAAAGTGACTGAAGCTGAGATGCCAAGTCAGGACCAGTGACATTGCAGGTTCTTAGGATTCTGTTGGTTAGTTGGTTGGTTGGTTGGGTTTTATGGCATATCAACCACTGTGGGTCATTTAATGCCAAATTAATGCATATATATATATATATATGTATGTATATATATATATATATATATATATATATATATATATATATATATATATATATATATACATACATACACATACATACACATATACCTATACATATATTAAATATACAGTACTATTAAACATATAGCTGGCAACATTATTTTTCCAAAAATGCATAGCTGGCAACATTATTGTTTCAAAAGCGTATAGCTGGCAACATTATTTTTTCCAAAAAACGTATAGCTGGCAACATTATTGTTTCAAAAAATTTATAGTTGGCAACATTATTGTTTCAAAAACGTATAGCTGGCAACATTATTTTTCCGAAAACATTATCTGAAGCCTTGTTGTTGGACATAGTTTAGCGTCATACCCGGGACGCTAGGATTCTGTCAAGAATCTCTAGATAGATAGCAGAAGTGTTAGACCAGATGTAGCAGCAATATTCAATGCAGAGCCAAATGGTAAACTTATAAAGGAGCAAAATTGATTCTGTTGAAAAAAATTGTCTAGCATGACAGAGTGAAACAATTTTTCTAGCAGCAGATTTAGCAATTGATTCAATATAATCATTCCACTTCATGTCAGTAGAAAAAAATGAAACCAAGAATACGCAATGAATTGTTCTCTTGGTGGTTAGCATCAGCCATGCTAATGGAAGGCAAATAAAGTTCCTCTTATATGATCAAAGTGGTGTTAACATTAACAAGCCGTTTCTTGCTCCATTTAACAACGGATTGATTTTAGATATCTAAAGTCACCCTGCCATTTTGACTTTTGATTCCATTTCAAACTATCTTACAATTTACATGAATGAATATAATACAGTGTACTGATTAAGTTTTAAAATTTTTTGAACAAATATTTTAAAATATTTATTTCAATATCAGCACTGAAGTATTTTAGTGAGATTTTATTGTTTTTCTCCAAGTGAATTAAAATGCTAAGTATTTTTTCTTTCTTATTTCAGAAGCAATTGATGTTTTTAGAGGAGCTGCAGAGTGATGTAGCTTTCACCCAAAGAAAAATTGCAATTGGCAAAATGAGTTTGAATTCCAGCTCAGGCTATTTACATTCACTTTTTCATCGTGTCTTGAGGAAGGCATGTCCCTGAATTCTCATATAGAGTAACAAAAGGTTTCATGACTGGCATACCACAGAAAATGGGTGGTGAGTACCTGGACAATTCACTCTCCCATAACTACTTGATTACTTCAGGTAGTAGCAGCAAAAAAATTACTCTATTATCTACTCCAGGGTTTCCCAACCTGGGTGATATTGCCCACTGGTTTACAATTTTCAATTGTTTAGTAGATGATGAGCAACTGAACAGGAAATTGGGGACAATTGGGAATTTTGGTAGGTGTATATAAGATTTTGAGTATTAAAAAGTTATTTCAACATATGCTACCTGGAAAAAAATATTTAGAGATATGAAAAGAACCTGTATTAAAAAAAAAAAACAATAAACAGGAGACTAAATGGGAATAACTGAGTCAGATTCCAAAATAATATATAAATATCCCTGAAAACAAGGAATATTTTCATATTTTCTTTAGTTTTCAGAAGGGTCATTAACATTCAAATAGTTCTTCAGACAAAATAACATTTTTTGAGGGGATATAAATCAGATAAGAGAAGACCAAGAACAAAAATTAAAAGTAAAATTAAGAAGTGACCTCAGGATAATTTTTATTTAATATAGTTTTTACTTTTTTTTAATCATATTGACATTCTCAAATTTATCAAAGCAAGAAAAATGCCTGTCAAAACATAATTTACCCATCACTGTATGCTTTTGAATATTTATTATAGAGGTGGGTGGTGGAAAATTTTTTCATGTAAAAGTGGGTGATGGCACACAAAAGGTTGGAAACCTTTAATCTATTTTGACAGAGACCTACAACAAAAACAACAACAATAATAATAATAATAATAATAATGAGGAGCTGTCACTATAGGAATTTATATCTTCTCATGGTAATCAATTGATAATAGTTTTCATATTTTTCTTTTATTCAAGTATTCAGTAGAGGAGCACATAATCTGAACATATTATTTCGTATAAAGAAAGTATGCAAGAAATAATGTTTGATTGGGTCTTAATGGTGGTTGGCTTTAATTTTTCATGTATCATTTTTTTCATTTTTGTTTTTTCAAATAAACACTTAATTTATCCTCAATTCACTTCAAGTTTAATATGAATTCAGATTATTAATTTACATGATCAAATGATATTAATTACCTAACAGTATAAATACAACATGATCATTGCAGAATTTTTGGTATTCTGGGGAAAATTCCTTTTTTAAGTTACTGTGGTTTTAGAAGTGGACTAATTCATAAATTTATTTTTGTTGCTATAATTAGCATTAATTGCAATAGAGTAAAAAAACCTATAGTGGATAATTATTTATTTACCACACAAAATAATACAAATGCTGTCAGATGTTACATATTATGAAATAATAAAATAATTAATTAAAACACTTGACAAAATCAATTTTTTATAAAATAGAAATGGAGTCAATCTTTGTGTGTTTAATGCAATAAAAGGGAGATCATTCTATTACAGAATGGCGTGAATAACGAATAAACGATAAGTTAATAGAGATGTTTCTTTATTACTTGTTTATTAATAAGATCTTATCAAGAGACAAATGACGAAAAGAAGACGTAGGATAATACAGTGTCAAATATTACTAAATCATTTATAAAGTATTTTTTTAAAAAGTCCACAAATCTAGAATAATTTAATTTATTAGAGAAATGTTGAAAACAATTTATTTTTACTACAGCAAACATTTTTAGAAGATTCTTTTGATTGTATAATTCCATCTTGTTTTAGAGTTAAAGATTCTTTCTCACAGAGTCTTTCCAGTGCCTGAAAATTCCACTATATCTCTAGGCTTACAATACATATTTATTTAGCTGTGACTGTCTTGGTTCAAGGGGTCTGTCCCAGTAAATTATTAGTGTTCATTCCCCACATCCATTTTTAGCAGCTCTGAAAATTAAGGGGTGTTGTGTGTTGGGTCATTAAAATACTTTAACTTTATTATACAAGAAAACTACCTATGATAAAAACTGAAAACTTTCATTTTGAGTCTTGGAAATTATGGTTAGTAATCATCTCTTCTCATAAAAAAATATCTTTTTCAGGTAAATATTTTAAAATTTACTTAAATGAAACTGAGTCAATTTTTAAATTAAAAAGAACACATTAACACTTGTAAAACTGAGATTGCTTTACATCAAATTTTTTTAATAAATCTAATGAACGCTAAAAAAATTCAGTATAGAATTTTTTCAATTTGAGGTAGTACCACTTAAATTCAAGGTTAAAGTATGTAATATTTAAATGTCAACAGAAAATTTCCCAATGTAAAAAATTGTTAATTTTAAGTTAGTCCTATTCCAGTATTCAGTTTGGAAGTATAATTAAAAAGAAAAGGTTTTATGCAATACAGTGTAAATAAATTTTATTTACAACAGAATTTCTAATTTTGTAGAGTTTTACATCAGCTTAGCAAAGAAGGTTGTGCTAATTAAGAATACAAAAAGTATAATAAAATGTAATGAACAAAACTTTTAGCAATCAGAATAAGCATTCTGTTGTTTGGGAAGGAAAAGAAAACTTATCTTCTGCTTGTAATTGTTGATGATAATTGTAAAGAAAAGTTTATTGTTTTCAGATGCAGCTGAAAAAGAGAAATTTGTAACTTTATAAGAGTTAACTTCCACTAAATTATGAAATGAACTTTGCATGTATATTCCCAGATTGTTGTTGCAAAAAGGAAAATAATTATTTTGTAGATAGAATTTCTATGAACTCACCACTCTAATGCAGAGATTTAAAAAACATTATCTCTGACATTTTTATTAGTTTCAAACGTTATTATATTTGAAAAATGATACATCGTATTTTAAGTAGACACCCCATTTTATTTATTAAAAAATGAGGCGTCCATTTCAAATATGGAGTATCCATTATAACGTCTGAATTAATAAAAATGTCAGATTAAAAAATAAATCTATTGATTAATTCTATGATCTATCTTCTTATCTATCTAAAGATCAAGTCAGGAATAAAAACATATCTTCAATTTCTAGCTAGAGCTATCAATCAATATCAATTTTTACTTACTTTTTTTTTGTCTTAAGTAAAAAAAACTTATTTGGCCTTCTTGTCTACTTATTTTGTGATACATTTCTATAAATAAACAAATAAAATTATTACATTTCTGTATTGCTGAAATATGAAAAAGCTTCTTTTTTTTTAAATATCACAAATGACGCATTTGTTTTGTTTGTAAAATGACCAAAAAGCAGAATTTTCTAACAAGATTCGATTAAATACTTCGATAAAATATGTAATTTCGTTTCAATATAGAACAGTAAAAAACGTTACTTTCAAATATTATGAAATATAAATGAAAAAAAAAGTAAATTAAAATTAAAAAAAATAATTCAAATTATTTCTTGTATGATGATTATTACGATGTTATTCAGTTTATTTTTGCAAAAAAATATTTGTTTAACGTAATTCTTTTGAAAATGCTAACTCTTGAGTAAATATTCGAAAAGCATGTAGCAAAACATTTTTTTATTTTATAATGAAATAATCTCTATTATTTTCAGCTAGTAGCTTGTCTATTTTTAGTCGATCGGTTGAAGGTACTTTAATTTACTTTTTTTTTTATAGAACAATGAAATACAACAAATACAGTTAAAGGGAAGCAACTTCATTTTCTTGCTCATATAGATAACTTATCTTTGTTTTGTTCTGCGTTTATAGTTTTTTCTCCTCTTTGCTTTTAAATTAATCTCTTATTATACTTTATAATAAAATTTGAGAGAGACAATAGTTTCGCTATTTCGAGCACCGACTTAATGTTTATATACAACGTTGTGACCACTGTCTGCAAACTGAATACTTTGGCTGAAAATTGGATTTGATAACTAACATTTAATTTTTTTTTAATTATGTTTTTCCTGACTTGATATTTTCTCAAGTTTAAGAGCAGAACAATAAATTTATATATAGCCTGACACATGAGCGGAATTTTGATCTTAAATTTTCACTGTATGATGTTTAATCTATGTGACGTATATTTACCACAAAAAATTAAATGCATTGAAAAACAAAGAGAATATTATTTCCATGCAGACTAATGTCCTAATCTTTGTTCTCATCTCAACGGTTTTTAGCTAATTTTCTCGCATTTTCAGGGAGCACATCAGCATCAAAATTGTGATAATAACAACAAAAATAAGGACAATAGTCTCCATGTAAATAACAATAACTTCCCATCCAGAAATTCTGACAAAAAGAATATATTGAAAATTAATCATTTTGTGTAAAATAATTGTGTAATTTTTATCGTCTATTTGCAAATCAATTGCTATAAATATACAAATTAAAAAAATTATGTAAAAATTGTAATAAGGAAATTATTTCTTTAAAATCATAATTAAATTTTTTTTTAAATGAAGCATTTTCACTATTTATTATTTTATTATCTTCATAATTTTCTTTTCTTATTGTTGCTTTTTGAGTCATACAATATAGGTCTATAAATTCTTCAATTGTTACTATTTAATAATTAATCTTTCTCTACCTTTGTATTGTTACCTTTTATCATAACACTTTGAGTCAATACATTCTTTATTATTGTTATCACTCTATAAAAATTTATTAAGAAAAATGTGTTTGAAAAAATAAAATCATAATGATTTAATACAGACACAAATGGTTCAACAAGTCCTGTTTGATGACCAATCCACATGTAGAGAATGATTTAAGCAAACTTTATATATAATTTTAAAAATATCTCATCAATTATTAAAATGTTGCGAGTCTTGTTCAAACTTTGAGAACTATTCTCTTTTATTATTTTTTCTTTTCTCCTTTAATACATAATTTGTGTGAATAGTAAATAAATTTGTCAACTTTTTACATTGAGTTCATGCCTTTTCATTTCACCATTTCTTTACTTTTTTTATATTATCTATGTTGGTCATGCAACACATACAAGCAATATAAGTGATGCCTAATTTTTACTTTTCCATTGCAGACCAAAGTCATATTTCTTGGCAAACAAAAAAAATTCTTAATATTTTATCCAAATTTCCACATTTTGCACAAATCTTTGTTTTGTAATTTTCCCCTGTAACTCTTCATTACTCATTGTCTTCCACCATTGTATTATTGTTAATTTTTATCATAAAACTCTGTGTGAATTCGCTCTTTATTATGAGTATTACTCCATCTTATTGTCACTTTCTTATTACAACAATTTGTGTCTGTACATCCTTTTTTATTACTCTTATTTTATTATTAGAATTACTTCATTTTTTGTTGTTATTTTTTATCACAACACTTATGATCAAAACACTTTACTTTTTTATTACCACTAATTCTACTCATTGTTATTTTTTTATTACATTATGATGTAATGGAATAACCTGTCACCCCCATGAGTGACTACACTATAGGTAGTAACTACCTATAAGTATCTGTAAGTCAACAGACTACAGAATCTGTTGAGTGTGACTCAGACCTACGTGAGAATTACTGACCTTCCAATAGTAGCACTCACTACTGGATTAACTTACAGTAACTTTGTGCCTAACTGTTACCTTTATTCTTGTTGTACTGGTTTTTACAATAAACCTTTACTTATTTTATCCACCGTGTTTGTCAAGTATATATTCCTATTAGTACAGAATATAAGACATTGTTGATATTATAAATTTTGCTCCATCTTATTGGATTGACACAATATTTTAATTCTTGTGGAAGAGTTTCTGTATTTTATAATAAATATTTATATCTTGACAATCACTGTACATAGTGCATAAATCAAATTTTTTATAAAGAAAATATAACAAAAAGAAATAATATTCTCAAGTTTGAAGATAAATATTAAGAAGAATCTAGAATATTATGCAGATGTTACTTCCAGTTTAATTTTTACTTTCATTAATCTATATGGTGTTATTAAAGCCCATTCTGAAAAATGTAGAAGGTAAATGAAATGCTTAATTTTATTATTTTAACCCTGATCTTAATTTTCTAAAAAAATATCTATGTTAATGGCAGTTGTTAATTTCTATAAATAATTCAAATTTTTGTTACATAATAATGCTGCTGGAACATTTTTGTCCCATCCCTGAAAAATTTATCATTATATTTATTGAGTTTATCATGTATTTAAAAAAACACATTGTATTTAAAGAGTTGAAGATCTCATAAACTCATTAATATAAAAAAAAATCTCAAAAATTCTTTGTGCAAAGGTTAGATGTAAAGAGTTAATAGTTCTTTTATGGAATGAAATGTTTTGTTTTAACACAGTAGGATTGTTTTTTTAGAATCAAAAGACATGGGAATGTGTGTGATAAATAAAACAATTTAACAATGGAGTCTATGGCTATTGTCACTGAAATCTGCTGTTTCAAATGATCTCCAGACCATCATTGTTTGCAAGTAATTGTTGTGAATTCTAATTACTTAATTAACACATATTTGCCAACATCTTAGTCATTTATAAGAAGAAGGTCAAAGGTTTTATGTTGTCTTATTTAATTTATTACTGTTCTTGAAACAGTTTCAACTTTTGTTTGATATTTTATACATTTCTGAGCTTTAAAACAACAGAAACATTTGTATAGAAGACAATAAAGCAGAACATTCAGTGTTTTTTTTTTAATCTCTTAAACTTTAATTAGGATTAATCATCTTTCCAGAGTTGTATAAATTGAATAAAGAATAGAGAAAAAACAAGGATAAGATTTTTTTATAAAATATCAAGAATGATTTTATAATGCTTGTATTTCTCTAACAACAACATTATAGAAATTTTGCTCACTTAAAGAACAGGAAAGTGAATTTGGTCTTTTTACTTTGTGAAAAGTGCAAATAAATATGAATATTATTCCAAAAATTAAAAAAAAGAAACTATGTAAAAAAAATTACATTAAAAATTTAAAAAAGATAATTTTGTGTACATATAGAAAGCGCACATTTTTTTTCTGAATGAATCTGAAAATATTTCCTTGTTTCATGTGACTGAAATTGGTTAATGAACTTTTAAAATAGTTATTTTGAATAACTTGAAAAAAGTACTAATGCCCACTAAGTATAATAAAACATGGCTATAAAAGCAGATAAAGAACAATCCTCAGATTTCTTTAATTCTCATTACTGCCACCCCTCTCTAAAAGTGGTGGTGGTTGAGTGCTAAATCTTTTAAAGTTTGTATTTGTGTAATTTGGTAAAAGAAGCTGACAAATTTCTTTAATTTTTGTTTTCAACTATGAAAAATAGAAAGGAAAAATCCTATTTGAGTGAAAAAAAAATGAATAATACTGAACTTTTAGAAATTTAAGTAACAAAAGTATAAGATTACTTTATGAGTAAAGTCTAAAAAATATATAAAAGGAATTCATTTTTTCTACTTGAGAGTTTTTCGATCTTGTGCTTTGTTCTGACTGAATTTATTTGATAAATTATTATTGTAAGCATGTTATACATCTATTTAAATACAGCAATATATAAGATTCTTATATATAAAAGGAACTGTTATTTAATTAAATATAATACTTTTTTTCATTCTCAATATCTGTGTATAAGAAGAGATGTATATCAAGGAATATTTTATTTTTATACATTAAAAAAATTATTGGTATATAATTGTGTGCATGTGTGTGTAAAAGATGATGAATGTTGGTAGATATAAATGGATATGAAGGGACATTTCAACATTTTGCTATTTAATATTAATTTTTATATATAAGTAAAAAAAAAACAAAAAAAAAACTGATTAAGTGCTCATTAAATTACATTATTCATTATTACTTTAATTTAAAACTAATAACTCTAGGGAAAAAAGGAAAAAATTTCTACAGCATTTTTTTTATGACAGAAATTAAAAGATATTAACTTAAAGTATATACAAAAGTTACCAGCACTCTCTTTTTTGAAAACTGGAAACTGAACACACAGTAGCAAAGCAATGAATTTTTTTTTAAATAAAAAATAATCTAGAAACTTTTGTACACACATGCAAACTAGTTTTTACTCGTATCTTTAAAAAAAAAAGTGGTTTTATTTAATTTTGCAATTACTTTGCTGTTAAATTTAATTCATATTAAAATATCAAACAAATTTTCTTGCATTTTTTAAGTTTCTTATGTTTAAAAATAAAAATACTAGTACGCAAGATGGGGGTGTTACAGAGAGTGAAAGTGAGAGAAAAGGCTGTGTATAGCAGGAATTGAGGAAAGGATAGAGAATGAATTGAATGGGATTCAAGAGGACAGAAGATGGCGATTGATGTTGCATTTAAATTTTTGAAAGTAGTAGTTTTTAGGGAAGCAAGTAAACGGAAGGAAATTCCACAGGCTGGAAGTGCGAGAAAAGAAACTTTTGGAGTAGAAGTAGTGGTTACATTTAATTATTTCAACAGTAAAACTAAAAGGGTGAGACCTAGATACAACCAATCTAGTAGCACACTTAAAAAAATAATCGGGGCAACACCACCCAAATTAAATTAAACAGATAATTCGCCATTGAATAATTATAATCAACGAAAGAATAATGACAAGAATTTATACACACAAAAAAAAAAAAAATGTTCGTGCATAGAAATAAACATGTATATGCATTTTTTCTGTATATGCAAATTAACTAGATGTTTAAGCAATTCAAACTTATCTCCCTTGACTACAACTTCCCATTAAGAATTCTAATTTTAAAATCATTCAAAATATGATATAGCCAATGAAAGCTAACACAAAATAAAAGAAATAAAAAGCAATATTTTTGAAACCTGGTTTTACTCTTTAATAATGAAATATCTCAGGAATAGAACTTAAACAATATCTTATGTTCTATCTATACTTGTAAGTGCTTTGTAATTTTAAAGTACATATAATTCAAATAAATTCATTTTTGCATGTGATTATGCCAATTCAAATATATTAATGTACCATATTTCTAATCGCCTTAATTAAATTAAATTTTAAATACATCAACAGGTGTTAATTAAATATGCATAAATAAGTGAGTTGTAAATAAAACTGAATATGTGTAATTTTAAAAAAATATGCTAATAAATCTGAAAAGGTTTTAATGACCATATTTACTACAATGATATCCAGAAGTTGAATGACAAAATAGTTTTGTTATCTGTATAGAACTGAAGCAGGATCTCATGACAGCATCCTAAAATTGGTATCAAAGTTCAATTATTTATTTTTCAACCAATCAGCGAAATTGTTAAGACCACTGTGCAAACCATATTTTTGAGCTTATCTTTCCTTTAAAAATAACACAGATCTCCTTATTTAATCAGTCATACTGACAATAATTACAAGGAACTTTTACAAGATGTTCTCTATATCATTTCTAATAATCACATCACACTGCTGACAAATTACTCAATGCACACACAATTCAGTCAGGGTAAATATTAACTTCTCAATGCAGTCACCAGTTCAACTATTCATCATTACACAACTTGTGAGGCTTATAGCATGATCATATTGAAACATGAGTTCTCATACAATCACCAAAGTTAAGCAATGTTGAGCCTGGTCAGATGAGTGACTGCTCGGGAATACCAAGTACTGTAAGCATGGGTGTGGAGGTGATGTAATGGATAACAGCTTGGAATTGGAAATCGGAGATCCAAGTCCCAGTCAGGTTCATTATATTCAATTATATGCAAGTACCCTTGGGAAAGATATGAATCCACCTCTTCTCCCCCAAGCTATAGGTTAATTAATAGGACTTGAATCAGTATATCATTATTCTGTCAAATAAATTCTAACAATCTAAAAAAATATTTTTTTTGGCTTTAAATAACCTACAAAAGTTCAATAAGCTATAAAATATAAATCAATCAATCACAACTTATAAATATTTACCAAGCAGTGATCAGTGACTACTCATTAAATTCAAGCAGTAAACACATAGCAGTAAACAGCTCATATAGTTTACATAAATGTATAGAATTTTTAACCAAATATATAAATTCTGAATTTTCCACTTAGAATTAAATGTAGAGAATTTTTAATGAAATATCTGAATTATAAATTTCTCAATTAGAATTAAATATATATAATTTTTAACAGAATATGTGAATTCTAAATTTCTAAATAAAATTAAATGTATTGAATTTTTAACCAAATATCTGAATGCTAAATTTCTGAATTAAAATTAAATGTATAGAATTTTTAACCAAATATCTGAATTCTAAATTTCTCAATTACAATGAAATGTATGGGATTTTTAACCAAATATCTGAATTCTAAATTTCTCAATTACAATGAAATGTATGGGATTTTTAAACAATTATCTGAATTCTAAATTTCTCAATTACAATGAAATGTATGGGATTTTTAACCAATTATCTGAATTCTAAATTTCTCAATTACAATGAAATGTATGGGATTTTTAACCAAATATCTGAATTCTAAATTTCTCAATTACAATGAAATGTATGGGATTTTTAACCAATTATCTGAATTCTAAATTTCTCAATTACAATGAAATGTATAGAATTTTTAACCAAATATCTGAATTCTAAATTTCTCAATTACAATGAAATGTATGGGATTTTTAACCAATTATCTGAATTCTAAATTTCTCAATTACAATGAAATGTATAGAATTTTTAACCAAATATCTGAATTCTAAATTTCTCAATTACAATGAAATGTATGGGATTTTTAACCAATTATCTGAATTCTAAATTTCTCAATTACAATGAAATGTATGGGATTTTTAACCAATTATCTGAATTCTAAATTTCTCAATTACAATGAAATGTATGGGATTTTTAACCAAATATCTGAATTCTAAATTTCTCAATTACAATGAAATGTATGGGATTTTTAACCAATTATCTGAATTCTAAATTTCTCAATTACAATGAAATGTATAGAATTTTTAACCAAATATCTGAATTCTAAATTTCTCAATTACAATGAAATGTATGGGATTTTTAACCAATTATCTGAATTCTAAATTTCTCAATTACAATGAAATGTATGGGATTTTTAACCAAATATCTGAATTCTAAATTTCTCAATTACAATGAAATGTATGGGATTTTTAACCAATTATCTGAATTCTAAATTTCTCAATTACAATGAAATGTATAGAATTTTTAACCAAATATCTGAATTCTAAATTTCTCAATTACAATGAAATGTATGGGATTTTTAACCAATTATCTGAATTCTAAATTTCTCAATTACAATGAAATGTATGGGATTTTTAACCAATTATCTGAATTCTAAATTTCTCAATTACAATGAAATGTATGGGATTTTTAACCAAATATCTGAATTCTAAATTTCTCAATTACAATGAAATGTATGGGATTTTTAACCAATTATCTGAATTCTAAATTTCTCAATTACAATGAAATGTATGGGATTTTTAACCAATTATCTGAATTCTAAATTTCTCAATTACAATGAAATGTATGGGATTTTTAACCAAATATCTGAATTCTAAATTTCTCAATTACAATGAAATGTATGGGATTTTTAACCAATTATCTGAATTTTAAATTTCTCAATTACAATGAAATGTATGGGATTTTTAACCAAATATCTGAATTCTAAATTTCTCAATTACAATGAAATGTATGGGATTTTTAACCAAATATCTGAATTCTAAATTTCTCAATTACAATGAAATGTATAGAATTTTTAACCAAATATCTGAATTCTAAATTTCTCAATTACAATGAAATGTATGGGATTTTTAACCAATTATCTGAATTCTAAATTTCTCAATTACAATGAAATGTATGGGATTTTTAACCAATTATCTGAATTCTAAATTTCTCAATTACAATGAAATGTATGGGATTTTTAACCAAATATCTGAATTCTAAATTTCTCAATTACAATGAAATGTATGGGATTTTTAACCAATTATCTGAATTCTAAATTTCTCAATTACAATGATATGTATGGGATTTTTAACCAAATATCTGAATTCTAAATTTCTCAATTACAATGAAATGTATGGGATTTTTAACCAAATATCTGAATTCTAAATTTCTCAATTACAATGAAATGTATGGGATTTTTAACCAATTATCTGAATTCTAAATTTCCCAATTAAAATTAAGTATATAGGATGTTCAACAAAATGTCTAAATTCTAAATTTTTTATTAAAATTAAATGTATAGAATTTTTAACCAAATATCTGAATTCTAAATTTCTCAATTACAATGAAATGTATGGGATTTTTAACCAATTATCTGAATTCTAAATTTCTCAATTACAATGAAATGTATGGGATTTTTAACCAAATATCTGAATTCTAAATTTCTCAATTACAATGAAATGTATGGGATTTTTAACCAATTATCTGAATTCTAAATTTCTCAATTACAATGAAATGTATGGGATTTTTAACCAAATATCTGAATTCTAAATTTCTCAATTACAATGAAATGTATGGGATTTTTAACCAATTATCTGAATTCTAAATTTCTCAATTACAATGAAATGTATGGGATTTTTAACCCAATATCTGAATTCTAAATTTCTCAATTACAATGAAATGTATGGGATTTTTAACCAAATATCTGAATTCTAAATTTCTCAATTACAATGAAATGTATGGGATTTTTAACCAATTATCTGAATTCTAAATTTCTCAATTACAATGAAATGTATGGGATTTTTAACCAATTATCTGAATTCTAAATTTCTCAATTACAATGAAATGTATGGGATTTTTAACCAAATATCTGAATTCTAAATTTCTCAATTACAATGAAATGTATGGGATTTTTAACCAATTATCTGAATTTTAAATTTCTCAATTACAATGAAATGTATGGGATTTTTAACCAAATATCTGAATTCTAAATTTCTCAATTACAATGAAATGTATGGGATTTTTAACCAAATATCTGAATTCTAAATTTCTCAATTACAATGAAATGTATAGAATTTTTAACCAAATATCTGAATTCTAAATTTCTCAATTACAATGAAATGTATGGGATTTTTAACCAATTATCTGAATTCTAAATTTCTCAATTACAATGAAATGTATGGGATTTTTAACCAATTATCTGAATTCTAAATTTCTCAATTACAATGAAATGTATGGGATTTTTAACCAAATATCTGAATTCTAAATTTCTCAATTACAATGAAATGTATGGGATTTTTAACCAATTATCTGAATTCTAAATTTCTCAATTACAATGATATGTATGGGATTTTTAACCAAATATCTGAATTCTAAATTTCTCAATTACAATGAAATGTATGGGATTTTTAACCAAATATCTGAATTCTAAATTTCTCAATTACAATGAAATGTATGGGATTTTTAACCAATTATCTGAATTCTAAATTTCCCAATTAAAATTAAGTATATAGGATGTTCAACAAAATGTCTAAATTCTAAATTTTTTATTAAAATTAAATGTATAGAATTTTTAACCAAATATCTGAATTCTAAATTTCTCAATTACAATGAAATGTATGGGATTTTTAACCAATTATCTGAATTCTAAATTTCTCAATTACAATGAAATGTATGGGATTTTTAACCAAATATCTGAATTCTAAATTTCTCAATTACAATGAAATGTATGGGATTTTTAACCAATTATCTGAATTCTAAATTTCTCAATTACAATGAAATGTATGGGATTTTTAACCAAATATCTGAATTCTAAATTTCTCAATTACAATGAAATGTATGGGATTTTTAACCAATTATCTGAATTCTAAATTTCTCAATTACAATGAAATGTATGGGATTTTTAACCCAATATCTGAATTCTAAATTTCTCAATTACAATGAAATGTATGGGATTTTTAACCAAATATCTGAATTCTAAATTTCTCAATTACAATGAAATGTATGGGATTTTTAACCAATTATCTGAATTCTAAATTTCTCAATTACAATGAAATGTATGGGATTTTTAACCAATTATCTGAATTCTAAATTTCTCAATTACAATGAAATGTATGGGATTTTTAACCAAATATCTGAATTCTAAATTTCTCAATTACAATGAAATGTATGGGATTTTTAACCAATTATCTGAATTTTAAATTTCTCAATTACAATGAAATGTATGGGATTTTTAACCAAATATCTGAATTCTAAATTTCTCAATTACAATGAAATGTATGGGATTTTTAACCAAATATCTGAATTCTAAATTTCTCAATTACAATGAAATGTATAGAATTTTTAACCAAATATCTGAATTCTAAATTTCTCAATTACAATGAAATGTATGGGATTTTTAACCAATTATCTGAATTCTAAATTTCTCAATTACAATGAAATGTATGGGATTTTTAACCAATTATCTGAATTCTAAATTTCTCAATTACAATGAAATGTATGGGATTTTTAACCAAATATCTGAATTCTAAATTTCTCAATTACAATGAAATGTATGGGATTTTTAACCAATTATCTGAATTCTAAATTTCTCAATTACAATGATATGTATGGGATTTTTAACCAAATATCTGAATTCTAAATTTCTCAATTACAATGAAATGTATGGGATTTTTAACCAAATATCTGAATTCTAAATTTCTCAATTACAATGAAATGTATGGGATTTTTAACCAATTATCTGAATTCTAAATTTCCCAATTAAAATTAAGTATATAGGATGTTCAACAAAATGTCTAAATTCTAAATTTTTTATTAAAATTAAATGTATAGAATTTTTAACCAAATATCTGAATTCTAAATTTCTCAATTACAATGAAATGTATGGGATTTTTAACCAATTATCTGAATTCTAAATTTCTCAATTACAATGAAATGTATGGGATTTTTAACCAAATATCTGAATTCTAAATTTCTCAATTACAATGAAATGTATGGGATTTTTAACCAATTATCTGAATTCTAAATTTCTCAATTACAATGAAATGTATGGGATTTTTAACCAAATATCTGAATTCTAAATTTCTCAATTACAATGAAATGTATGGGATTTTTAACCAATTATCTGAATTCTAAATTTCTCAATTACAATGAAATGTATGGGATTTTTAACCCAATATCTGAATTCTAAATTTCTCAATTACAATGAAATGTATGGGATTTTTAACCAAATATCTGAATTCTAAATTTCTCAATTACAATGAAATGTATGGGATTTTTAACCAATTATCTGAATTCTAAATTTCTCAATTACAATGAAATGTATGGGATTTTTAACCAATTATCTGAATTCTAAATTTCTCAATTACAATGAAATGTATGGGATTTTTAACCAAATATCTGAATTCTAAATTTCTCAATTACAATGAAATGTATGGGATTTTTAACCAATTATCTGAATTTTAAATTTCTCAATTACAATGAAATGTATGGGATTTTTAACCAAATATCTGAATTCTAAATTTCTCAATTACAATGAAATGTATGGGATTTTTAACCAAATATCTGAATTCTAAATTTCTCAATTACAATGAAATGTATAGAATTTTTAACCAAATATCTGAATTCTAAATTTCTCAATTACAATGAAATGTATGGGATTTTTAACCAATTATCTGAATTCTAAATTTCTCAATTACAATGAAATGTATGGGATTTTTAACCAATTATCTGAATTCTAAATTTCTCAATTACAATGAAATGTATGGGATTTTTAACCAAATATCTGAATTCTAAATTTCTCAATTACAATGAAATGTATGGGATTTTTAACCAATTATCTGAATTCTAAATTTCTCAATTACAATGATATGTATGGGATTTTTAACCAAATATCTGAATTCTAAATTTCTCAATTACAATGAAATGTATGGGATTTTTAACCAAATATCTGAATTCTAAATTTCTCAATTACAATGAAATGTATGGGATTTTTAACCAATTATCTGAATTCTAAATTTCCCAATTAAAATTAAGTATATAGGATGTTCAACAAAATGTCTAAATTCTAAATTTTTTATTAAAATTAAATGTATAGAATTTTTAACCAAATATCTGAATTCTAAATTTCTCAATTACAATGAAATGTATGGGATTTTTAACCAATTATCTGAATTCTAAATTTCTCAATTACAATGAAATGTATGGGATTTTTAACCAATTATCTGAATTCTAAATTTCTCAATTACAATGAAATGTATGGGATTTTTAACCAATTATCTGAATTATAAATTTCCCAATTAAAATTAAGTATATAGGATGTTCAACAAAATGTCTAAATTCTAAATTTTTTATTAAAATTAAATGTATAGAATTTTTAACCAAATATCTGAATTCTAAATTTCTCAATTACAATGAAATGTATGGGATTTTTAACCAATTATCTGAATTCTAAATTTCTCAATTACAATGAAATGTATGGGATTTTTAACCAATTATCTGAATTCTAAATTTCTCAATTACAATGAAATGTATGGGATTTTTAACCAATTATCTGAATTATAAATTTCCCAATTAAAATTAAGTATATAGGATGTTCAACAAAATGTCTAAATTCTAAATTTTTTATTAAAATTAAATGTATAGGATTTTTAACCAAATATCTGAATTCTAAATTTCCAGTTAGAATTAAATTAATATATATTATAGAATGGAAAATAATTCATCACCCACAAGGACATAAATTTCTGAACTCTGGAATGAGAGGAATAAAAAGTGGTTATATGGTTTGTTTAACAAAACTATATATGAGTTCAGATTAGACATCTGTTGGACTTGGTTAGTACATTTGAATTTCTGTAGTCTCCACAAGCTCGCCAATGTCCAGTTGTGGATTTTAGAACCATGTGAAAGAGTGAAAACCAGGGTAAGTGAAAACCAGGGTGATCCCTGCTTGGGGTAGCACTGTAAATTCCTCCTTTGCAGCTTTAACTTTTTCTTTAGACAGTTGTCTCACTTTAGCATAGGTAGGTGAACTATCACCTGTATCAATGGAATGTCTGATTTTTGACAGAATTGGATAAGGTGCTTTTGTTCTTGATGTAAGCAGAGTTGGCAGGTCTTGGAGTAAAGAACATACAATTTCTGGGAGGTCATTGCTGTGGTTAATTGCTATTTGGTATATGGGTCCCTCAAGATGCTTAACCTGTAGGTAGTATTTGCTAGTCTTCCATTTTCACAGTTCACTAGTAGCCAATAATGGTATCCCAAATTTCCAGAAAGTGGTTCTATAAAGGCAGGTAATCTTTAGGGACCTATTCTGCTTATTTTCTTTACAATCTGAGAATGGAAACAAATAACTTTATAGCATCAAAAAGAATTAAACCGTTTAGATAATAAATAAAACATTTATTTATTAAGATTTTTTGAAATTCTGTTCTCATCATATTTCTGTTTAGAAGTATGATGCTTTTTGACTCTAGTGTCATCAGCTGTGTTATAATTTCTTAGCCACATTCAAACTGAATAGCTGCAATCACAAAGAACTATCAAATTTATGACTAGAAGATTTGTCACATTTTTAACTTCAAGACAATTTCTTTTGTCAGAATAAATTATGTTCTTCATAGAAAACCCTCTTTCAACCTCTGCAGAACTTACAGCAATGGTATTAATTATATTTTTTTTAGCTATTATATATCAGCTATTAATATATAAGGTTATTTTTGGATAATCCAACAACTGGTTTGCTAAGCTTTTATAATTTTAATAATTGGTTCACACAAACTGGTAGGATGCCACCACTACTAGTAGTCCATAATGTCGCAGGAAGTCAGTACTTAAAAGTGGGTTGACAGTGTCAGCTACCATTAGAGTACATCTATATAAGCAGTGAAGTCCTGAAAATTCTATGTCAATGGATACTTCTCAGTAGCACTAGATATCTTGTCCGTTGACTGAGGCTAGGCAGACTGGTGTTTGATTTAGGCAGAGTCCATTGGCATTTTTCCTGGGTTAGTATGGTCATTGAAGTACCTGTATTAATCATGTTGTTGTTCTGACCCAAGTTGCAACTACAAAATCAATGAATCACTGGTGGCAATGGTAATCCACCCAAATATTAGGTTGGTGCAAAAATAATGTCGTTTTCTCACATATGTTGCTATGTGAGAAAACGACATTATTTTTGCACCAAGCTAATAGTTTTCTGACCCAGACTCTTCATTTGACAATGATTCCTCTGGGTGGTGAGATGTCAAACTAGAATTTGGTTGTATTTTACAGGCTGATTTATTTGGGCACTTGGCACCATGGGTTGCATGTTTTGGGATTTTTTTACAAAATAGAAGTGTCCACAGCAAAGTTGGGGGTCTCTGGTTTTCATAAAATTGACAGACTGCAGTGTGTGTTTCAGTTTTCGGGTTTGCTGTCCATCCAGATTGCCCTTTATAATGTTTAGGGTATGTGGTATTTTGTACCATATCCATTTTCATAAATAGTATCAGCTCATTGGCTAAGGTACCTAGTTCAGTTTAAGTTTCTAGCAGCAGCTATGACAGGTTTTATTGTAAGAGGCAGGGCTTGTGCGAAACTGTGTCTGACAAGGTCTTCTCTCACTCCTACTTTATTGGCTGTTGCCATTAACTCTCTCATGTCTTTTATTAATCTCTCAAAAAGCTCCAGTTTGTTTTTTTCATAGCTTTTAATAACAGCTTCCTTCAGGTCCTCATAATTTCTTTTGTTAAAATGGATGCCTAGATTTTCATTACCAGTTCTGGTTGTAGGGCTGAAAGCACATTATAAAATTTAGTTTTTATGTTCATTATTTTTTCATAAGCAAAACTGGGCCTCAATAATAGCAAACCAGGCAACAGCAGGCATTTCTATAAGTGTTGGCATTTTGATATTGATCATTGTTGCTGTGTATATTTAAAAAAAAAACTATGGAAAATGATATTTTTATTCAATTTGGGTTTGTACTCTTAATTCACTTCAGATTTTATCTGTATGTAGGACCAAACAAGAAAAACTTTCCCTATATTATTTGAATTGATGAAGGTATACAGAATAGCAATTTGTGAGGTTAACACCAACACAATCTTCCATTTCCTATTTATCTCTATTTAACTTTTAGCCATGCAAAGCTAAGTAAATATCAAGGAAGGCAGGCTATCTACACCAATCTCATTTCTTTCCTACTCACCATAATGTATGAAGCAAATCTTAGTAAATATCAATATGTAGTCCAGGGCTTATTATAGCAACAATGCCTCCAACACTGAACATATAGTTATTTTTTTCCTATTTTATTTTATCAGCATTATTGTTCTGTTTGTCTATGTGTAAGATCATTAGCTTTTCTACCTAAAACCAAATTGTGGTGTGTGTGTGTGTGTGTGTGCCTGATCCTTGGACCATTTGAGCTGAAATCAGTTACATTTTCTGACTGATACATTAAATGATATGGGATTGGGTAATGTAAGAGAAATAGGGGAAGAATAATATATATGCATGGTACAGTAATGGATAGCAGCTTGGATTGAGGAATTGGAGGGCTGAGTTCAAATTCCAGTCAAGTGTGTTAAATTCACTTATGTTTAAATGTCATTAGGAAAAATATGAATCCATCTCCTCTCCCCACCAGTTTTGGGTAAATAGCAGGACAAACTGGGTTCTATATCCTTGAATAGTAATTGGTTTATGAGAAGGACAACTCTGAATTCAAAACTTGAGGTGGGTCATTTGGAGACCTTGTAGAACACTGTACACTAGTTCTCTGTATTCAGCTCATCCAAAAAGTGTGGGTTGTTCTACACAAGCCTTTACCACTATAACCGAATCATATGTGCAAGTAGTCCGTCTTTTCATTTCTGAGTTGATGGATGGGAGAGTCCTTATTTTTGTTTAATTGGGATCAAATGATCAAATACAGATCAAATATGGATTGACAGAATGATAGAATAAAGAACAAATAACAAATGTTTATCAATCTAACATGTTTTGCTTTTATTATTCTCTGATGAAGCTTTAATAAAAGTGAAACATTAGATTTATAAATGTTTTTGATTTGTTCTTTATCCTAGCATATATATATATATATATATATATATATATATATATATATATATAATATTTAATCATTTTACTCCAAGCAAAGCAATAAAAGTCCACACACACACACACAGAGGGTGCGATGGATAAATTGTCGTCTAAATTACACAAATATGAAAATAACACTGATATTTCATTTTAACAGACATATTTACCAAAATGACACAAAAATATCTTGAAATACTAAAGAGTAAATCTATTCAATAAAATTGTCATTGGCTTCAACCACAGCATCCTGATGACTTCGTAATCTTCTGCAACTCTTCTGGATGGTCTCCTTGTTTAAGTTGGTGAATGCTGCCATAATCCTTGCCTTCAGTTCATCTTTTGTGTTACAAGGAGTTTTGTTGGTCTCTCACTCAACTGCGCCCCACACACAATAATCGAGGCTGGGGTGCAGATCTGGTTAGTTAGGTGGCCAGATGTAAGTGTTGATGTGGCTGCAAAAATTGTCTGATAGCCATGATTGGGTTTTCCTTCTTGCGTGGCATGGTGCAGAATCTAGTTGCCAGACATAGGGTCTTCCAGCAGACATCCTCTTGACCCATGAGAGCACCACTTCCTCAAGGCACTTGATGTAGGCCTCTATGTTGTATCTGAGGCCCTGTGGGAAGATGAATGGAGTCATAATGTCACCATCAGTAGTGATCACTCCAAACACCATGACTGGATATATCATCCAACTTTTTCCAAATCTGCTGCACTGTCCTCAGATTGACACCCAAATACACTGAAATACTTGTATTGGAGCTTCCAGCATGAATGCCAAGCAATACATCATGCTGTCTCCAAATTTCTTGCAGAGCAAATTGTGTCATGGTACTCTTTCTCTCACAGACAGCGCCCAACTGACCCTACTATACTGTCCAGTCAACAAAATCAAAAACAAATAACATAATAACTTGCAGGAAATTTTCATAAGAATTATTGATTTTAATCCTGAGAAAAAGATACTGTATTTTATTTTATTTTGTATTTTTATATGATTACAATGTAGTTATAATTAGTTTTATAGAAACTAGTTGGACTCATAGAAATCCCATGTGTGTTGATTTCTAAAATGATCTCTGATCTTCTCTCACTCTTTGCTTGTATCTTCTTATCACCCTTATTCCTTTGTTTTTGTTGCTCATCTATGTTTTTATCTCAATATTATATTAGGTTGGTGCAAAAATAATGTCGGTTTTTGATGTATTTTTAACGTCAAAAACTGACATTATTTTTGCACCAACCTAATACAAACATGGATTAGTTTCATATGTGAAAAATCAAAACAATGTACAAATATTTTCACCTGCGCCCTTTTTTTATCAAACTTAGTATAAAAATAATGAAAAATGAGAAAAATGGCAGTCAATTGCTGAAACCTCCTGATGAGTAGACTGAACAATTAAAAAAAGGTTCATCTATGAAACTTTGGAATTGAGGTTATGAATATTACATCAATCAGCTAAGTGACTAATTTTGTATTTGTATTAATCCTATCTACCTTTCTATAAAGAATTTTAATGTATGACATTTCTTATTTTTTTCATTTTTACCGGCCTTTCAGTTTTTCACTTATTGTTTCTTACTATGCAGCCAGCAAGCCTATCTCTGTTTTTCTTTCATCTCCATTCCTTTCTAGTTGATGGAAGTTTTAGTTTTTCATTTAGCTCCAATGAAATCTAATCTCTCTTAAGAAGCAATCAACCAGCCACTGTTGGAAAAATAGTTTCATTTTTCAGTTTCACATTTAAATTTCAATCAAAATTAGATTTATGATTATGATTACTCATGTATTGCTACTTTTGTTTGATTTGCATCAAGAACTTCTGTTGTGATATGAAGTTTATAATACATCAAGTTTTCAAATAGGGAATTCATGCCTACAGCATTAAAAATCCTTGTTTTTATTTGAGTTTGGACAAAGACTACTGAAGACAACAATTCCATTTACTGTATATACTTGGAGAAGAGATGGATTCATAGCTTTCCCAAGGGTATTTGTGCATTATATTCACTTATGCAAAAATAGCCTTGGGAAAGGTATGAATCCATCTTTTCTCCACCCTGCTATGGGTTAAACAGCAGGACAGACTGGATTCTTTAGCTTTGGTTGGCAACTAGTCTACCGTAGAAAGAAATGGCAACCTACTGGGGGGAAAAATCTTCTGCCTCATCAGTTGTGTATCAAAAGAGGCATAATTGCCCAAGTGTGTATCACATGTGGCACTTAACTGTCCTGTCCTGTATATACTTGAGTATAATGCAAGTTTTTAGGATCAATTTTTACATAAAAAAAATAGGTGCACTATACACAGGTAAATTTTCCTGGAGGAGTTAAAATTCATGTAGGCTTACACTTACATCACGTTGAAACACTGATTCCAGTATGATCTCCGAAGTTAAGTAACATTGAGCCTAGTCAGTATCTAGATGGGTGACCTCTGGGAATACCATGTGCTGTAAGCTTGGATGTGCAGGCGGTGTAATGGATAATGGCTTGGAATTTGAAATTTGAGAACCAAGTTCCAGTTTTAGTCAGGTTAGTTATATTCACTTATATGCAAATACTTTTGGGAAAGGTATGAATGCACTTCTTCTTCCCCAGCTATGGGTTAATTAGTAACACTTGTATCACTAAATATTTAGATTTTGACATTAAATAACCCATAGAGTTTGATATGCCATGAAACAAAAACAATCAACCAGCCAATAAAATAAATGCAAAACAATTCAGGGGTCAATACATGAAGTCAGCTTATACACAAGTATATATGATACAAAGCAGATCAAAATATATTGATTAAACTCAGCCTAATACAGCACTATTCAACAAGTTTGGGGCACCCAGTTAAGATCAAACTCATTACAATAGTCATGGTCTTCTTGCTTGTTAACCATTACACCACAGCAATAATTCAAATGATCTAAAAACTTTAACTTTAAGAGGCTACTAGCGTGGAGTACCCAGTGAAGATCAAACTCACTACAGTAGTAATGATCTATGCGATAAGTTTGCTAACCCTTGCTCTGCAGCATGGTATCTTCAGTATTTGCTAATTTCAGATAAGAGTGATACCAAGCCCCAAGTGTAGGATATCCTTAATGTAGTGACCTTAAACCTCATTGAATAATTGTCTATGCAACTAGCTTGCTAACCAGTGTGACATAGTGAGCAACTAAAGGGTTCTTATATTTCAGCTCTGTATATTTTTAAGTAGTTTCTATTATGTTTTTTAAAAAATTCATCACTTGCTTGTGAAGGCAGTATGATGGACAAATGTTTAAAAGCAGAGAAAATGAAATTAGCAAGCCAAATGCAAATCCTGACTGAAACTGGTTGTGTTCACTTCATACTAATGCTCTTGGGAAAGGTATGAATCCAATATGAATATGTGGGTGGTGTAATGGATGCCAGCTTGAAATGAGAAATTAGAGAGCCAATGTACGCACAAATACCCTTGGGAAAGGTATGAATCAATCTCGTCTTTTTCTAGCTATAGTTTAAATAGTAGGACAGATTGGGCTCTTTAGCTTTAGTTGGCAACCAGTCTAGCAACAGGAAAACTATGAATTTAAAAATCTAAGGAAGCCTGTTTGGGGACCACATGCACACTATGTGCACCAGTAGTCTGTATACAGTAAAATAGTAAGAATTTTATGTGAAAAAAAAAAATAGAATTATTACAATCCCAAAAATATGTTTTTGCTTTAAATAAATACAAAGGTTTGATAAATCATAAAAAACAAATGAACCAATCAATAAATTTAATACTTCCTCAGCTTTTAGCTAAGTAGCAGGGAAGATTAGGTTTTGGGGCCTTGGTCAACAACCATTCTAAGTGAAAAGCAGAAGCTATGGAGAATATAATATGAAACTACTTGATTATCTTTCCCCAAGTCTAACATGCCAATGCATGGTTTGTTGATGGTGAAAGGAAAAGCTGTAAAGAACAATGATTGGCTACATCTTGAATGGTCATGGCATTAAGAAAAATCCTTTTGAAAGAAACATTTAAAGCATTGATGCAATAAGTTAGAAATCTCTTGATCTTGGGATTTTCCTGTACTTTTCTATTTATTTTGTCTTGAGGAGAATTTAATTGGGAATATATACTGTTTTGGCCATAAAAATAAATATATTTGATATTTTGGTAATAATTTGGTGAAGATTTTGGAATTATGTGAAGATCTGATTGATTTTTTTTTCTTAACACTTTATAGTTTATTTAAAATGGAAACATATTTCAGATTGTAGTAGTCCGCTTACGGCACCCAATGTTCCCAAGCTGTTTCCTATTTAAGTATTGACTGTGCTTGACACTGCTCACTTTAGTAAGTTTAGGAAGAAGAGAACAACCTTTTGTTTAATTTTTCTTTTTTCCTGTTGGGTGAGATATTTATTTTTACAATAAATTGTATATGAATTTGATTACAAATTCATCCTGAAGTGAAGCCATTTCACCATCTCTCAACTCTCAACCTAAGATTGATTACTGTCAGAAAATTCATGATATCCATATCCTATAATGGTTGTTGCAATTCATCAACATTAGCCATTTCAAATCGACTGCAGGTCAAAGTCTCAAATTCTTCTATGATGAACATGATTATGCTATTTTGTCCCATATCTTACCAGCAAAGAACTTTCCATCTTCTGTTTGGACTTTTTCTATCTACTGAACACCAACCAACCTTTTGCTCCATCTATTATACTTTCTTCTTACTATATCTAGCTAACATACATTTTTGTTTTTTAATCTTTTATGAAATTTCTTATTTCGGTCAGTTCTTTGATTCATGTTTACATGATTTTGTCTTTTAGAATCAGCTTTCCACTGATCTTTGTGTTTCTAATTTTATTTTAAAGCAATTTTGTGAAATTTCCATGTTTTCCACATGTATGACTTAGTTGGCATTATACACTTTATGATTTAAGCATATTGGCAAGATTTTTTTCATTATGTCTCTAATTTTATTAAATGCTGTCCAACTTATTGTTAGACATTGTTTTATTTCATTCTCATGGTCTTTATTAAATGTTCTCTCTTGCTCTAAGTTTATATATTTCAGGACATATTCCAGTTCTTCATTCCCTGGTATTATTATCCATTTTGGAATGTTACAATTGTACATTAAATTTCTTTTATTTTTGTTCCTTGTAAAACCTACATTCAAACTTTTCCTATTCAGATAATTTTTCATTTTTTCTAATTTATCTTCTGATTCAGATAATAGTAAAATTCCATCAGAAAATTGCAAATTATTAAAATATTCTCCATTTATGTTTACTCCCATCTTTTCCCAATTCATTTTCCAGAAGATATCTTCAAGGCATGCTGTAAAGTGAAGTGATGCTGTACGTGAAATCAGACCTTGTTTCTTTTTTCCAATCTTTCTTTTAACTGCCTATTTATGTATTCAAATTCAGGGATGAAAATAAGAAATTCCATTTTTAGTTGAAAATTAAATACCAAAGAATCCTCCTCACCAAAAGCTCTTGGGTCTCAAAAAAGAATACTGGAAATTTTTGCTTGCATCTAATATAACAATAAATGTTTGTTACTGTAATATTTGAATTTAGTCTTATATTTTTTAGACATGTGAAAGAAAGAAAAATGCTAAAAAAAACTTACTCAATCATTTCAGAAAAATCTGAAGCATTAAAAATGTTATAGAAAACAATAACAAAAGATGGAAACTAATTGAATAATCATGAAAGACAACTGATACTTAAATACTGTTTTTGAAATATATATTTCAATATCTTCCACACATTTAGACA
This sequence comes from Acanthosepion lycidas, assembly GCA_963932145.1. Lineage (NCBI taxonomy): Eukaryota > Metazoa > Mollusca > Cephalopoda > Sepiida > Sepiidae > Acanthosepion > Acanthosepion lycidas. The sequence goes on along the minus strand of OZ010582.1, from coordinate 102,564,116 downwards.
AATTAAAAAATGGCTCAAATATATATATATAAAAAACTACAGAATTATATCTCAATTAAATATATTCTCAGTAAATTTAATATAATTTTTTTAAACACCCTACTCTTGTAGTGAGTTAAAGACTGCCTACTGTTCTACTGAGTCAAATAGCTTTTCATAGTTTATGAGATATATATAAGTAGATATATAAAGACAAATACTACTTCAATCCTATCATAGTTGTTAAGACAGAAATAGTATTACTTCATCTTTAAATTTAAAAAAAATTATCAACATTAATTATGAAAGCACAACTGGAAAATAAGATCCTATCTACATTTGTGAGAATTCCCAAGTGAAAATTAATTATTTAAATTAGGGGACATTTTGTAGAGTCATAAATATTTGTGAAGTTCAGATGCTGCAAGAAAAAGGAAGAGAACGTTGTTTTCAAATCAAGACAACCAGTTCCTTATTTATTGTTTAGGTGTGAAATTACCATGATAGGAAGAGGACCACAGAGAAGAAGTTTTGAGGATATGCCTGAATAGAAAGTGACTTACTTTCCCAGAAAGACATGGCAAATTACAATCTAAGAAGGCTTTCTTTTCTTAAGGTACATAAACATGACAAGCATAAAATAAGAGATAAAAGGGCACGTTCCCTTATTTAAATTATCAGTGAATGAAAAAGTGAAATCAAAGACTTAGTAAGTGTGTGTGTGTGTGTGTGTGCAAGAAGCATGTTGGTATATTATGAGAATCTCAGTGATTTTAATTGCATATAATCCATGCTGTCCAAACTAGTGTCACAACACACACTCTAATAGTTAATTACCTGTTTTTTCTTCAATTATTAACCAGATTTTTCAGTAAATTATTTCTTTTACAAGATATACATTTTGAGCTACAGATTTAGCTCATTTAACAGAACTTAATATCCCTTCAAAATATATATATTCTTAAAAAGTGTATCATCAATGCAAAAAGTTTGGAAATCACTGATCTATACATTAATTTTTAAAGAAAAAATATTGGATCATTTTAGGAAATTAATCAGTTTCTTAGACTTAAATTTTGTCTTTCATAAGTTCAAAGTTCAAATCATTAAAGGTGTCTTTTTTATTTGAGTCATTTTCATTACTTCTTAATTACAAAAACTTTGACAATATATATGTAATAAAGTTTAATTTGGATTAGTTCTAGCCCCTTTGAAAATATATTTTAATCCACACACAAACATTCAAGTTTACATTGTTAATAGTTCAATTATTAACAGAGAGGACTTGTAATAAAATAAATGCAAAAGAGAACAAAGTTTGGATAAATAACCAAACAACAAAAAGAATTTGTTAAATTATTTTTTTTTGAATCAAGATACAGTATCACAGTTTATTTTATGAAATAAACAAATTTTAAATGCAACAAATTTGCTTTCCATTGTTCAGCAGCTTATATTGTATGAAAATACATTTTGACATTCACAATTTCTTTGTACATAAATAACTGAGAAGAAATCCATATTCTTCCTCAAACTGTTTCCACAAATATCTATTTTGAATATTCTTTTATGGATATCGATTCTAAAACCAGTTTTGATAAATTTTAAGGAATTATCTTCCATGCTTGCAACAATTAACTCGGGAAAGCATAAAAGCAGTCGTTACAAAAGCAATATAATTTTAAATCTATTCATTAACAAAAGCTAATGAAATAACTATTCTATGAGAGCAACATTACTATTTTTTGAATAATTTCACCTCATCTTAGCATCTGGTTAAGTAAAAATCAGGGTTGCTAAAAATGTTGAACACACTCAAAAAACAACTGAAACATGCTGTTTTTAAAGCAACTTTGGCGTATGTAGTAAATTAGATGTACAAATAAACTGAAATAATGCCTGGAACTTGGAAGACAATAATTTACCATCATGTGTCACTTTTAAACAAAATTCAACCACATGAACTGTTTCTTCATTCTCAACGTGTAACTACTATGTGACATAGTTTGGGCCCTACTCCACTGTAACTCATCCTTGTTCAATGTTCATAGTGTCAATTGGAATTTGGCATATTTTCCCCAAATCTATACTCAATAAATTAGCTTTCAAACAAAATCCAGTGAGACTGATGTCATTGTGAGAGACAAGGGGTGAATTTGTCATCTTTTGTTATTGAAATAGTTTTAATGTATTTTACTCAAAATTAAAGAAAAAATGTTTTGTCCTTAAAAATAAAATGTTGAAATAAAAAGAAAAAAACCTAATAATTTTTTTTTAGTTTTTAAAGGTAATAATGGAAATTTACATTCATTTTAAATCTTAACTTACAGAATCATTATTTCTTCCCTGGAAAAGATAATATTAACGTAACATATTCCAGTAGCTCGCATAAAGATTGTAAATTCTAATAACTTTGTGATCATCAGTCACTGGTTGTTAGATCATATTTCCACCACCTGAGGAAGGCGAAAAAATCACTCATCGAAACGTCATGAAGTCCAACAAAGATGAGTAACGGTCTGAAGAAATCTCCAGGTTGTTAATGATTCTTCATAGCCCTCTTTATCCAAAATAAAAGACGATTTTTTATTTTATTTGCGAGAAAATAAAGCTTTTTAAAATAAAGCTCTTTGGCTTTCATCGTAAGGTAAAATACAGCGGTCATCTTCTGCTTCTCCACACAAAGCACAGGACATTGTATACATCATGTACTGGTCATCAACACAAAATGTATATTCGTGGCTTGCCACTACATGTTCGCAGTTGGGACAAACATGTTGATAAGTAATTATCTCTTGCCCATCTTCGTCTTCCGAACGAACTTTGCCGTCTATCAATAGAGTTTCTAACGCTTGGCACACAGCACACTTGGAATAATTCATCATATACGTCCCGTCATCCAGACACATATTGTTCCGGCAAGGAAATTCTACCTTTAAGCATTCCCGGCACATTTTTTAACAAAAGATATTTATTGCCGTTCTCTTAAAAAAACAAAACAAAATAATGATATTTCGAGAGTTTATCGTCAATCAAAATATGAGAGGAAGCTGGGCTTATTAGTAACATGCAAATTTTCAGCAAGAAATTCGTATTTTTATGGAGACGAGTTTGAAAGTGATTATAAGTAGTTTTTCCTTTTAGAAAAATTGAAACTATTTTAATATATATATATATATATATATATATATATATATATATATATATATATATATATATATATATATATATATATATATGTATGTGTGTGTGTGCGCACGTGAGTGCAGATATTACGTAATGCAAACACTTATATATCCATTTCCATTTACTTTCAGTGAAAAATGTATGTTTAGTTACGTATTTTTAATAAAACTCGTTAGAAGATCTCATAATGCGGGCACATTAACATCGAATTTGGATAAATCGTATTTAGTTTTTAAAATAAACTTTTATTTAATATATTTAAACCGTTGATCAAAAAATCATTGTCTTGTTCGTAAAATCACTTCGATCAAAGAAGGGCATCACTTTGTTGAGAGTCCGGTCCGCATATTTTGTTTTTGTGCTATCTATCAGCTAAAAAAACTTCCGTTTAATTTTTGTTCCTTATCCTTTAGTTCGTCTCGTGAGTATCTATACAAAAAAAATATCTGCAAAGCAAATACAGTGTGTGTGTGTGTGTTGTATAGAATCTTTCTATCTCTCTCTCAGTCAAATCCTTTACCTGTGATGTGTTTTGCTGGTACAAAAATGTAATACCAGGGTTTTTAACTTAATGTCAAGAAACATTTCTGTCTCCCAATTTCAACTTGAAAATATTATGACTAGAGAAGTGCTAAAAAATTTTTTAAATAATTTAAATGTAAATGTATTCTTTGAAGGTAAATTTTGGTTTTATTTGAAAGAATAGAGCCTAAAAGAAACTGAAAAAAGTTAATCTGTAAAAAAGAAAAAGAATTTTAATATTTTATTATGTGTTTACTTTAAATAAAATAAGTTTTTAGACATTTTTGTAAAAACATTGGCATGGTCATTCATCACTTATCAAATTTCCAATATAGACGATAAATGAAATGAACAAATTTTAAAAATCCATTATTTGTCCTAGAGAATTGATTCAAAGTAAATTAGTAAAGTTAAAGATTAATTAATTGAATTTTGGAAAAGTAATGTTCACTTTTTTCTTAAAACATAGCGAAAATAATGTTTATGCATGGTAACTTGTGAAATGTCAACAAGGTCATTGATCAACAGGAGCATTCTTTTACTAGTGTTACTACCAACTTAAAAAAAATAAAGTACAGAGGACCACAACTATTACACTCTAGAAATTGGTATTGTTTATGTCTAAAAATAAATTATCCTTAACATTATACAGTGTAACCCGGATATAAGAGAAACCCGGATATAAGAGATATTTTATCTGGTCCCAAATTAGAGCCTGTGTTAATGTATATAAATTAGACCAAACTGGGATATTAGAGAAACCCGGATATAAGAGACTTCTTCTCCGGTCCCGACAACTCTCTTATATCCGGGTTACACTGTATAACGAATAGTTTAAGAATGTAATTTTTTATTTTATAGACTTTTATGAAACTTAGTAGAATTAATAATTTTATTTTTCTGCTATATCGTCAATCAGTTATGTGCCTTGCATGTGTAGAACCCAAATTCTACATTATTCCAATACCCAAAAATAGTTGGGTCAAATCTGTGCAAAAAGTGGATCACAACACTTTCGATTTCATACACTTTCAAAAAAATCTCGAGCCCTCATTGGTTAATAAATATACAAATAGGCATTACTATCCACCCATGCTTAACTAATTTTTACGACTCGTGACTGAAATCCAAGTTCACACCAAGTGTCTGTGAGCTACCTGAAGCAAAAAAAACAGAAACTCATTCACACTCACCAGTGAGAACTGTGACATCAAATGAATTGCAACTAAACTTCACATCACACAATCTTAAGTTTTTTGTCCATACGAACATTATACAAATTTAACGATATTCACACTCACTCACCCAAACTCACCAGTGAACTCTATTCCCATTCACTCACCAAATTCCTTACACAAATTTAATCAAATTCCTGCTAATAAATCAACATTCAAGAACATTGTATTACACAAAACAATCAAAGGTAGATAACTTCTTTGATCACAAAATTGCATTCAACTTTACAAGCATTTACTACTTACATGAACAGTAAATTCTTAAATGTAAATTTTATTCTTGCAATTAATTTACAGAATCTTCAATAACAGATTCTAACAAACATCCTTTCAAATCAGAACTTAACAAAATTTAATTTTCACCAAACTTGAGTTCAACATAAATTAAACTAACAAGATTTCACCTAAAAAAATCCACTACACTTTTGTAAAATGTTTTCATTACAAAAACATATTGAAAATTACTTGTTATTCAAATATTTGCCTTTTGTCTTTTATCCCAAATGTTTCTTGTTGTTTTCTCTTGTTGTTTTTGCATTTTGCTTAACATATTTGTAGAGTAAAACATTATGGTAAAAAAATAATAATTATATATATGGATTGATTTGGGCTGTCAACACCATTAAATAAATGGTAACCACCAAACTTTCCACTGTGCATGATACATGCTTAGGTGATTATGTCTTTTAATACATGACTGATGAGGCAGACATTTTTTCCCGAAGTAGGTTGCCATTTCTTTCTGCAGTAGACCAGTTGCTTACCCATAGTTGGTGGGAAAAGAAGAGGATTTATACCTTTCCTAAGGGTATTAGCACATAAGTGAATGTAATGGATTTGACTGGAATTTGAACTCGGCTCTCCGATTCTTCAATCCGAGCCATTATCCATTACTCCACTGTGCATCCAACTATTTTCTTAGATGATTTTAAAATCACATCTTAAAATTTATCAAACTAAAGAAAGTGCTACAAAAATAAATAAGTAAATAAGAATTAGGAAAAATTGATAAAAACATTGAATTGATACTGTTAACTGATTGCAGTCATAGAATTCTTGAATTAGTCACTTAAAAATAAGTTAACTGTTGCAAAAATGAAAAAATATATTAAAAAATGTTGACATTTACATTTTTTAATTCTTCAAACATGTTTTAATTTAATATAAAAATCTCTTGTTATGAACAGCAATTTGGTGATTTTTAAAAATGGCACTGAAAAAATATATGTATTAGTTTTTAATAATAAATATTCAATGTAGATTTTTTCCTATCAAATCTTTTTTATTAAATTATGCAAGCAACGATTCTCTACAAAAATACCTTTTGATTTTTATTGAATTATTATTTTTGTTAAGGTTCAGGATGAAATTTCATTATGTTCACAATTGATATTGCATAATTTAATTATTATAATTTATCTTCAGGGAAAACAGTCACCTCAAAAATATTTCCACTAAGTTTTCTAAAATAATGACCTATTCAAAATAAAATGCATTCATTAAGTACTGAAAATTTAATTTATATTGGATAATTCCTTGACTTTTGATAAATTATTTAAAACTTGGAGTATCATTTTTTTGGCTTCATCATCAAAAAATTGGAAGCACAAATTGATGATACCTAAAAATATAAACCTTTAAGGTTTGTCAATTTTAGTAATAAATTTATAAAAAGAAGATAAAGAATCTTTGAATGGAGGAAAGAATTTATTTTTTACATATCCATTTTTACAAAGAAAAGTATTCTTCTCATAAAATGAAATGAGATATTAAATGAACCTGAATAAATATGTCTAATATGGACAAGGAAAGCCAAAAAATTTAATAACTGTAATAAAGAAAAAAATAAAGACATTAATGTTTTAATGTTTTATGAATTCCTGAAGAAATTCCTGAGGGTAGACTAGGCTCTCAAGCCTTTGTTGAAGAAGAAGACTACAGGAAACTACTCTACTATCTTTTCGAAAAAGTCATGTCAATTCATAGATAATAAAGTAAAGAGTGGATAGCCATGATCATATCACCTGCATCCTGGAAGGATATGGCATTAAAAAAAAGAAAAACAACTAAAAGGAAATTTGTTAGACCTACTCTGTATATTCCACCACTTTCTGTGTATCCATATAAAAGGAACATGTGTACTTGTTTCAAACTTGCTCAGTTATCATGTTAGTCGTGTATATATGCTATATAATAAGCAAATCATTAGATTTCACAATTTGCCCTGCAAAAGTTTTACAAATAATTAAACACTAATTTTCTGGTAGACTCTATTGTTGGGTCACTTTTTGTGTCAATGTATTATCTGGAAATAAATTATTTTGTGAAATTTTAAACTATTTCTCACCATTTCTAATAAAACTTTTGTAAAGTTTAATGCATGTACTTGCAAAAAAAAAACAGTATTTCAAATGACATTTTTTTCTCTTGACACTGCTATTACTTTATACTCACTTGGCAATTTTTATAGTTTTAAAAAATCTATTTTCAGAATTTTAATAAACTTCAAACAAATGAAACTGGATTTATGCATTCACGTTTTTTTTTTTTTGAGAATTTTCTTAACCAAGGTATTAAACACTATTCTTGATAATAAACAGTCTAATAAATAGTGGTTAACCTTTTTGTTGTCAATTCTTGAGAAAAAAGTATAAATTCAGATGCTTGTAAACTATTTTAGTGAATTTATATGGAGAGACCAAATGAAAGAAATGCCCAGAAAATGCATATTTTTAAAAATTTATGACAATTACTCATCATTATGTATTTATTTGCACTTTCTTATTCAAACATTTTTTACAAATTTATGAATAAAAAATTTATTTTGATAAGTATTTCTTTTTAATATGGTAAATAATGAATATTGCATTGTAGTTCACTTATTTTGTAAACTTGTAAGTAGAAAATTATTCTTATAAATAAACAATCTAATATGATAAATAGTGTTTAATTCTTCTGTTGAGAAAATTCTTGAGAAAAAAGAGAATGCATAATTCTAGTTTCATGTGTTTTGGTTTTATTACAATTCTATAAATAGCTTTTTAACACAATAAAAATTGTCAAGGGAGTATGCAGTAATAATAGTGTTAAGCGAAAAACTGTCCTTTTGACCCACCATTTTATGGCAGGTATATATATTAAACTTTGCTAATATTTTGATTTGCTTTCAGGTTGCACTTGATTAGTTTAGGTTACTTTTCAACTAACTCAGAAATCCAATATGTTGGATTGAATCTTGCAATAATTGATCTTCCTTCTGATAATTGACTACATGAGTTACATCAATAAATACAGATTTATACATAGAATAACTCTATTACACTTGCCTTAATTCCTGACCACTGTCAATAATTTCCTCATTTGCAATGAATTTTAATAATGAAATGATTGCTATTGAATTTATGTTGTACAGAAAATAATTTTATTCTATCAGTAAAACTTACTTTAATTTCTAACTACTGACAATTCTTTTTTACTTAAATTTCAATGCATTTCTAGATATAAGAAATATTTTACATAACAGGTATAAAAAAACATTTACATGACAGATGTATATGATACTAATGCTTGTCTTAATTCCTGACCACTGGCATTTCCTTTCTTTTTTTCATTTGCAACGTATTTTGGTAAAATGTACAAAAATTGATATGGCAGCTCAATTCTATAATGAAATAAACAAATCGCAAGTCCAAACTTGAAGATCCAAGAGCAGAAAGAAATGTCAAAATCACGAATCGCAAGTTCAATCTCACAAATCCCAATACACATAAACAGTCAGAAACCCAACATGCAATCCAATGGACAAGGTAGAAAAAATAAACAACTTTTCTCAATTTGAGAACACAGACCGCTTTTATCGATAGAACAATTTTTTCATTGGTCAAATGGTGGAAGAGGACCTACAATATTAGTATATCCAAGATGAAGCATTTATGGTAACACCTGCAATTGACTTGTTTCTATTTTGCTTATTTTGTCTTTGGGATATTATACAGAACACACATACCCTTTTTATCAGTAAGTAACTTTCTCTTTTGCCACACTGCCTTCTGATCTCAAGCTCACAGGGGTGGGTCTCTTAAGCCTTGTGCTTCTTCTCAATAGAACAGCTACCTTGAATAGTTTACTATGAAAAGCAGTGTCATTGTTTGTGAGAAGTTCAGCAGGAGGTCCCTGTTAAAAAAAAATAGGGCCTTTAAATGGTTGATGATGCTGGCTGAATCTTGTTGATGCATTTGTTGCCAGATTGTGAATCGAGTGGGTCCACAGTCAATCAGTGTCTGGTAATGTTTACCATCATGATGAGTGATGTTCATCCCGACCCAGGTCCACACATTGTTAATGTCTAACTTTCCTCTTGATCATCGTACTGGTGATGGGTTAATGGACTAACACGTTTTACATTCTCTGACTACGTCCCTAACCACTACTTTGGACACCACTGGATCAATCCGCCTTGTGAAGTAGAGGGTCCTTTTAATGCCAGGGTTACCACTTTGACAGTGTACCAACCTTATCATGCCCAAGCTGCATTTGCTCACTGATACTGCACAGAAAAGTTTCACTGGTTCTGTCTCCTTCCTCAATGCATTGGACCATCTCCGCAGTACACTTGTCAGCTTGTCTGCACAGTTCTGGTTGGATTTTTACCAGCTTTTTGTCCACCACTAAATCATTTTCACTGGCCAGTTTTTCCAAGGTACTGAGTTTCTTCAAATGAGCATCTCACTTGAAGCCTTTGTGTGTATTCTGGCCTTTCCAGTGAGAAAGTCAGATATCCATCTATGAACACATGCAGAGTCCATGAATAAGTGCAACTTTTTTGCCTTCCACTGAAGTGCTACATTAACACTCCTGAGTACAGCATCCAACTCAGCTATGTTTATATGCTGAACACCCTTCTCAGAATGCAACCAGCATACATCCACGACTATGTTCCCATTTACCTTGAGAGACAACACTCCAGTTGCAAGGGAGCTCTCATTGACCCATAGTTCAAACTCATACCTGTTGATACAAAACTTGCCTTGCACAGGGTTGTCTTGGAGTACTCTGATAATGACATCCATAATCATGTTGTTGAGGGGGGAGGGCATCTGTTACTTCATCATCTCAGCCAGACGTAACTTCAGTTGCACTGCGTTTGATGAAGGTGGTTGGAATACAGAGTAACCACACACAAGAAAGTGTCTTACTAATTTTCTGCATTTTGAAAAATTTTTTTTGACTTGCAGGTCTAATGTTACAAATCCCAATACATGTAAATGGTCAGAAATCCAATGTGCAAGCCAACAGACGAGGTAGAAAAAATAAATGATTTTTCACAATTCGAGAACACCAACCACTTTTATTGACAGAACAATTTTTTCATTGGTTGACTGGTGGGAGAGGATCCAAAATATTAGCATATCCGAGATGCATTTATGACAACACCTGCAACTGACTTGTTTCTGTTTTGCTTATTTTCTCTTCAGTATATCATACAGAACACATGTGCCCTTTTTCTCGATAAGTGACTTTCTCTTTCACAACATAAAATCATTGGCATCATATTTACATTATACAATAGAGATGTGCATTTCCTAATCAAGGTAAAGGAAATTTGCTTGACTGTGAAAGTATTCTGGGGCTGAGTGATCTAAAAGCAAGTTGGGCTTAAAAGATGGTTTTACCTACAATGAGGACATGGGTTCAAACCCTACCAGAACAGAGAGCACATTTCTTTATAAAAACACTTGAGTGCACAGACCAGTTGATATAGATTTAAACTGTTTGTAAAACAAAGATACCTACTAAAACATGCATCCCCTAAATATAATGTTTAAAGTAATGAAATATATATTATTAGCAATGCTTGCCCTAATTCATAACTTTACCATGATTTTCATTTCTATAGTAAAATCATTGACAATATATTTACATTGTACATTTCTATAGTAAAATCATTGACAATATATTTATATTATACATATACTAGTTTAATTTTATCAATGATAATGCATCAATTCCAGACTACAGATTATATACCTTTTTCTTGATTGTCAACTTATTTCAGTATTAAAATCAATGGTATTTTATTTAAAGTGTGCATTATTCTCCAAAATTTCCCTTTAATTACTGAGCAATGACAATTACTTTATCCTTGATATTCAATGTATTTCTATGGTAAAAACATTGGCAATGACTTTATACATATTGTCTTATTTTGTAAGTAATGCATACATTAATTCCTGACAATTGACTGTCGTTTTTTCTTTGATTTATTCTTAATGTTCAATGTAATTCTATAATAAAATTATTGAAAACGACCTTAGACATATAGTTCTATCTATAATGCATGTATTAATCCTGATCACTGACTGTCATTTTTTCCTTGATTTATTCTGAATGCTCAGTGTATTTCTATAGTAAAATCAATGAGAAGGACTTTATACAAGTAGTCCTATTCTGTAAGTAATGCATGCATTAATTCCTAACCATTGACCGTCATCTTTTTCCTTGATTTATTCTTCATGTCCACTGCATTTATATAGTAAAACATTGACATCATATTTATACTTACAGTCCTATTCTGTAAGTAATGTTTGCATTAATTCCTGACCATCTTTTCCCTGATTTTCAGAACACAGTATAAAGATTGACTGTTGAAATTTGCTAAAATGAGTTTTTTTTTAAATCTCATTATGAGAGATTTAATTGTTATAGTTAATTGAATTTGATTCTAACAATGTTTTATTTGTAAAATCACATTAAAATGCATATATGTATTATGTTTGAAAAATAAGATATTACTTCATGGAAATCAAAAAATGAGTATGATTGTTTGTGCAAATCAAAAAAGTTGATATTAAGGACAAGTAATTACAATTACAGTCATTTACTTTTGATATGCAAAATAGAATCCCAGAAGAAAAAAAAGAAACACTTATTAACAAAGAATGACCATGCAGCTTTATTTTTAAATGATATTCTTTTATTTACTCTATATAAAATAGACAATAATATTTTCCTATATTTTTGCAAAGCCATAAACTATAATGAAATCAGAAAAACTGTTAATGAAGCCAATTAATTACAACACATTTCATTCAATTATGGTGTACAATACAGAATGCGTTATGCAGTAACTAAATCCAGTACAATACATTGGACAGTTAATTAAAATAAAATTAATTCTCAATAATTCGTTTTCATACAATTAAAACCCTCATCATATACAAGTGGCCAATTCTTACTTTAATGTTAACCAGATTTATTTTTATCACTTTTTTCCATGTGATAGAAGCAACAGATATTTTGTTGTGATTTTGTTAATTTCTTTTCTTTTGAATGTTTTTATGTTGCAAGAAAATGAAATATTTTTAAATAGGCATTTACATAGCTTTGTCAAGAACAAATACAATTGAGGCTTAAAGTGAGGGTTAGGAAGATTGTGTTGCACCAATTTTCCAAGCTAGAAGTTTTGTCAGCTTTGAAAATCATCATTCAAAATTCTATATTTTTAGTCAAGTTCAAAATACTGGAAAATGTGGAAACTATTCCAGCTACAAAGAAAAAATATAAAATATTTCTTAAATTATTTCAAAATTGAGGGTTACAGAATTTTGTACAAAAGCTTAAATCACACACCTCAATTTTCATGATTTTTCAAACTAGCATCTTTATCTTTGTTGTTTTTATCACAGTGTTTCAGTGCATCTCCTCTTTTACCTTTCTTTGGTATATGATACCTCTGCTAAAATTCAGAGTAATTTTGAATGGGACTCTTCATTTCATCAAGACCTGTCACTAAAATGAGGTTCTAGCCTTTAAGTTAGGGGAACCACAAGTAAGAATTTGCACTTTAAGATTAGTTCTTGTCATTTGCACAAGTGGATAGAGGGCAAATGATTTTCAGAGGAGGCTCCCTCCCTTGATGATAAGCCAGATTTTATCCATAAATGTATAAATGTAAATCTCTTGCTTTTTGTTACATTTCTAAAGAATTTGAACTTGCAACTGTTGATTTCATCCTATCCTCTTTATAGTGTCATAATGTTTCTCAACTGTCCTAATGTATCTCTTAATGCCTAACTTAAGGGTAGAACTCATGATGACATGAATCAGCATCTTTTCCCACTAAATTACTTTGACCTTTAATAAAATTTGTAGTTTTCATGACACAATTTTTTCTGAGTAAATCTTTTGAAGCTTGAGTAAAATTTACTGATTCAATACAGTTGAATTGGCAGCTGATATAAAAAAATGACATACAATCAGTTGTTAACTGGGGCAAGGAATGGCTTGTTAATTTTTTTGCCTCTAAAATGAAACTGCTCACTTTTAATTGTCTTCGAGAATCTTTTTGCTTTCCATCAATATGGCTTAAGTGTAGTACTAGATTGGTAACTAAATCTCATTTTACAGCTGAAAGAGTGAGATATAAGTTCAATGCTTACAGTTTTTCTCTCACACTTCTTGCTTGTGGAACTCTGTTCCAGCTTATAACTTTCCAGTCAACTTTGATTTTCAAAGAATATAAATGTAATGTCAATTGTTATCTTCTGTCTTCTTAAATCCTGTTCTTTCATTGTTCTCTCTCTTTAAAAATGTTTTCTTTTTTTCTCATATTCTCTCTTGCAGCTTAGTGGCTTTATTGTCTTGCTTGGGGTGAAGATTGAATTCTATCCTAGTATACTCTCTTAGCACCTAACTTAAGGACTGAACTCATGATGACATGAATCAGCATCTTTTACCACTAGATTACTTTTAATAATATAATTTGTAGATATTATGATGCAAATTTATGTCTGAGTAAATCTTTTGATGCTTGAGTAAAATTATCTTAAAAACATTTAAATGAATTTGAGAATTTTTTTAAACAAATATTTTAAAATTAATTGTTGAAGCTTAAAAGGGCAACAAAAACTCATATTTTTTTATTTACTTTTACTAATTCAAATTTCCTTTTTTTTTAAATACACATATCAGATTAGTAATGCTACTGACTTTAAAACTTAGCTGTAACTATGTGTTAACCTTGTAAAGTCTCCAGTAAAGTATATTTCTACAGCTTCACTATGATAGGTGTTGCTGCTTTTGTTTCTTTAACAATTAGGTTTTTAAGAAATGAACTTGCTAACCCCACACCCAACCAGTTTTGAATTCAGAGTTCTTTTCCAAAACTATTTGCCAATCAAAGCTAGAGAGCCTGGTCTGCACTGTTATTTGATCCATAGCTGTGGGAGAAGAAAGGGGCTTGTACCTTTCCAAGGATATTTATAAAAGAAAATGAATGTGTTGCAGGTGGTATATTGGCCTGCAAACAGATATTGAATGATGGAAGACAATAATAAACCAAACAAAGACTTGAGTATAAAAATAGATTGCCAAGTTTATTTATGCTAAAGAAAAATATGTAAACAAACTTAATTGTACAGTGCACTAGGCAAAAAATAACTCTGCAAGCTCATGGAGGTGGTGAGAATATCATTGTCCTAAGGACAGTTTTGATAGTCACTGGAGAGCATTGTCTTGAAAAGGACAGTTTATTGCATATTGTTGCTGCTGCTGAGGATGGCTGGAGTGGGAAGCCTATTGGAACTAGCTGGAGTGGCAAGAGCTGGAGGCCTACTGGAAATGGTTGGAGTGGCAGGGGCTGCAGGAGATGGTTGTGGCCTGCTGTCAGCAGATGCTGCAACAGATACTACACTTTGATCCATGTCATCTTGACCACAGAAGGCATGGGTATTTACCCATGTCTCCCCACTGATATGTCATGTGACACATGGTCAGTTGTTTAACATGGGGTACCTGAGCACATACACTCAGATCACTGGTCAATTTTTTACCCAGATCCTGCTTGTGCAGTATTGGACACAAAGTTTGTCTTAGCTGGTCATAACTGCAGAACAGATACTACAATATGATCATAGGATCTGACTGCAAGAGGCATGGGTATTTACCCATTTCACCAAGATGGGATTTAACACAAGGTCAATTGTTTAACATGGGAACCCAAGCATGCACACTTGGGTCACTGGTTAAAATATTAGTCAATTTTTATCCAGCCCCCACTTGTGTGGGATTGGGCACAAAGCTTGTCTTAGCTGGTCATGGCCACAGAACAGATACTACAATATGATCATAGCAGCTGACAGCATGTTTTATCTATTTATTTATTTTTTGTTGCTTTTAAGGTCTCTTTATATCCTGAACTAGTCTTACAACAACACTGATTAAGTTTTTTTATTCCAGTTGTTTTTAAAAAATGTGTAAGTGCTGGCAGGATATGATAAACGCAATGACCTCCTCTGGAATTTGAAGTGGATCAACTGATTCCACTTTCTGTAATAATAGCTGCTACACTATACACACATCCAATTGTAATACATATTGATGAAGAGATTTTTTTAATCATTTCACCCTAAGCAAAGTGATAATGCCACTAAGATGCAAGGGGTTATTGGGAGTGGAAGAGAATGTGAAGACTTCAGTGAGAAAGAAAGAACAATAAAAGAACAGAATTCAGGAAGACAGAATATGGTGATTGCTATTGCATAGAGCCCTGGGGAATCTCCGCATTAATGGGATATGATCTATAAGTATGTCCATTCAA
Organism: Acanthosepion lycidas; assembly: GCA_963932145.1. Taxonomy (NCBI): domain Eukaryota; kingdom Metazoa; phylum Mollusca; class Cephalopoda; order Sepiida; family Sepiidae; genus Acanthosepion; species Acanthosepion lycidas. Next base: position 102,548,597 of record OZ010582.1, on the reverse strand, counting down.
CATGATCATCATTACACAATTTGTTGTGTTTGTTATTTACTTTATCCTATGAAGATTTTGTTGGCTGAACAATTGTTGTTTTCGTAGCACCATCTGACAATTGGAAAAGAACACCATGTGATGCAATAAAATCTGTAAACCTTATTCAGAATTCTCAAAGGACTGCAACACTATGAAGTCATTACCATGTTACAAACTAATGGGATATTCACTCACACTAAAAGTGTAGACTTAATAAGAATATTATCACATCAGAAAATGTCTTAAATTGATTTTTAAATCAGATGAAGGGAAAAAGTGTTGAGAAAATATCACAGTACACAGGATTCTTTCATTTGTCAGCATGAGCTAGTATTTTAAGAAATGAAGAACAGCAGTCATTTCATATCAGAGTTTTCCAAAATTATTTTCTGTTTTTAAGCTCTTATGGGACACTGTAAATTTTTAAAACTTATGTAATATCCTACTGTTGTATAAAAAGTATTGTTATCAACACTGGTTTGAAACTAGATCACCAATGCAAAACATGGGTGAATCAATTATTAAGTAGATCACATGATCTCAAAGGAAGTGAATAAATAGGAAGTAGTGTGATGACTCTACGATCACTGTCCACTCTTCTTGTCTATCCACTATTGCTATATGTTTGGTCTCTCTACTACTATATGGATTACAATTCTCTTCTGATCATTATACTATTTGGCAATTACTACTTGAACAAGTATTACTAGTGCAGATTATGTCAGAAGGCGTTACTACTAGTACCGGCATCTATGAAGTCTCAAATATAATGAGCATTTGTGGAAGTGATAACAGGCTTTCACTTGACATAGCAAAAGTGACAAGCAAAGCTGTCCAACATCACAAAATCTACATATGGTATTTTTCAATTATCCTTGCTCTTCTGAATGTTTTCAAATACTGGTGGTCAGGTTTCAAGTTGAAAAGTTATGGTATTTCTAGAGAAATTTTTGATCTGATTCAATCTGTCATCAAATTGCAAAATGAAAGTTGCCTTGAATGGCCTCTCTTCTAAATCTTTTGTATTAATGAAGGTGTCTTTCAGGGCACTATCCTTGGAGACTAAATTGTTCCTAATTTTCATCATGGCTTTCCTGATATTATCAGTTCTCAACTCAGTATTTATCCTGATGACACAATTATTTACTTATATCTTAATAGTAATTGTGATTGGTTCAATAAGGTCGAATTGGCAACTGATATAAAAAATGACCTACAATTTGTTGGTAACTGGGGCAACAAATGGCTTGTTAATTTTTATGCCTTTAAAATGAAACTGCTTTCTTTTAATTGTCCTAGAGAACCTTTTCTAAGAGCATCTCAAATTCAGTCATTTTACCATTGCCATAATATAACTTCCCTGTTTCCTTTCTATAAATACTTTCATGGTAATTGTTCTAATGAACCTTTTCTTTGGTACTTAGACTTTATGAATTTAAGTGTAGTACTAGATTGGTAGCTAACTCTCATTTTACAGCTGAAAAGGTGAGATATAACTGCAAGTTCAATGCTAACTGATTTTTCCCCTCACACTTTTTGCTTGTGGAATTCTATTACAGCTTCTTGCTTCCTGGTCAACTTTGATCTTCAAAAATTTAAATGTAATATCAATTGTTATCTTCTGTCTTCTTAAATTCTGTGCTTTCATTGTTCTCTTTCCTTAATAATGATTTCTTTTTCTCATATTCTTTCACACCCAGTAACCTCTTTGTTGCCTTACTTGGGGGTGAAGTGATTGAATTCTTTTACCTTGCATTATAGTCAACAACTAGGTTTTATTTCAAGAGACAAATCATCATCCTTAAAATGTTTAAACAAGATTTAGGTAGTATAGTTAAATATTGTCTAATTTCTTTATGCTTGAGTAGAGTTAAAGTCCAATTTAAAATAATGCTCTGTCATTGTCAGAATACTTGTTGTATCTGCCATTATAACCTGAAATAAAAGTGTTGTGTTTACCAAATATATCTTGGCAGCCTAAATAGTACCTACTATAGGTACAAATATTTACACAAACATTAAAAGCAAAACAAAAAAATAGAAAGATCTGCTGAGGAGGAGTCAGAAAAACTAAATGGTGTTTTTATTTTATACTAAGAAAACATGTCCACAAAGTGTTGAAATGTGTTACCTGACTTCTCTCTCACCCTGAAAAAAAAGCTAGCAAATATTACAAAAATTTTCCTTACAAATGTAACATGTCATCTTGCAGAAGAAGGCTGGCTCTTTACTATGTGGCAGGGAAGTATCCTCACTTCATCAAGTCTATTCCAAAAAAAGTTCACTGTTCAGACTAGGTCATCACTCACTGGCTGTTAAGGGTCACATGACAGGCCAAGTGTGATGCATACTAATTATGGAAGAGGAACAAAATTTAACCTAATGAAAGATACAGCTTAATAGTACTGATAATTATATACATATATATATATATATATATATATATATATATATATATATATATATATATATATATATATATATATATATATATAATGTCTCTCAATGCTTGTATTTGCTATCATAACATCTGAAACAAAAGATACAGTTTAATAGTATTGATAATGATATGACATGTATAATAATATTAATAATATAGTTTTTGAGATAGATATGAAATAAGCTTGGGAATAAAGGTTTGCAAAATATCAAAATACTTTTGATAGACCTTAATAGAAAACCATATCAACTTTCCAGCAGAAATTCACATTAACAGCCCAGTGTCTTAAATCAAGTTTCACATCATTGAATTAATGTTTCATTCATTTTGGGCTCATAAACTGTTATATTCCGTGCTAATAGGAATATATACTTGACAAACACGGTGGATAAAATAAGTAAAGGTTTATTGTAAAAACCAGTACAACAAGAATAAAGGTAACAGTTATGCACAAGGTCATCGCAAGTCAATCCAGTAGTGAGTGCTGCTATTGGAAGGTTGGTAGTTCTTGTGTAAGTCTGAGTTGCACTCAACAGATTCCAGCAAGTCAATATTTACTTGCCCCCCACAAGGGAAATATGTGGCACAAGGCTGAGTTTTACGTGGGTTTTTCAAGTCTGTAGGCTTGGCCAAAAAATGCCCGTAGAAACTGTAAAAACAGAATCAAGTTGGTCAGCCTCCCCGAACGAGACTCTGCCCTTCAGCAGAGCCCTGTCTGGGTTCCTCTCTGCCTTCGGACAGAGAGTTTGACCATCTTGCTGGAATAGATTCCAGCAAGTCTCCCATAGTCCATTGCCTTATGGATACTTATAGGTAGTTACTACGTATAGTGTAGCCACTCATGGGGATGACAGGTTATTCCATTACATCATAAACATTGATTAGAAATTAGAAATATGTGAAGAAGTTGCATTTTCATGACATTCACACACTGTGATAGAAACCCAAGAAATTATGGTGGTATTGTAAAATACTGCTGGAGTGTTCTAGGCTAGTGGTTATGATTTTTCACTCCAGAGTGTTATTGCTAAAGAAGAGAGACTGTCCTGGATATGACAATAAACTACATCCGTGTCCCGGGTAAGATGATAAACTAACTACAATCAACAGCAAGGCCTCTGATCAGGTGGTTTTCAGGAGTGTGAAACCACCTCTTAATTGCTGGTGTTCCCAGGTCCACCCTGACCTAGGGTGGTAGCACCTGTTAGGGTCCCAGCTATGGACAAATAAACTATGAAACTATGAAAGTGTAAAATAGGTTTTAATACCAGAAAGTGTAAAATAGCTTTTAATACTGGAAAAATTATTACCAGCAATAGATTTTTGTTGAAAAAAAAAACTATTACCAGCAATATACTTTTGAAGGAAAAATATTACCAGAAATAGATTTTTAACAAAAGCAAAATATTACCAGCAAAATAAATGTTGTCGGCATTAAATAACCTATTGATGTTGATATGCCATAAAACAAATCAAACCAAACCAAAAAAGAGAGAAATGATAATCTGAATAATATATGGATAAATGAAAATACTATACCCCAAAACTTTATACAACTTTGTGGAATTGATCCAAGTGGTTTCCATCCATAGCAATCAGATGTTACACTTGGATGTGGTGAGCCTGTTCACCAGAATTCCTGACAGTGTTTCAAATCTAATTGGAATAAAACCACTCCCTTGTAGAATGTACTAAAATTCCAATAGATAATCTAATGGAAATGTTAATGTTCTGTGTACAGGCAACATTCTTCTAACTAGAATCTGACATTTCTATTGGAATTTCTGGGATGAGGAGTTATCATTAATTAACATTATATTTGGACTATTGTCCTCATCTTTGTTGCTGTTATTAGTCTTCATCAGATGTAGTGTAGTGTCACTGACTCATAAAAAGTAGTATGCCCTCAATTGCCTCCTGGGTAATAGCTGTAGCTATTTATAGGTTTTGTGACTTTCTATGTAAATGAACCACCTCATCTCCTTGTACCAAAGAGGTTTTATCCTCTTATTTTCCATGGTACTTCTTCTGGGAGTTTTTGTCTCCTCACTACCTTCCTCCTTGTCCCTAAGAGATTGTCTAGATATGGGAGATTGTGATCTTTTTTTGTAGGAGTGTTCTTCCAGTGATTGTTCATCTTCAGAGTCTATATTGCTCTTGATTTTACTGTCGTGTTTGTCTTGCCTCGACATGACACTTTCACCTTCATTAATTTCACTGTACATTTCTTCATCGTTATCGTGTTGCAATCTAACTTGGTATGTATGAACTAATATCCCATTTCCATTTTTATTCTATTATCATAGTGTTCTATCCACTTTACATTATGAATCTTGCCTCTTGTATATTAGATTCACTATTCTTTTTATGCCACAGTTTTTCATTGATGGCATAAGATATGGTCAATGGAGCTCTAATTTGGCTACCCATTTAGGCAGATGAGTTTTTCGATCTTCCAACATGTGGTATTGTCCTATAGATTAGCAACAATCTAGGAAGAAATATTTATATCTTTTCTTTTCGTTGTACATATATTTTCAATCCGTTTTTTATAGTTTGCACCATCCTTTCTGATAATCTGTTTGATTGTGGATGGTACAGTGGGATTTTATATGGTTTGCATCCAGTTTTGTTTGACCAGTGACATAGTTCCACATCACAGAACTCTGGGACATTGTCAGATACTAGCATTTTCGAAATTCAATTTCTTGAAAATATGATCCTTAACACTTGTTTCATGGTTGGAAACCTGTATTACTTCTGGCCAGCGTGAATATGAATCTACCAGTATTATTAATAATCCCACTCCATTAACATGGATATGATCCATATGTACTCTGTTTAAAGGGTGGGACTCTTTAGGCTATATATGTGTTTTTGACTGTCTAAATTTTCTTCTTTCATTGCACATTTTACACCTTTTTATGTATTCTTCTACAATGTAGAATAGCCTAGCCACCATGCCACTAGCCTTAATCTCCTTTGCATAGATGTTATTCCACAATGAACATCATCATGTATATTTTTTTTATAATTTTGTTCCTTTGCATAGCTGGTGAAACCATTACATCTCCATTACAAATTACACCCTTTTACAACAGTTAACTTGTGTTTAACGTCTTTAAAATGCCTTTCTGCCTGTGAGCAATTATTCCACTTATTATTTTTTATCCTGAACAATATACTGTACTTAAACCCAATGTAAAGAGCAAAATCATAAGAGTAAGTTTTTTTTTGTTGAAAGATTTTGTGTCTACCATTCATTGTAAGGTAGAAGTTGGTCAAAGTTTTTCTTTATTGGCTCTCAGTTTAAAAAGTGTCTAAACAATGCATAGTTGAATTTGTTTATATACTTTTTTGTACTTTTGTCCTTCACAACAAAGTGTTGACCAAGACATGATATTTTCCTCTTAGATACAAAAAACATGCAAAACTATATAAACAAACTCAATTATGCATCGTTTGGACACTTTTCAAACTTAGAACCAGTGAAGAAAAACTTTGACCAACTTCTACCCTATGACACATGGTGATCCTGAAAAACTATCAACAAAAACAATTTACTTTTACAAATTTGAAGTGAAACCCAATGTAAAGAGCAAAATCATACATTTCAAAACTTTAAAACACATCTACATGACATAACTATCTGGACAAGATGTTCTCCAAGTCAGCAAATATTTTTTTCAACACATGTGAGCCCAAAAATCCCAAATTGCCATTACAGTTACAGTTATGGTCAGCAATCACCCTTTTCATCTCTACTGCTTTTTGCTTCATTATTTCTTTAAAGGCACAATAATGCCTGACTCTACCTCAACCAGCAGACATCACAAAAATAATTTTTCACCAAAACAAAAAATACGACTTTCATCTTACAAATTTGAACCAAGCGAAACCCAACTTATTTTCTTCAATAATACTGCCCAGAATTCACAAGTAAACCTATGTGGACCACAGGAGAAAATACCACTCAAACACCATAGAAGTCAACTCCATTCTCAACTTTAAACAGCACTGTTTCTCCTAGGCTCAACAGATAAAGATGTGAAATAATTCCACTGACCTTTTTCACCCTTCAAAGATGTTAACATGAACAAAACTAAAAAAATCTGCAAGTACAATTTAATAATACATGGAGATAGCTGCATCTCCAAGAAAAATCAACAATAATAACAGAATATCTTTAAAAGTTCTTCCAAAACATGTATTCAACACACGGTAAAAATTTCATCAGTATCAGCTAAACAATTTTACAAATCAAAGCATCTATTAAAATTTTGTGTGCCAACATCATCCACATGCAGAAAAACAAACCAGGCCTTCCAAACAAAATCAATTCAACATGGAGTATTGGAAAACAACAAAATTTTAATACCAACCACTGAACTCTTTTTCTACATCCCTGACATATCTTCCAGAGTGTGCTACATTCTGTCTTATTAGAAAATTATACAACTCTCTGATGACACAGTACTTCAGACAAGTACATTTTCATTGACATGTTTAAACACACATCTCAACCATACTGTTCGACTTTTTCTTTTCAGCCTACAAGGGACAAAACAAACATACACAAACTTTATGGACATATGAGCAGAATAAACTTCTCCCCATCTGAAGGGGAGTATTGTAGGGTTATCCCCACTTACTTCACAAAAAATGCCATTAGGTGACACTCATCAAGCCTATAAACAGACAATGACATTTGTCATCCTCTCTTTTCTATTTTTCTCTTAGACAATAAGATGTAGAATACATGTACCTTTCACTTCACTTTCATTTACTTTTCTCTAGGACTTACTTCTACACAAACATCTTCACTAGCTTAAATGTTTTCTTCTTTCATATTCATTGTTCTGTCACACACAAAAAATCTTCTATTGTCTATGTATACCTTTGTCTTGTTAATACATTTGTTTATGTATAGTTTTGTTGTTACTTTATTCACTTTAGACAGACTCGCATTCAAGTCAACAATTATTGTTGTGGGAAAAATGCATATTAGGAGATACATGTTTTGTAACCTAAACACTACCAGCATTCCCGCAACAAATTGATTTAGTCTGAAAGTTTTCCACCTCAACCCTAACAATTAGTAATGCATTCTGCTACAAATTGGTGACCAACAGCAACCTTGTTCATTTCAGTCCTGTAGTAGCTTATTTGCTACAATTCTTTCTTATTTTGTCTTCTCTAAATCAGCAAAGCATTTTACTATTTTTTGCATATTTCTTTCTGAAAATTTAAAAAGAATAAGTAAGAACAAACCCAATTTTCACTTGAAATCAGCTGATATCAATAATGAAATGATTAATGTATGGAAAAAAGAATCTTAATCTCTATTTTATTTACTTATTTATTTTGTAAATGAATCAAGCATAATCATCAGACTTAAAAGGACGACAGTAAAATTTTGTGTTTTGAGATTAATAACATTTTTGGGAAATTACAAAATAAAATTTGTTTTGAGAGATAATCAGTATCTTCCAGTTCTGTGGTCATCTGTGGCCTGAAAAAAGCTCTATAAACGGAAAACCAAAAAATAACAGAATTATCGTCTAGTTTTGTGGTCATCTATGGTTTGAAGTTAAAAAATTAATGAAACTGTTTGAAGGGAGATCTCTCACTTCCTTCTTGTACGGAGACGTTGGGTAGCGTTATCCTCTTTTGTTTTGAGAGTGGTAAATCAACAGCAGCATCGGGAATAATAAATAGACAGGACATGTGTTTATTAGACACCGTTGATTGACGCTTCAGTCACATGTGCGGCATTACGAGAGTAAAATGGCTGGAAAAACATGGAGTTCCCAAGTGTGTCTGCCCTTCATCTTATGTTTTTACTTTCTTTTCCCTACCAACGGAGCTCCCTCAAAACCAAATATCATTTTCATACTCACTGATGATCTAGATATACAGCTTGGAGGACTGGTAATTTACTTAATACATTTTATTCATTGTTCTTTAATTTGTTTCTGTTTTGCTTTTGCGAATAACTTTTCGAAGTTGAACGTGTTTTTGTTAATCTGTTATTTTGGGCTTTTGTTATGGTTAATAAAACTGGTGCTTTTTATTTTTTTTTCTTCTTATAAAAATAAAATTACGTATGCTTTATGTTTGATAAAAATGATCATTTTTAAATATTAAGATCTTTACTTTGTTTTTAAAATAATATTTACTCCTCGCCACTTTCTTTTTTTTTTTTCTTTTTATAACTCGTTTTTAAAGTAAACAAAACTCTTAATCCGTGTGTAGAGTGTGATTAACAGGTTGAGAATTCTTTTTTATTTTCAAAACTAAATTTCTGGCAAAACAAAACAGGAACTTTTTTTTTTAAAAGAAAAAACAAGTTCCCTCATTAAAATATTAAACTCATTGGTTTTCTCTAATTACCCCCTTTTTTTTTCTTTAATTACTTTGAACGGAAATGTTATGAAATAACTAAAGAGAATTTTTCTTAAGTGTAAAATTTTTTTCTCTTTATATTTGAAACTTACTGATGATGTTTTTGTAACTTCACTCAAAGTGTTTTACCTTAAACAATAAGTTTAAAATACTTAATAAATTAAAAATAGATAAAAATAATTATAATAAAATAATAATTTTTTTATTTCTTTGTTCGAATGAAAACTTTTTTTTTTTTTTGGCAACTTGGTCATTAGAAAATTAAAAACATTATTGTGGATACAACCAAAATAATTGTAAATTTAAAACGATAAACAACGACACCAACATTAACCACCAAAAAAAACAATAACTATACAAAAAAAAAAAAAATGAAATTATTTAGAGAGGGCTTTTTTATAATTTCAGATTTTTTTTATTTTTTAGTGAGTTTGAGTGGACTGTTAATAATTATTAGAAATGAAAAGCTAAAAACCTTCCACTAAAAAAAACGATTTATAAACGTTGGAAGTTGGTTAAAAAAAAAAAAAAAAAATCAAGATTCTTTTGTTCTTCATTTAAAGTTTTTTGAAATGACTATAAATTTAATATTTTTGAAAACGGAAACTACCCGGGGGAAATATGCAGATACTTTAAAAAAAAAAGTATTAACTTTGAAAATTACCCAATAAAAATAAAAACGAATCTCTGATTCACTCCCCCACTTTTATTGCGCAAATATAGGCCCTTGCTTTGTTACATTGGCGTAACACACATTCTGACCATAAAGTCAAAATAATCCGTTAAAAAAAATAAAACTCTGGAACTAAGATGAATGACGAAAAGAATTTAAACTTTTCAATGTTTAACTTAAGTTAATTTCAATTCAAGTGAAACAAACTTTTTTCTATTTTTTAGGTTTCCTGGTTTCAGAAGCTGCTCACTGACTAATTTCTCTGTTAAAATTAAAAATAAAATAATTTTGAAATTATATTTCACACCTTTAAGGAGAGTTATTTGATTGATTGAACTATTTTAAAAACGAATATATACAACAGAACACCCTAAATGATTTATGATTTAAACAAGCGCTGTGCGCACTGAGATGAACAACCTGCTTTTAGTCTTAAAGGTTGAAACATTTTTCCTAGTTGGGATCGAAAGAAACTTAGAGATTGTTATTATAAACAAAACAGATAAAATGTGATGGTCAAATAAAGGTTGATTACGGAGGCAAGGACCCTTAGGCGTTGAAGAGTGATATGTCCAAATGATCACTTCATCGACCAAAAACTATCATGGCAATGACAGTGACGATACATTTTTTTGTCAAAATATTTGGCAGCAAAACAGTGCAGAAAAAAATGGATTCATACCATTTCTGATGATTAGTGATAAAGTTAGAAACTGCTTCAGTTATTTTTATATTCAATGATGATTCAATGTCATCATTTACCCGAGTCTCTACCATCTTTGAAATCCTGCACAGAAGAGGAACATTTAAGTAACTACTTCCTTTTTTTTCAAAAAGGATTTTCCTTTTGAAATTTGTCAGTATATAACTTGGATTCTCATATGCTTCCATATTTCAGTGTGTAGTGTACTTAATATTTAAAAATTAACACTGTTGTAGAGCAGAAGAAAATATCTCTCACGTTCTTCATTATATCTGGGTATTTCACACACTACTCCAAATACTAAAGATAAAAAAATAAAAAAAATATGAAATTATCTCTATAATACTAATTGTATGTTCCCAATAGCATAAACAATAATACCCCAACCAATTTAGGAGCATATTGTATCTTTAACCCTTACGGAGTAAAGTGCCAAATTTCATTAAAGTTAGACAAGGGGTTCTTGGGTTAGTTTTTTTTTCTGTTTATACAGCATTTTTAATAGGAAATTCAGTATTGCTATTATGTGGGAAAAATAAACATTCATACATTATATAACAACATTATGCATGCTTGTTTGCTGCTGTTAAGTATTTTGAAATAAATGTGTAGAAGAAACAAGTATGTATAATAAAAATGTATTTATTATTTTGAAAAAGACTACACCTGTTTTAAGCAGTTACTCCAATTTTTCATGCCATGTGTTATGAAACCCAGTTGAATAATAAACCTCCTTTATACTATCTTTAGTATTAATTAATTATTAATTTTGTATGCAATGTTCATTTTATGGAAGAAATTTCTAAAGTAATACATAATGAATAATTTCCATACTTTAAATCTGTGTATATTTGCATTAAGGTTTTTTGTTTTTTTTTAATGCATTTGTTTTCAGCTCAAAAAATAACTAATAATTTATAATAAAAAAAAATATACTTATTTTGAAAAAGACTACCCCTGTTTTTAAGCTATTAATTATTACTTCAAATTTTCATGCAATGTGTTAACTATGAAGCCCAGTGAAGCAATAAACCTTTCTTTGCAGTCTTTAAAAACAAATTAAAATGTGTAATTAATAACATTGATAAAAACCTCTGCTTTGAAAAGAAACTCAACAGCTCAACGGGTTTTTGGGTGGTCTAGTTTATGTTAATATTTTTAAAACCTTACTGCCTCAGTCAAATAATGTTATTTTGTTTTTCATCCACTATCTAACAAAAATATTATGGAACATACATTAACATATGAAATATATTATTTGTTGATCTTGCATTATTGTCAATCTTTTTTGGAAAATAATTAACAATCTTAAATGTTTTTTTTTTTTTTTTTTTTACATTTGTATGTATGTTTGTATGTGTGTAATTCTTTGTTGCAATGCATTCATATCGTTCTCAAGTGATCACATGCTAGCTTGGATTAAGTTATTGGTCCTTTCTATATGCCAAACAAACCTTTTTGATATTTTTCTGCTGTGCTAGATTTTGTTCTCTTGTGGTTGTCATTTGATATACAAGTTGATAAAAATAAATAAATAAAACAAGATTATTTATTTTCAAATATGTATCATGTTAAAAAGAAAAAAGTCAAATTTTCATGAAATTATTTTTTACCAGAATAATATTTTCAGTGTTTGTTTTTTTTGAAGTAATTATTATTTTGAAACTTAATTTACTCTATTTATCTTTGTATTCGGTGTATTGTAAATCCAATCATCTTGGGATGATTGCAGAATTGTTTTGTTGACATAATTTCAAATTTGTAACCTCTTTTTCTTTTTTCTCTATAATTTTGAAATTTTCTTCTGTATGTATATCTGTGACTCTTGTTTTATTTTTCATTCCAGAAAGGATTAACAATTATACTGTACACTAAAGTAAACGTTTTAAAATAAATTTAGCTTTTTGTAACTTTAATTTATTGACTAAGAGTTTAGTTAGAACTGCTTTTTATTTTTGTTGCTAGAAAACAGTTTGTTTGTTTTTTTTTAAGTTGATGTGTTCTATTTTCCAGTAAACCAAATATCTTTAAAATGTTAATGGCTGCATGAGTGTTAACTTAAGCATTCTTGAAAATAATCAAGAATAGAAAATGTTTGAGATGGAAAGTGTTCAGTTGAGTTTCATCTACACTTTTTAGTTTTACAAAATACTAGCAGCATGGCCCGGCGTTGCCCGTGCTTGATTAAAAAATCGTATGACTCGTAGAGCAATCGCTATCACTTGACTTAAAATATTTTTGCCCTTCCTTGCTGATGTTACTTCGATTAAAGCAATAGTGTTGACAAAGTCGAATATGTCATTTGTGGCTCAGTTCAGAACTGGTAACAGGGATAAAAAAAAAAAAGCCGAATTTCAATGGCCCTGCACCCATTCCAGAATTTGAGGTCAAATGTTTTACTCCACTGCACACACTGACCTGTTTCTTTCCGAGCATAGCGTCACCTTAATCTGCATTTAGGAAATACCCAACCGGAAAAAAAACATTTTAAAGGGTTGACCGATTGTCGATTTGCACTCTGTTTGGGGGGGGGGGGACGCTCAGAGTTGAAACTTCACACGGTGACTCCCAATGGACTCCACATAAATCCGGTCGGTTTTCGCTAAAAACCGACATGCGGTTCAGGCGCATTCTGAACGTATCGGTTTTTGAGTTATATCGATTTTCAGCGCTGTTTAGGGGTCAGTGGCCATGAAACCTCTGGATAACATTTCTAATGATAGACTCTAAGAGGGTGTCAAATTTGGTTGAAATGCGATCATTCCTTCTGTAAGCAGATTTTTTCGATTAGCGATTTTTTTTTTTTTTTTTTTTTTTTTTTTACGGAACCCGAGTCCGAACTCAAAAATCGGCCTCCGTCATGTCCTTATGGCAGCCATTTGCAAACTTGTGAAAAACGCATCGAAATCTGGTGAGAAATGCGGCCTGGGCGAGGTAACAACGCCCACAACAGACATACAGACAACAAGAGAAATATAGATAGTAGATTTGCCTGTGATTGATTTTAAAACAGTAATCACTCTTCTAGTTTCTGTTAAATATTGTCTTTTTTCATAAAATATTTTTATATTTTAAGCTCTGTACTTCAGTGCCTGTTGTCTGTTATGGTTTATTTTTTAAAAAGGTAGCTGAATAGATTCAGAATTTAAAAAGGTGAGGTGAATTAAGAAAAAGATTTTCATAAACATGAAAAAATTTCAAGTTACACATTTGATCTTTCTGATGATTGTCTTTCACTTTGTCCTTTTTGACAGCATGTTTCAATGAATATCGAGTGTGTATGTTGCATCGGATGGTCAATGGAAATTACGTTGTGATGGTTTTTTTTTTTTTTTTTTTTTTTCCTTCCTCTCTCTTCACCTCCCTTGACACAAGAGATGACAAAGAAAAATCTGAACTTGTAAGGGCTGCTAAAATGCAAATCAAATCCCATGTGAAAAAAATAGAATAAATGTTTTACCTAAGATTGTTTCACAAACAGTAAAACATATTTGTCAGGTGTCCACAGTAAAAAAAAAAAAAAAAAAAAAAAAAAAAATATTTTGTCCATTTAACTTGGGCTTCATTTGATTTGAGCTATAATTATTGTGGAATGGTGTCAAAGTTCATTCAGAATTGGTAAGTAAACTATATTTGAAGAAAAATGAAAAATCATGAGAATGCATGCAAAATCTTTTTTTTTTTTTTTTTTTTTTTTTTGTTTTGCAAAGAGTTTAACCACTTCCCTTTTTAGTCATGAGTATAAAGCCATATTTACAGCAATTTTCTCTTTTTATTAGAAAAGATGCTATTTACAGGAGTAATTTAAGAATATTTCCATTTTGGGATATATACTGTCTATCATGATCAGCACTTGCTATGTTACAATGGTATGCAAACCAACTCACAAGGTGTTTCATTACTTTGATTTATTTTGCAAGACTTAGTTAATATTATTCAATTGCTATTAGCTTTGCTAAAGCAGAACTTCTTGGTTTTTTATTAAAAAAAAGAAGTGACAAATATAAGAGAAAATAATGAAACTGTGGACATTGTTATTGCAGTTCTTTCTGACTTGCATCTTCTTGGTTGTGGGTTTTTATTAATGTATGACTTGTAATGCATTTGACAGCATGGTTTGACCTCGTGAGTTAGATGTAAACATTACACTTGTTCCAATGAAATCCAAACACAGTGTTTGATCAAGCAATGTCTAGGTGAGAAAAACCTGGTTTGGGTCATAAATACGTACTAAAAATGTGATCAGCTGACCACATAGTCTGATTCTGTGACATGTGGTGATCTTTTTTGTGGGATTCAACATTCAACTACAAATTCCATGATGATGAGGAAATTAATAACCAGCCAGAGAGGATAGCAGCATCAGCAGATATGTGAGGTCTGTGAAATGATGGGACAATCTGACTCCAGAAAAAAAACCTCATCCCTCATTTAACCTCTTGTTCTTTTGCTAAATAAAGCAAGAACTCAACAAGCAAAACGAGTGAAGATATCTTTCAGCAATCACCAGCCTATGAAAAAGCATGAAGATGAAGCAGTTTATTACATTAATATCTTTCAATATAAAGTAGCTTAAAATGGAGATGATGATATTGTACTAAGGAGGAGTCTGTTATTTTCTGTTGTGGTTCTAAATAGTGGGGCCAGTCTTTTTTTTTTTTTTTTTTTTTTTTTTTTTTTTTTTTTTTTTTTTTTTTGAGACAGGATGCAAGGTGGATTTGTATTCAGTTTCTTTCTTTAAGCTTGGTTGCCACCCAGTGCTATAGGACCCAGTCTGTCCTCCTATTTACCTATAACTGGGAGGAGAAGAGAGGCATTCATAGATTTTCCCAAGGGTTTTAGTACATAAGTGAATATAAGTGGAATTTGGATCTGATTCCTAAATCTAAACCACTAACCATTACTTCACTGTGCCTCTACATAGCATAGTACCCACCCAAAATGAGGGGTTTATTGATGTATGGATCAGCATTTCTAGTTAGGATCAATGTAACTAAGATATTTCTACCTTGGATCAAAGTGTAGTATATGTATATTCTATGAAAAGCTCCCTTCTACGCACACACACATACACACTGAAAGGTTTGAGGTCTAAAAAAAAAAATGGCTGATGCTTCAGTTTAATTTCAGAAGTGGGTCAAACAGAATTCTAGTAGAACTTTTACGGATGCTAAGATTTACTGCTATAAATATAAAGATCTTAAAGATGAATAAAAAATATCTTCACTGTTTGGGCCATGTCATTTTCAGGTATACATGTAGTGAATGCTTTCTTATAATTTTTTTATATAATTAACTTGTAAAAATTACCCATGTGCTGTTGGGTTTAATACTTCAGTGATCAGAATTAATTTAATTAGTTTAATTAATGTGCCCTCTGTTTGCCATTTAATGTAATTATTAAAATAACATTAGGTAGGTCTCACTTGAACAAAGATTACTTTCCAAGAAATAAGCATCAGCAAAATCATTCATGACAATTTCAAGTACATTTTTTTTCATCATAAAACAAATGTCATGAAATAAATGAGAATTTTCTTTTTAAGTGAGAAATTTTTTTTCTCTATATATTTGAAACTTATGTAACTTCACCCAAACAAAATGTTAAGTATTAATTTAAAAAATCATCTATGACAGTACAAAATTGTACGAAGTATTGAAAAAAATGTGACAAACCACTTAATTCAAGGGATGAACTGTTTGAAGTCTTTTTTTTTTTTTCTTTATTCTCTCTAACATTTACTAGTGGGCTACACCTAAATTTTACATATTTTTCTCTACTTAGTGGCGAAGACACTCCTTTTAATTTAGCTGTCACAAGATAAACCCTCATTTATAATCATTACATATGTACTAAAAATATAAATGTAACTGTCTATTAAATAATAACTTTATACTCATAAAGATTACAATATTCAAATTTTTGTAATATTGTTATTAGTTTATAAAAACATTATTATAAAAAAAAGTATATAATTATAAAAACTTTTTTTTAATCTTGTTTTCATAAATGGAGCTTTTATTAAAGAAAACACAATCTTACATCATTTTTATGTTACTCTAAGTAAAAACATAAATTATCTATTGTAGACATTTTTCTCTGTTTTGCATTTTAAAAAAAAAAAAAAAAAAAAATTAACATTTTTTTTTTGTTTTGATTTTTAGATAAAAATTCATGTATGCTTTAAATTTTACATTCTGTATTTAAGTTTAATGTTTCATAAAATGAATTTGAAAATGTTAGATTTTATATACACACACCTCCAAAGAAATGCAATATGTAAGGTTTAAAATGAAAAATCTTTCTTGAAGCTTTTATTTAGTCTTAATTTAAAGCTAATAGATTAAATTTAATATTTCCAATAAACAAAATACTTTGCTATATTTCAAAACTAATTTAAATTGACTAGGATTTTTTTTTTTTTTTTTTGTTGACTTTTTGCCATTTTTAGCCTTCTATCAGCACTAATTATCTTTTATTAAAAAATCTTTCAAAAATAAAATGCTTTTTCTGAAATTTTATTTGAGGAATTTAAATTTTAATTAATCTGATTTGAAAAAAAAAAATTACTTTTAGTTTAAAATATCACAAAAATGCATTTTTTAACTCTGAAGTAGGTGTCTATTTAAGGTGTTGACAGATTGACTGCCAGAAGTTTATCTAATTTTTTTCTATGAAGGACATACATGTAAAAATTACTTGAGGAATATAATGTGAACACTCATTTTTTATATAATTTTTAATTACCCAATAATTGTAAAAAATTTAAAATATTCACCATAATCTAATGTTTATTGAATTTTAGGTATTTTGGTTTTAAATTTACTATAATTATTGCTCCTATTTTCTGATAATGTTATGCATTACAAAAATTGGCACATTTATACACACACAAAAAAACTTCAAAATTCTTTTTAAAATATTTTAAGTTTTTCCATTTATGATTAGTAAATATAGTTTGTACTTAATACCAATATAACCTAACTGGTACAAAATAATACAGAATTTAAAACATAAATTATTTTCATTTTTTTTTTTCAATTTTAATTAAAACAATTTATGTAAAATTTCATTATTCATTGAAAAAAATCTTTTTTTCTTAAGACACTGGTGTCCATGAAATTCATAAAAAGCAATTAAAAGCTTTTCTAACTAAATAATGTTTCAGTTTCTATTGCATATTTTACAATTCAGAGCAGATTTTCAGTAACTGGGAGTCATGTATTACAAAAAAGAAAATTGATGATTTAAATTCTCCAAGGACTTCTGTGTATAACTGATATAAACATTAAGTGGTACAAAATGAATTTCTTGAATTTCATAAAATTAAATAAGTATGGTTGTGGGGAGTGTAACTATATATATAAAAAGTTTTTCACAAGATTTTCTAAAGAAAAAAAATTTTCTAAAATAATTTAATTTATTTGTGAATAAGTCCTGAAAATTTCATTATAATCCAACAATTATTTGATTTTTTGCAAGAATTTCCAAATCCATGTCTTTTTTTTTTTTTTTTTTTTTTTTTTTTTTCACTGCAAAAAAGACACTGAAATTTCCTATATTAATCTTTGGTCCCCTGCTGATGTAAGAAAAACAAAATTTCAGACTATCAAAAAGAAAAAAAAATACTTTGGTCTTTCCTCTTAATAATAAAATAAAGATTTTGAAAGTAAAACTTTGTTTTTATTAATTTGGTTTTTTTTTTTTTTTTTTTTTTCATCATGGTATGGTCATTTTTTATGAAACCTGGAGTTTATATATTTCATCAAATATGTCTTGTTAAATTCAGCTGACAAGGTTTATTTGTTTAATTTTTTTTACAAGGTTTTTTTTTTTTTTTTTTAAAAGATATACATCAGGATTAAAATTTTAAATAAACTGGATTTTTTTTTTTTTTTTTTTTTTTTTTTTTTTTTCCATGTTAACCAAGTACTGGGTGCTGTCTATATAAAATTTTTTTGGCTACATGTTGGCATTTCATTCTTTTTATTTTCCTTAGAGAACGGGAATTTGTCTAAAGTGATATCATATGTATGGTTAAACAGAAAAGCGTGTATTGAATATTTATACATTTTGTTTTGTATGTGTAGTAAATATTTTATACACACTTTAAGGTATTGTGAGAGATATATTTTCTTATTTATTTTATTTTTTTTTTTTTTTTTTTTATAATAATGACTTCTAAAATTTTGAGTCTTTCCTTGTAATGAGTGCCAAATTGTATTTTACTATTATCTACTAATAGTTAGCTTTGAGTGATAGTTATATTTTGGTTGTTTGTGATGTGACAATTGATATGTGCATGAATTGCTTATATTTCAACAAGTGACAAGTCAGCCTACAAGGGAGTGTTGTATGTGTGTGACCAATGTAAGAATTTAATGCTTCTTTTATTGGAGATACCATCTCTAAATGAACATGAGGATTCATAAACAACAGTGTTTTACATAGAGGGGATTTTTTAAGGCTAAAGTTATTGGTAATGATTAAGTCAGATGGTTTTAATTTTTTTGGTAAATCTAAGGATATATTAGGATTATTCCTTGTGTTTTTCTAAATTTCTTTAAGTTTAATTTTATTTGCTTAATAACATAGCTGGGGAAATTATTTTGGCATGATTAATCATATTTTTATAACTGCTATTTTAGCTCTGATAACTTTCAATTATATAATTAAGATAAGTTTTTTACTTATGTTTTTTATGTAGTAATGTAAAATTATGATCATTAAAATCAACTAAAATATTGAGTAAAGGAATTCTATTATTAATGTTAAGTTCATAAGTGTAGAACAGTTTTTCTCAAAGATTATTTTATTTCACTTAGGTTTTTCTTTAGTATGAAAATGTTACACACGTTTGTGCCTTGCAATTGCAACTGAGATTTAATATCGAACTAATTTACTTTGATAAGTTTCTACTAAATTATCTTTTCACTATGATTTGTGTTGATTTCTTCAACTATTTAGTAGAGAAATTCTCAATGAGGTTGTCTTATGACCTGTTAGATATGTTAAAACATAATTTTTATTTTTCCCCTTGTAAATTAAATATGTCAAAAAATATACTCTGAATTTTTTTTAGCTGAAAATTTGCATAATAACTTCATAAAAAAAAAAAAAAAAAAAAAAAAAAAATAAAACAATTTTTTTTTTTTTTTTTTTTTTTTTTTCTTGGCCTTGGAAGAAATTATTAAAAATATTAGTACAGTGTACTTAGTTTCAGATGCTTTTTCCCTATCTCTTCTGCTGGATTTTTGTCTGTAATCTTTAATGTCTATATCTTTTGAGAAAATCAAGACATCCAAAAAAGATTAATGATAATATTGAGAACTGTTTTAATATTGACGAATGTCAGAATATCCGTGTGTGTGTGTATGTATGTACGTATGAGACAAAAGGAAAACTATTCTTTATCAATGTGTTTTGTCCTCTGATGGACTTTATCAAGGCAAATGTAAGGATTTTATTTTGCAACATATTTATAAACAAGTTAAAAAAAAAAAGCTGTTAGGATTTCAAGTTTTTTTTTAATTTATGAATACTCTCAAAAGTACTTTATAAAACTTTTGGAAGCCTAACAGTACTTTTTTTTACTTCTGTTTATAAATACCTGTCGCAAAATATAAAAAAATCCTTACATTTGCTTTGATATAGTTTCAGATGGCAAGACACATTGGTAAAGAATAGTTTTCCATATTGTTTTTTACAGATATGTTTTGTTTGTCTTTTTTTTCTATTCTTTTCAAACTCTGGAGCATTTTATTTATTTCTCAATTAAGTTTTTAAAGGTGAGAAATCAAAGAAAAATAGCTGTATCATTAATTACAATTTAAAGCATTAACAAAAACTGGTTCCTTTTACCAAAAGAAACGTAGCAAATAAAGATTGTTTATAATCACAGGTAAAAGAATAGTTTTTTTTTTTTTTTTTTTTTTTTTTTTGTTGTTGTTTTTTTATGTTAAAAAATGCGGGGCTGTTTTCTTTTGCCTTTTTTGTCATTTATTTTCTTATTTAACTATTCCTTTTTAATGTTTTAATAAACTTACTATTCGTAAAATTTCACTCACAATGGTTGACAATACCAGATGACTTAGCTAATCTGTTTCTCAAAAAATGGTACATAGTAAATGGTATTATCTTTATTAATGAGAAAGTAATGCATGAATATATTTTATTTCTACCATCACAAAAAGAGGGGTCTTCCAGCTATCTGACTCTAATTTTAGTCTATGTTGCTGTTTTGTTTTTTTGTTTTTTTAATTTGCACATGAATTTTAGATCTTTTTCTCCAACACTCACAACAATATCTACCCAAACTTATATTTGACCTATCTTTTTTTTCCCCCTCCTCCAACCTCTGATATTGAGGATGCAGCTGCTGCATCATATGATATTGAGGCAAACAGAAGCCGTTATGCTTGTGACTCCCAGTCTACTAACTGCCAAGCCTTTACATCAGCTGGACGATTCTACTATTTATAGGGAATGGATGGGAAATCATGCATTCTCCCTAGACATCCATATACAAAACTAATTCTTTGTTAAAAATAAAATAATGTATGCATAACAGCATTTTTTGCTTTGAATTGCTTGTACATGTCTATTTACAAATACAGTTAATAGGATGTACTAATTATTGAGAATATATATTTAGCAGTTTGAAAATGGAAGATGACATAATATTATGTTGCCTGTGCCAAGTCTTGAGATTCTTTGATATCTGTTGAGAGCATTAATATGGCAGCTTTAAATCTGACACAATAAAAAGTACATTATGTATATGACTCAGCAGGCTTCTGAAAGTGGCCAGGTGAACAGGGTGAATATACAGTTCTATGTAGACTCCAATAAGCTACCCACAATGATGTCCATGCAATTTACATAGTCTGATAGTCCTGAGTGTCACAAACAATGAAAGCCATACTATATTACCCCCACTTCTTCCTATAGAGCCTCAAGATTAGTGTCACTACCTGCATCAATTTGGTAAAGTCCTGGATTAAGAAGGTGGCCTAGGGGAGACTATGTATCTTCTAACAGGATTATGATCCAGGAGTGACTGGTCAAAAATTTTCAATGATCATGTCACCTTTCCCCCCCTTGTGCTGATTTGAATCATCTGAAGCGTTATTGAGGATGAAACCAGTTACCCTCCCCATCAATACCAAGGACTCATTGAAGCCTGCCATTGTTGATATGAATGAGAATCACATGACCTGGGTATGAAATCATTTATGAGGTTGAATCATGATCATTGTATTGAATATTTTCTAAATTAAACATGTTTTAATTATTTCTTATTGAATATCTTTGTTTTTTTTTTTTTTTCCTTTATATTTGTTCTTGATTATCTGACGCACACATACACTGCATATTGATTTTTTTTTTTTTTTTTTTTTTTTTCCCTGTGTGTGAATCTGGGAAATGAGGCTTTGCAAAATATGTCTAACATAACATCTGTTTACACAAAGTTTAAGGATGAAACAAGAATATACTTTGTGTATATGTGTTACACTTCCATTGCAATGTATTTCTTACACATTGATCAGGTGATCTGGATATGTGGTGCAGTTGTTTAGGTATTTGTCCCATGATCATCATATAAAAGTTTTAACATTAATATGTGTCTGCTTGTATATTGATTTGTGGATGAAAATAAAATCTTGTACCAAATGTATGTTTTAAAAATACCTGAATGTGTCAAATGATGTTTGGCATGGTAGAATACTCATGTTTTTCAGTATAGCTTTGTAGGGACAGGCTATCTTGAGTGATAACACAATTCGTTCTTGTATATTGGGGTTTTTACAGTTGCAGTATGTTCAATCATTCAACATGAATATGGACATTTATTTCCAGTACATGGTCATTAAATTTTTAAGTATGAATCTTGTCTCCAAAGAAAGCTGAAAATATGTTGGCCGAAGATAATATTTAGTCATTATTATCATAATTATTTTTTTGTTCTTTCGAACCAATTGTGATATTTTAAAGAAGAAAGTTGATAAACAAAAATGGTTATTTATGACTCAACCTGATATTTTGCTATCTTGGAAATTTAGACAAAAGTTCAGCACAGTTGGAATCGGCTCATCAGTAAAGTCTTATAAAACTAACCTGCTAATTATTCTGCATTGGCAAACTCTCTCGGTAATTGATATCTATGTCTCTATGTATTATTTTGTGTGTGATTGTGTCCCTTTCAACTTTAAATCATTTAAGATACATCATTTTTTTACATTAAAAAAAAAAAATGAAAAGGTTACTATAATAAACCTGCTTAAAGTTTAATTCTTGATAAATGACTTTCTTGGTTTGGTTTAATATAATAATGCTTATCTGCACCATCTTCAGAACATCAAAATCAGTCTGGACATAGATTAATGAAATGTTAATTTTAGGACATGCTTGTCAGTAATTATTTCATTCATTCATATCCAAATAATTATAAATGTAATTATACCCCTGCGCGCAAAATAAAATTGCATGTGTGTGACTGGATATATTAAATGAAAACAGACCTTGTTAGCCTTCATTTTCAGAAAGATTTAATCACTTAATAACAGAAGTTAGCATGCACAAAAATTAAATTTAGTCATTTACATGTTTTCCTAATGGTGGAAAAATTAGTAACAATAATTTTCAAATTTAATAGAATTAAATAAATTGCTATACTTTAAAAAGTAATTTTTCAGGGCCAGCCTTCAAACGAGGTGCAAGAAGTCTTTCCTGTCTGAAAGATGAGTATAACTACCTTCTTCAGCAGACTTTGTTATATAAGAAGCAGAGATTAGTAAATAGTAGGTAAAACTTGTTTCTTGATTATCTTAATAGCTTGGCATATTATCAGTCCATTTAAGTTTAATTAAAATTTGAAAATCTTTAAAAAATAAACTTTCAACATCTTCATGACTATTTTATCTGTTGATCTTTGACATAATGAGTCCATATTGAATTTAACACCCTAACTTTGAGAGACAGCCATATTAATCACTGTGACAATGAATTAGTTTCTGACTCTTCAAATGTTTTGTAGTTATGATAGCTATTTAAAGCCTAGCATCTTATATTTGTTGTCAAGACCAAAGTACAGTCTTATAAGTAGCTAGTATATAGATATTTATTCATTATCATTCCAGTATCAACAATTGCTACTATTAATGAGTCGTACTTCTACGTGCCAGGTCCCTTTAGCATATTGGCGATCATGGCTCCCCATGTCCTTTCCTATTCTTTATAGCACTTAATAAATGTCTTTTTCTTCTCTCTCATAAACCTTGTTCTGTCATCCATTTACTCAAGCTTACTAGCTAAGTTATGCATTGTTCCACTTTCTCTCAGTCTGTCCTGTAAGTATCAAATTTTCCAAGCTGTCATTCCTTATACCCTAGAAATTTCAACTGTCTCTTCTTATTAAGTATAACTGTCCTTTTTTTTTTTTTTTTTTTTGTTTCATTTTCTCTAAAACTTTGTAGTTGCCTACATATTTGGTTCATGGTATTCTCTGCATCCTTCTGTATAATGACATTTAACAAAGTTAAATGATAATGTATTGAGTAATTCTAATGACCAATTTAAATCCCTTAAAATAAGTCCTTTTTAAAATAAAAATAATATTCCAGGCTTCTAATGCTTTATATTAATGCACTGAGAGAAAGACACACATGTGTGTGTCTCCTTTCTCTAAATAAGAATGACAATAACTCTAAAATAAATATAAAAAACAAAAATAATACTTATTAGAGGTCTTGGCATAATCTGGAAAAATTGTTCAATTTTCAATTCCCATTAATTCTAAACCCTGTCTCTAGAAAACAATGAATAGGGAAATCTTCAAGTGAAATTGTTTGGTGGCAAAGGAAGAACAAAAAAATTTTTTTTTTCTTTCTTTCTTAAATTTGTATATCTATTTCTCTGTCATTGATCAAGGTTTGTGGTGGATATGTAACTTTTATGCCTTACTTAAACTAAGATAAATTAAAGTACTTTGTACCTTTTTACTATGACATCCTGATTAACTTTAAATGAGCACTACTTGAGTTCTAATGTAGGTTATAACCATGACACTTCCAAAACAGATATGGTGTACTTGAAATTATCTTGTTGCCGATAGGTGTACACAGATAATGAAAGGAAATCTTTATCACTCATCAGAGAAAAATTCCAAAATTGTATGCATTGATAAGATACTTGCTGTTTCCACTAAGCTATTTCAAATTAACAAATTTAGCAAACCACGCTTCTGTTCAATTGTTTCTTTTTTTTTTTTTTTTTTTTTTTTTTTATTTTATAACTTAATGTCATTACAGTCAGTCTCTCTCAAAAAAAGTTTGAAACTAATTTTGCAAACGTTTATCAATTTTACTATGGTAAGGTCACTTAAACTAATATAAATATATATATATATGTGTGTATGTATATATATATATATATATATGTGTGTGTGAGCAGTAGTAGATGCCCACTGCTGATGGGTCACAAATAGGATGAAATGGCTGTCCAGTGCTTTCTGCATTCTGTTGGGGATTCTTCTAGACTTTACAAATTACTATAAATGATTATTCAAATCCCCCAAATTTCTATCATTTTTATATATATATATATATATATATATATATATATATATATATATTAGGATATTACATCAAAAACATGTCAAAATTGCTACACAATTGCAGTCATGTTTCGATGCATATCAAATGTATCTCATCAGATGATTGTAAATTACTGACAAGTGAATGATTTATTTAGATTTAAAAGCAAAATACAACCTCTTTTACGGGGGAAAAAAAAAAAAGTGGGGATATAAGGTTTGTGGGCTTTACTTAATTCAACCAATTGAATATGACCTACATTAAATTTAAACTAAAGAAAGAAGCAAAAATTAAAAAATTATTTTCCATAAATGGGTCATGACTCGTAGAATGTCAGTCAATAGCAGCACAGATGTTAAACAGGAGCAGATGTTAATGGATATATATTTTACACAACAGACAATGTCATTTCCTAAGAAAAAATGAGATGGAGTGATAGTTTAACAACATTTTAAACAAGTTACATTCTTTGTGAGTTTCCTATATAAAAAAAATTATATTTAATAAATAGCTTCTTTAAGAAACCAGTAAATAATTTAAATGTATAGAATTACTTGGTAAATTAATATGCGATTGTTGACTAAAGATTCTTTGAGATGTTAACAACAATAACCAATCAATGCAAAATATCAAAAATACCAACCACATACCAATACATCTGTACTAGATGTTACCAATACTACTATATCCTAAAATAAATAATATTGCTCTACTTTGTATTGAGACCTCTTAGATTAAATGTTACTTCATTTAACAATAGTTAAAATGTTTTCATGATTTTCTAAGAACACACTCCGACACAGTTATACTGTTTCTTCTTGAGCAGCCTAAGATTAGTATTGCTTCATACAATGCACCTTTTTACATGAACATGAAAAAATATTAACAACAGAACCCCCTGAAAATGTTTACTGAATTAATTGAAAGTGCATGGGACTATAAATATTACAGATAGTTTCTACATTCCCTCAGTCCTTCGAAAAAGGGAAATATAAGAACATTTGAAAAACTTAAACTTTTTCTCTCTGTCTTATTCAATGAAATATGTAAAAGAAAGTTTGCTGCACAAATACACACATGCACACACACACATATTGTGAGACATCTACAACATTCCTGTTAACATTCACAATATAAAAATTACTAATCAACAACACAACTATCCTACACCAAGAAAACAATTTCAGACTAGATACTAGAAGCAATTTATATTAAAAAAAAAAATTAAAGCCAGCACTGAACAGAATCAACTATGAATACTGCAGTAATGTTCTGAAATGTCTGTAAAGGAACAGTTTTTTTCACACTTTAATGCACACGTGACCATGACATTATAATGCAGAGAGAAAAAATTCCATAATAGATAATTTTTTCACATTCTAATGAATGCTCAGCATATTGTCAACTGTTATGCATTTAAAAGCATACTGAAAAAAAATTACAGTAATGGATAACAACACACAACTTTGCATAAATACTTACATTAATGAACAACATATAGTTTTGTATTACTTTCACCCCTGAAGATGATCTTGGAAAAAGATCAAAAGTACTTGGGAAATGAAAATAAAAGAAATTTAAACAGTTATAACACATTTCTCTCATCCTTCAACATCAACACATAGAAGGTTATTTGTGAGTATGAACGGATTTTGTTAAAAATTAGCAGGCATAATATCTGTGATTTATTCAATCAGACATGCCTAAATACACACACACACACACACACACACGAGAAAACATGAAGTAAAATATTTGATTGGTGTAATGAGATAATTTGCTTCAGTATTGTCATCTTAAATGCCATGTCACTTCAGGGTGTAATTAATCATGACTCTCCACAGATTACTTTTCTTATTGATACATTGGCATGACTTCTGGGTAAATATAGTGGAGTGGTTTCCCATTGCTATATCCATTTTCAAAATCAGGGTTGTCCTACTAGACTAGCTACTGCTCAAATCTAGAGAGCTCAGTATATCCTACTTTTTAGTTAAGGGAGGAGAAACGATGGATTTATGCTATTTTTTTTTTTTTTTTTTTTTTTTAGCAACATCTTTGTGAAAGTTAACATGCCAGCCTCAAATCAAATTTGAACTTGACTGACTGATTCCACTTCCTGCCCTGATAACCATTACACTACATTCCTATGTACTGAAGCACACAACAGATAATGACCTTGTATGTAATAATACAGAAAATTGGATTCATGCACCAATTTCCATTTTCAGGTAAAGCATGAATCCATCTCACTTGATCCCAGCTATGTTTAAAATATTAGGGCAGACTGAAATGTCTTGCCTTGATTGATAACCAGTTTAAGAGGAGGCTTGCTCTGAATTCAAAACCAGGAGTAGTATCCATTTCTTTTCCTACCTCTAGCTTTAGGTAACAATACCAAAAGGTAGTGGGTGGTGAGGCTTTCAACTCTGCATCCCAACAAACCCTACTTGTTAAAACCTTACTGATGTGCAAGCTGAAGGTCTAATCAGATCCAGAACTTATACTGATATGAACATTTCAGCTCTATACAGAAAGATTTAAGACAGTATCTCAAAAGCTAGATTAATGTGGACTGTTAAAGTGAGCACACACACACACACACACATATATATATATATATATATATATATAACTAATTTTATATCTGTAAAATGTCCTTAGTTTAGTGTTCATTTCAATAATTATAAAATGATACTATAAATGTACTCTCTCAGATTTTATTAGATATGCAAGTCAATATATTCACAATAACATTGATATGAGCCAATCAGTATTGGTAATAATTTTAGTATATATTTCCATTTATATGATAAATTTTCCATAAGAATAACAGCTTAGAATGATGCCGTTTTGTAATTTTTCAAAGGAATTTGAAATTAACAGAAAATCACTCTGCTGGAATTTAGATTCTGTTTCCCTTTTTTCACTTTCCACTGCTCAAAGACAAAATTCCTTATTTTTTCTGTTTTCCTCAATAATTTGTAAAATTCTCTACTCTGAATTTTCATGAGATTAATTTTTATCAATTTTTTTATATTTATGAGTACTTTATTTTTATGTGTGGAGCAAATTTGAGTCCTAGTGTAAGGATCAACCTTTCCAGTTCAAGAGATAAACTTTACTCATTATTTCAATGAAGTACTTTTCTTTTTAAATACCATTATAAAGTATAAGATGGTATATAACATCCAGACTTTATTTTTCTCAAAAAATATCCTCCAGTTATTAAGTTTAGGTATCTTATGGTTAGGTAATGTTTAACCAGATGCTATTGACTTGGCATATTTGTACATAGCCTAACTCCACAATACTGTAATATTATTTTAAAATGGTAGTGATCTCAAAAGCCATTAGAGTCATACATTAGCTCATAGTAAAGTGTTACTTAATGTATTAATTCTGATACAAAAGATGTTCATCAGACACTTCCCAAGGCCTCTGATCAGGAGGTTTTGAGGAGCGTGGGACCACCTCTTAATTTCTGGTGTTCCCAGGTCCACCCTGACCCGGGGTGGTAACACCTGTTAGGGTCCCAGCTATGGGCAAATAGTTAACTATTACCAGCAATACTTTTTTGAAAATGATTATTACCAGCAATACAATTTTGAAGGAAATATATTACCAGCAATAAAAATTTGTCAGCATTAAATAACCCATTGAGGTTGATATGCTGTTAAACAAAATAAACCAAACCAATCTAAACCAAAGAATACATACTCTATTCATACAAATCTATCTTAAAAATGTTGTCGGTATTAAATAACCCATTGAGGTTGATATGCCATTAAACAAAATAAACCAAACCAAACCAATCCTCTGACACTTCCACCAGAGAAAATGCTTAGTTCAATATAAGGCAGTTTGGTTAAAATTACGAGTTCATATCTTTGTAACATGGGCACTTTGATGTGGTGTAATGGTTAGTAAGTTTGTCATGCTAGATAAATTATGACTGAATAGTGATTCCAATTCTCATTGGGTGCTCCGTGCTTTTGGCCTTGTGCCACATCTAAGCTATGCTTAGAAAATAACCATATCTTTGTAACAGAATAGAATTGCTTTTGGAGAAAAATCTTATTGTGCTTGAGTAACCATGACATAATTATAGACATTGAATGTTAACTTTTCTACATTGGTTTCAGTCAGCCATGCATAGTATGGCTGTCTGAATCAGCATGTTGATTAAATTAAATATTTATACATAGACTACTGATGTAAGTATTGACATACGTCAATTTTAAACTAGGGGTTGGAAAAATGGCTTGATATTCAAAATGCTACCTTTTTACATTGTTGGAACTATTTTATTTATTTCTTAAGAAAAAGGAATGATTATGTTTTAGTCATGCCTACCTACATCAGATCCTCTGTAAAGGTTTTTTTTTTTTTTTTTTTTTTTTACAAAAATATCTATTGCACTGGGTGTGAGTGATCCCCATTTTGTTGTGAAAATTTCAAAGGTCATCCTCTCAGTTTGGAAGTGTTAAGTTGCTGTCACACTTAAGATATTTAAAACTTGTTGTTCTAACTTTACTGTGTCTTCAAAAACAACTGTTTAAGTTTCTTCTTGATGTTTTCAGATCTGAAATGAATAGATACTCATGTAATCTGGTTGTTTGCACTTGTATCTTTTGAGATAAGCCTATTCAAGATGGGTGAGGCTACAAATTCAGTTGAACACTGATAAATTGTATTTTAAGTGTTCTCCAAGGTATTTAAAATAACATTCTTAGAAGCCTTTCATATCTAGTTAATAATCTGTATCAAATTTATTTCCCCACCTTTATACCTGTACCCTTTCCAGTCTTTAAAAAAAAAAAAAAAAAACTATAAGTAAAAACATTTGCCTATCAAGGAGAAATGCTGTCATATGATTTTCAGCTGCTTTTGATTTAATACATTTTTTTTCTCCTGGCTTTGTTGTTCACTGGTGGTAGGGGGAATGTTCTGGACAATTGTAGATGGGTAAGGAACAGCAGTAAGAATAAATATAGAAGCATAGTTTTGGCAGAACTTACCACTTTGTGATGTGTTCCTTCAGGATGTAGGCAATAATGGCTTTCCACAATTTTCTATGTCTTGTAGTTCTTAATTAACTTTGTCTTTTTGTTATTTCTCTTAATCCCTGTTCCTCCATGCCCTCCTTCTTCATTATATGCCCCAGAAAACTCAACTGTCTCTTCCTGATGTTAAGTACTTTTTGTTTCTATTTTCTCTAAAATGTTGCCATTACCCACATGTTCAGTCCACAGTATCCTCAGCATTCTTCTGTAGAACCATATTCCTGTTACTTCAAGTCTCCTTTTCATCTTTGAAGAGATTGTCCAGCACTCGCTGCCATACAGTCACTAAAATTCTTAATATTAACAATTGCTAAGTTGATTCAATCTTATTGTATGTATGGTAAATAAATTGAAGATTATTATGATCTTTACTTAAAAAACAGAATCTGGAAACTAACACATAGTGTTCAAACTACCAATTAGAATTTTATCCACGTAGATTTTTTCTTTTTCAAAGTCTGGGAGTTATTTAACATTGTCATTTTATTACTACTGTTTAAATTTTTGAAGTAATAATCATATTCCTTAATTTTTATTTTTTCTGAGTTTCATCCTTACTAGGTGCCCCAGACTAAGCTAATTTTGGTAATTATTTGGTATATTAGACAATAGTATATTACACACTGATGCTTGTGTTTAAACCCAAGTAAAATCTCTAATTTTGAATATTGATTACCCCCCCTCCCCCCAAGGTGACCAAGTTCTTTCAACTGAGAAGGTGGGTGTAATACAACATTCTTTCCCACCCACCCCATTTGACTTTGTTCCGTATAAAACAAAACTTAAGACTTTATGGAGCAAATACAGTCAATACTGGAAACATAAAGGTTGCATATTTAGGGTATGAAGTCAACATGAAAACTTTGATTTGCTCATAGAACTCAATCATGTTTAATGTCATTGTTTGAAATGATAGGAAAGAGTCACTGCTGTAGGAACTTACTAATTTTTATCCATTTCGATATAATCAATTTGAGAAAAAAATTAACTCTTTAAGAAATTAGATTACCAGAATCCCTTGAGCTTATCTAAAAAGCTCAATGTTGCTGAGGTGTCAGCTTTCACTGCAATTTAATGTGTTTACAGAAGAGGAGTTTGTTTTAAAATTTCAAACCAAAACCTGAAACAATAGCATATGTTTTAAGTTATTTTTCTCTTTATATATTGATTAATTTTAGCTTGTCTAGCACAAGACCAAATGGGGGTAATTGGATGATGATATGTCAATCTTTACAAGTTAGGATCAGCCTAGCTTGGAAATTAAGTTGTATCACTGACTTGGGTTCAAACATTAGCCACTGGCACTGATGGGAGAATAATGCAACTATCTCAGTCACCATGCAGGACCCCCCGCACCAATGTGTTTATGATCTTATTTTTCATTGGGTCATTTTACTTTTTTCAGTTTGCTTATACCTTCAGTTTTTTTTTTTTTTTTTTTTTTTTTTTTTTTTTTCACCTAAAATAGAAAGATAATGATTAGTTCTATTTAAAATCATTTGATCAAATGACACTTTATATGTAAATTGGTGAAAGTGATTTCCAATCCTTGAGTTTGATATTTTTCAATATATTGGCCTTCCTCCCACATTGTATAACATTGATTATTCTCGAGTAATATCATTATTTGACTGTTGTCAACCTCAGCTAACCTATTGCATCATCTTTCAGTAAAGAACTTCTTATATGAAACTTTGCAAACCTCTTTTTGACACATTTGTTCATTCACAGTTCCTTCTCCATAAACTGTCATTTTTTTTTTTTTTGTGCTTGTGTTAGATTTTTACATTTCTTAATGCATAATACACTGAAAATATTGCCTTTGTCCTCAGTGTTAGACTCGATAAACAAAAACATTTTTAAAATTTCATTATCAAGTTTTATTCTTATGAAGTCCTACACTATCATAATTTAAACAGTTGTGAAGATGAGTATTTTTCATTATGTCAAAAGATTTATAGTAAGATTTAAATATTGCATAAAAGTGGGTACCTTTACATGGAGTAGTGGTTAACAGGCTAGTTTTGCAGACTATTATTACTGAAATGGTTTCAGTCATTAATGTCTGCTCTATATCCATAGTCTTGTACTAGTTAAAGTTTACTAAACATCACTTGTTAAAAAGTAAATTCTGTTCTTTTTCTTTGTTTCAAATTCTTATCCATTTGTATAATGACTGTAGAACAGATCCATTAAAAAAATCATAAAAAGCAGCAACACCAATAAAGAAAGCCATTTAAAAATGTAAACTAATAATACTTAAACTTAATATCTTAATCGGCAGTTAGGATTTTAGAAAATTTAGATGGAATCATGGTGACCTACTCATTTTAAGCTATCATGACACATGTGAGTCTTGTTTTGAACAAGTTCATTACAGACATTGGATGTATTTTGTTGGTAGTGTCTGATATATAGCTCTAGGCATACTTATTTTGTGTTACCTAAAATAAATGACAAAAACATAGTGTTCATGAATAATTGCTGTGGACCAGTGTTTAGCAAGCTAGCCAAGCATTTACTAATGTCATGGGTTTGATCTTCACTGAGCAACCCACATTTATGACCTCATGGCAATTCAACTTGATAAATCTAGTTTATAAAGTTACTCACACTCTCTTAATATTTTTATGTATTCATCTTCATATGCATTAATAAATTCCTGTTTTGCTTCTGATAACCCAACTCAATGAAGTTTAGTTTTAGTAAATTTGGCTGCAAGTCATTCCAGTATATAAAGTTGAGAATCTTTTCATGATATCTAATCATAAATATATAATAAACTAATGAAAATTCAATTTCTTTCATCTGCAAGGGTGAGCTGAAAAGTTCATAGGCAGACTATGAAGGGGTGATGCTAGAACTGTGAAATCTTGCATGCATTAATTTCAACTCTTCTTATTAATAACTGCATTGTCAGATAAACTGACTGTTCAAAGAAGACTGTTCATCCTGATGGTAAAAAAAGTCATCAACAGTAAATATGATGTCCTCATCCCAGCCAAATGTTTCTTCATATTGGAGAACAGATGATAGATCAGGAGAATAAGGAGAGTGATCAACCAGTTCAAAACCAGTCATGCACAGCAGCCATTGAAACCAACAACTTGTGTGCTGGAGCATTGTCCTAATTAAACAAAACCCCTTTTGTCAGTTTTCCTGAGTATTTAGTCTTGATAGCCTTTCATAACTGCCTCAGCAAACTGGTATAGTACTCTCCATTGATTGTGTGGTCCTTTTGAAGATAGTCAATAAGCACAATACTTTTTGCATCCTAAAAAATTGAGGCCATCACCTTCCCTACAGATAAAATGATCTTGGCCTTCTTAGGAGCAGGTGAGGAGGAATGTTTCCATTGCATTGATTGTCTCTTTGGCTCAAAGTGATGAACTCAACTCTCATCCTGGGTTAGGAAACATTCAAGGAAATTGGCTGGATCTGCCTCAAATAATATTAGATTCTTCTGTGATGTGATCAGTCTGGTGTACTTTTGATCAGGTGTCAGAAGACATGGCACCCACTTTTGTCATGCCAAGTTCATTGTGCAGAATATTCTCAACTATCTCACAGGATATGCTAATAGAATTGGCTATTAAATCTATAGTCATTTGCCTGTCATCCCTCACTATGTGGTGAACATGATCAATGTTTTCCTCGGTGGTGGCAGTTGCAGGATATCCAGACCTTACGTCATCTCCAAGACTCACTCTTCCCCTTCTAAATTCAACTGTCTACTTTTACACTGTTTATAAAATTGGGGTGTCATCCCTTAATATAGCAACCATATCAACATGAATGTCCTTTGGGGATAAACCCTTTTCCTGCAGTCAAATGTCAGCCCAGTTCCATATTTTATTTAATGAGTTTCAACTGTTTATTTTGGCTGCAATCTTTTTTTTTTTTTTTTTTTTTTTTTTTTACATATAAATGGTTTTAAGGACAGAGACTGTGAGGGGGATAGAAAAAGGACAAACCTTAGTCAGTGCTGCAAAAGACAGGAAGTTGTGGAGAACCATGATCATCTACATCCTGAAGGGACATGATCATCTACATCCTGAAGGGACATGATCATCTACATCCTGAAGGGACATGATCATCTACATCCTGAAGGGACATGATCATCTACATCCTGAAGGGACATGATCATCTACATCCTGAAGGGACATGATCATCTACATCCTGAAGGGACATGATCATCTACATCCTGAAGGGACATGATCATCTACATCCTGAAGGGACATGGCACATAAAAGAACCCATTAGAATAATTGTATAAACTGTCAGAGCAACTTTCAGATTTGTGTGTTGAGAATACTTGTCACCATTGACTTACTTAACTTAAAATTTAGCCATGAAAAATCTTTTTCTCTGTGGTGACACTTTTTTTCTTTTTATAAAGATCCATGATACTTGCACAGCATAAATAGCCAAAAGTTACAGAAATAAATTGTCAATTCAAGACTGTTAATTGATTTGTATTTAATAATATTATTTTCACATTCCAACCTGTTAAAAAGTCAGTTGATGCACAGTGCTTGCAACTGCTGCTCTGTATCGGCTAAAAAATACCATTTGGTGTTACTAGCAAGAGTAACAAATAAGGAACTTTTTATTCATTGACAGAATCCAAAATAAACTATAAACCTGACTCAGGCACTTTGATTTTGAATTTCAACTGGAATTCACCTTAACTATTATTGCAACATCTTCACAAAAGAAGCCATTTATTTATTTATAGATTTCTTGGCGGGTGGTAGGGTTTTGTGATTGTGCAGTTTTTTTGTTTTTTTTTCTGTGTTAGCCTTCTTTTTAACAAAGTTACTCGGAATTTTTCATAGTTTTAATGAATCTAATCTAGGAAAACAAGTAGTTTTTGTGGCTATTTTTGAGATTTTGCTAATAATCCTCTTTTTTTTTCTTTTTTTTTTTTCTTCTGATTTCACTGTGGCATTTAACTGTTGTCCAAAAATGTAGTAATTCATATTTTGTACACTCAAAAGAGTATAATTTCATGCATAATTTCTATCTAAATTTCTGGGATAAGTATTTAGCATTATTTACCAAAGTTAAATTTGAATTATGCCATCATCTTTGTTACCATCATAACATTTTGGTCTTTGTATTATCTGACTCTCTTCAGATGTCTCTTAATCCAGATAAGCTTCAGAGAATTTCAAATGGAACCTCTTGTTTAATCTACAGAGATAGATTGTTCTAATTCCACTCTCAATTATTGCTAGCCCTATTTCTACAGACCAATATCTTATAAGATTAAAACAGTGGTTTCATGAATTTGGTAACATAGTAATTGTGTAGCTATTGGACGTCACTCAACTCGGACCTCAAGTGGAACTTGTACATTAGATCCATCACTAAAGATGAAGGAAAAATGGTTGGTTCCCTGTGCTGGTTTAATAAGTACCTGACTTCTCAAGCTATCCTCTACCATTACAAGAGCCAGATCAGGCCTAAAATGGAGTACTGCTGCAATATTTGAGCAGGAGCTGCCAGTCCTCGCTTTACAATCTTGTGAGCCCAAAGCATCTCTGCGTCCTTGTGGGTGATAAATTCTTTTCCACTCTGCAACTCCTCTCTCACAAATGAGATGTTGCAAACCTCTTATTGCTCTATTGCTACTTCCATGGAAAGTGTTTGGATATATATTTCTTGGTGCTGCCAGTTCTAACTTTTATGGCTAGGACCTTCCATGCTATGTGCATTGTAGCAAACTACCCTTTTTCCCCCCTCTGTATTCCATTGGTGTGAAGTAAGTTCCACTCAAGCAGCTTCTTCCTGTGAACAGCTACTGTGGGGAACCAATTCCCAAGAAGATGTTTTCCCAATCACTACAATCTTAATGTTTGTGTCTATGGTTAACTGTTACATATCTATGTAAGCTACCTCTTTCTCTGTAACCTTCTACCTCAAGTGGCCCCTGGGCTTTATACAGGGTGAATTTCATTATAAAATTGAGCAATTTCTAAAAAAAGGACAAGACTATATATATTCTTAAACATGAACAACCTACTCCCATCGTCTAAAGAAAGTTTAAAATTTCCTGAAGGTTACTTAAATTGATAGGCACCTGAAGATTGGCAAGCACAACAGCTGAAACATGATAACAACACAAAGATGAGGACATTGGCTTGAATGCGGTTAACCCTTTTTAACTATGTGATGTGTTGTTAGCTATCAACTTTTATTTGTTATTTAAATTGTACTATATTCATGAAATTCCCAAAATAAATAATCAATCTTATTTTCTTTTCTTTTTTCTTTAAGATACCTTTAACTAAAACAAAGCAGTTGATTGGAGATGCAGGTATTACTTTCACAAATATGGTAAGTATGTATCACCTGCTCAAAACAGGATGCAGCTTTTAGCATTGATTTAGTTTAAAGGTGTTAGTGATTATTGTAAGGAATTTCCAGTTCTTCATAGAAGTCTGTTTATAGGAAAAAGTATTTGACATGTTTTTGTTCTGCTCCCAAATTTGATTTGATGACATTTATCTACCCAATTAGTATGAGTAAAATAGTTTAATATGTGAATTAATATGAGTAAATTATAATTTTATTTTCCCAGCAATAATTTTTTCAGAAGTATTCAATCTCGGTGAAAAAAAAAAAAAAAAAATTTGGCAATAAGGTCATAAAAACAACTAAAATTAAGCCATTCTTGTACCTCTTGTATGTTGTAAAGTTTAGTATCACTTCAGAAGATTCATATTAATTTATTTTACATATTAAACATTTTTAAATGATTATGAAAATCAGAGAACACCAAGGATCTGAAAAAATAAACAGTAAAGCCTATGAAGTAAGATCTTCAAAATGACCACCCACTGACCAAAAGGGAATAAAATAAGCAAAGTTTTGGGAACAAGTGCCACGTGGCTGGAAATTAAAAAAAAAATTCTGTTCATTGGCTTATATAAACCAATGAACAGAATTTTTCTAACTTCCAGCCAAGTGGCACTTGTTCCCAAAATCTATTTATTTTATTCTCTTTTGGTCAGTGGGTGGCCATTTTGAAGATTTTACTTCAAAGTCTTTACTGCTGGTTATAAAAACACCAAATGCTTCACTTATATATTATAATGGCTAAAAAAAAAAAAAAAAAAAAAAAAAGGATAACTTTTGTAAAGTGGATTTTAATTTCAACTTCTTATGAGAGAGTTGATTAATTAGTTGCTTCATTTTAAAAAGTGTAACAAACTTTTTATCATTATTGATTTATGTAATTGTATGGATACCTCCTTTATTCAGTTTGTGACCAGTCCATTGTGCTGTCCCAGCCGATCAAGTATCCTCACCGGTCAGTATGTCCATAACCATCTTGTTTGGAATAACTCTTTGTCTGGTAACTGTAGCAGTCTCTCCTGGCAAAAGAAATTTGAGCCAACCTTATTCCCAGTCAAACTCAATAAAAATGGCTACAAGACATTTTTTGCTGGAAAATATTTGAACCAGGTTTGTAGATGATTTTGCTTTCAACCTTTCTTTTCTCTCCATTATCTTTAATAGCTTTACTACTGATTTGAAATGTTTGTTTCTGTAATTATGGATCATTTGAAGATAAACTATTTAATATTTCATAATCATTGTATTGTTTTCATAACCAGAGAATCTAAACCTTGTTCAATGGTGAGTTGGATCTTTGTAAAGTTAAGACAGTGCATTTGTTAAATACCATTGCGTCTGTATGCATGCAAATGCACAATCTTAGATAGAAATAATGTTCAGTGCTAATATTAACACAAGATTTTAATTTTATTTCCAATACTGAGAGAAGAGATGCAAGTTAAGATTTTTGGATATTCTAATCACCAGGTTGCCTTACGATTTTTTTAAACCATTTCGATTTATTTGTTTGTTTTTTAAGCATTAAATGGTTTTCCACTCAAATTGATAATTTTTCATTTTAGTAGTAATAGTAAAGGAATTGGCAAGTCTTGAATCTATGCTGGTTGAATTTGGTCTGAAGAATGTATAAACTGAAATGTATTATAAACTATGATTCTGGCAAAAGTCCAGATAATATGGATATATAGCAATTCTTTTTTTATTTATGTTTTAATTAATGAAATGTGCTCTTTTTGTAATCCATCACATGTACATAATACAAGTAATAACAGAAAGACTTCAGTATAAAATAATAAAGTATTTAATTACCAAATGCAATTAAAATGCATTAACAACAAAGAAGTAATGAGTCAATGGAAAGATTATTGATTACTTATCAGTTAATACACGACCGTGCAGAGCTGCTAAGAAAAGTACTAATTCGTCTTGAAATACAGGACACTGACTTTAACGTCTGGGTTAACACAACAGTCAGCAATTAATTGTAACCACCCAGTCAGTGGCATGATATCTCTATAGTAAATGGTGGTCTACATTTCCATTGTCTACAGATTCACTTTCAAACTCTGGTGTCATCAGTGATATTTTTAGTTCATATACAACAGATCAGGAACCTTGAAGCTCCATTTTATTAACAAGTTAAAAAGTAAAAGAAAATTCAGATATAAATTGTCAAATGTCATAATCTTATTTGTGAAATTATTGTGATTGACATTTTTTGCCTTCAACAAAATCACAAAATATTCAAATTGGTATAAACCATTTGGCTATAACGATGTATTTTTTGAATAGCCAGAGATAAAAACAAGAAAAAAATACTGAAAATATACAATCTGAAGAATAGCTCTTGATCACCTTTGTTATCCAAAGAGGATAACTATTTCTAAGATTACAGAATGAATATTCAATTATTTAAAAATGGTTAATTAATGTTTTTGGTATACAATAATAACTTTTTTTTCCTTTTTAATTTTTATTTATTTTTTTCACAGTATGGTAAAGAATCTGTTGGAGGTGTCCAGCATGTTCCCCCTGGCTGGACCAGTTGGAATGGATTAGTAAGTTTATTTGTAATTTTTTTTTTTTTTTTCTTTTAAATATAAAATTACTAATTAATAGGTATAATTTGAAATAAGAATAATTATGAATTTCTTTATGGTCCTCATTGTTGTCTATAAATATTGATGGTTTCTACTGTTTAAGCATAAAAGAAAACAAATACACACTGATGTGATCTTCTGTCAAATCCAAAGTGTAATCTGAAGTTAAAGAAGTGATTTCCACTTGTCAGAATCACTCTTTTGCTCTTGTAGTCATACCTGTTCCAGTGATAACAGTAGCTGTGGTTTCAGTTTTGATTAGTAAACATTTTGCAATGGTAAGTAAAGTATCGTATATAAAGTAAAGTGTAAGTGTCCAAGCAACTCCTCTGTTCCCATTGGGCTGATTTCAATGATTCATAGCTCATTCAAAATCCCTAGAAAAGTTAGGTGCAGGGAACGATTTTTGTTTAGCTCAGATTCAGGGTTGCCAGATTATGTGAGGTTAAAAATATATATTAATACATTATACTAGTCATTATCATTGCTTTCATAGTTCAAAGGCAGTATCTCTTATTTTTCTTTTGTATCCAAAACTGCAGTGCACATTTTATTATAAACTAGCTTAAAAGCTAGCTCCTGTGGAGGACCCTTGGTTTGACCATTATCACAATAGCTAGGGAGGAGTAGATGTGATAGGCATCAATAAACTACAGAAGAACTCAAAATTGATCGCTGCATTTAAGTATTGAATTAATGTTTAAGCTTACCTTTTAAAAGTTCAATGCTAACTCTTCTGCTACCACTTAATTTAAAGATGATTTGATGTACATACATCCTTATTTTCCGTACAAACAATTACTTTTATTTCATGGATGACAGAACTGGGGAAAATTTATAAGATAAAATTAATATGGTGTAAAGATGGGAAAATAGAAATTAGAATTAGTTATACATTCAACATTTGAAGAGTTAGAGAAACTTAAACATAATAGTTAAGTAAAACCTATATTATGGAATCTATATGAATAAATGTGAAATTGGAGCTCAATTTTCCCACAAATTCTGACATTAAAAAGCTCCACCTCTACTTTATAGTAATTTGTATTTACCCAACTCTCCATAAGGTCAGGTTGTGACACAAGGTTGGTTTAATGTGGGGAGCCCAAGTGTGTGCACCCAGGCTAGGAACAAAAATTACCCAAGCCCTCGCAACCATAGGTTGTACTGGCCTTGGTGCGAGCACTGACCCCTCTCTCTAGTGCAATGAGAGGGCATGGCCTCGGGCAGATGTTCCCTAGGGCTGGGAACCTCTTAGTATAATTTTCCTCAGTTGTGACTCCATCCTTTGACAGAGCTGCTCCTGAGTGCACTCTGCCCAAAGACATGCAAAAGTGATAAAAAAAAAAAAAAAATTAGTTAACATTTCCAATATTTTGCAAAACTCAGAAGAGCATGATTAAAGAAAAGATACAATATTTAAAAATGTTCAGTCAGTCAGTCTTCAATTTATGTTATAAAAATTGCATACAGTATAATAGTATATAATATTTTACAAATATATAATTTCAGGTTAGGTTTAAACATTGTATACAAGTATAAAAAAAAAAATATGAATCTTTTGTACAAACATTGCTTGTCTTGAGAAAAATAGTTGTACTGGTAATCAATGTGATAAAGTGATTGAAACAGAGCCAATATGACTGCAACTGAAACGTGAGTAACATGATGAGGGTCATGCTCATCTTGAAATTTATTAAGAGTAATTAATCAAATAGCTTAGCACAAATCTTTAGGAACTTTCTTGTCATTTTTGTTCATTCCCCTATGGTAGGTTGTTAGTAATTTGCATATGTATTAGGTTGGTGCAAAAATAATGTCGTTTTTTGACGATTTTTTTTTTTTTTGATTATCGTTCACCCATTTATCCAACTTTTTTGACTTCCCTATTTGCTTTAAATGGCGAACGACTGTTGAGTGGTCGACCTCGAGTTCAACAGCAACTTCTTGTGTGGTTTTGTGAGGATCGGCTTCAATTAAGGCTTTCAAATGTTTATCAACCGCAGTTGGCCGGCCACGACCTTCTTCATCTTCGAGGCTCTCGTCACCATTGCAAAATTTCTTGAACCACCGTTGTGCCACATGTTCATTAGTGGTTCCTGGGCCAAATGCATCATTGATATCACAAGCTGTCTCGGCAGCTTTTTGGCCTAGTTTGAACAGGAACAAGAAAATCGTGTGGATTTGAATTTTGTCCATGCTGTCAAAAAGCCTGCAAAAAAAATGAATGAAGAGATTGAGAACTGTAACGAATAACATGATTCGATAGAGCGAAAAATGCGCTTCAAAATGATATATAACATGGCTATATATATATATATATATATCTCAATGAATTAATTCAGAAATCATATATAAAAGTAACATGTGAGAAAACGATATTATTTTTGCACCAACCTAATAATTATCTTCATGTGTTTGAAGTGTTCATTGGATTGTGGATATTTTTCCAGGATGTCTACCTGAAATTGTCCATTGAATGTAATCTCAATAAACACCTTAAAGTTGACACCCACAAAAATGTGCAGAACCCATCAACTTTGTAACTCTGAAAATGTATGAGGATAAGTACATATGCAAATTACTAATGTCCCATCCCAGAGAATGAACAAAATGACAGGAGACAATAATAACAATAATAATTCTGATTATTGTTATTATAGTTGTTATTATAATAATAATAATAATATTATACGTCTCGTATCAGCAACAATGAAAATTAGGTATAGAATGAAGCTAGGTGAAGTGTGTGGTCTTAGTCAAAATGAATACTGGAAATCGCTGATTAATGCAGTTCTGATTACTGTTTTTTAGGTTGACCTGCTAGCTTTTTAATAACCCAAAAATAGAAAAGTGTATCCCAAAATTCAGTTAGCATGCTAATTCAAAATATGATTGCTAAAAAGAAAATCTTGACTTTAAAGCATTGTTAATTCTGGACATTCTGTTCTCAGTAACTTCAGTAAAAAAAAATAGAAATATTTTCTCTTGGATACTGTCTTCAATTACAGCCTATGGATCAGGGCATAATGGCTACTTGTAAGGCTTGCTACCTTAGGAAAACATTCAAATAGATAATTAAAGTATCATACAGAGAGAATCGAGTTGCAATTGATATTTGTGCCATATTTCAATCACTGAATCCATGTCCTGCCACAATGTGCCAATGGTTTTGTAGGATTCTCTAATTAAATGAAATAGCTTGCTTTGGAAATCACAACAATGGGAAAAGACCTTGGTTTTAATGAATTAGATGAAGAAAATGTTGAAGTATTAATAAGAATCATGTTTAGAGGAACTGAGCAACAATTTGTTCAATTTATAAATCTGAAAAGGCTTCACACCTTCAGATGAGGCATTCAACGAACAGCTTCTTAATCATGTTAAAGAAATTGCTCTAAAATAATTTGCAAAGAATTTTTGAACTCCAATATGTTGCAGTTGACCTTGACATAGAATGTAATAGCAAGATTTTCCAGTGTAGAAACAGCTACATGCACTGACCATATGTATGAAAAAATATGGATGAAGAAAAAAATTACTGAGTAATTTTTTTTTTTTATTCAATAAATAGAATGCGTCTTTGCTTTCAGTAAACTTAAAATACTGAATCTTTTTTATTATACTTTATTATTATGTATTGAAAGAAAATATCCTAAAATAATTTATTTTTAAATTTGAAGCTAAGTTTTGTCTTGTGGGTTTGATCAATTAGCATGATACATTTTGAGAGTTCAAAAATTATTAGAATTCAACCAGCCCTGTAAATATTGACTCTCAATGTTCAATTTGTGATAACCTACCCCATGTATACTCTGCTATGACGGCATCATCACAAATAATGCAGGAAGTCATGCAAACAGTGAGATTTTGATCACAAAGATTGAGAATTTGAGAGTCAATATTTATGGGGCAGGTTTGAGCGCGTGTTGAATAACCAAGGGTTAAGCAATAAAAATTTTTCAAAAAAAAATTTCAATTTTTTTTTTTTTCATTGACATGTTCACTATCTATAAAAATAGCTATGAAAATATTTGTCCATGTGTATTTGTGGTTAAACTATAGGAGAAAAATGATTTCCATAAAGTTTTAAATTTATTTATTGTGGATTCTTTACTGAAAAAACAAATACTCAAGACCTTAACCTCACCAGCTTCTATCAGTCTCTATGAGTTTTATATGTAATGAAAATGCTGACCTCACATACCAAACAAACAAAAAAATGTATTAACATTTTTTTTACAATTCATCCACTAGTTGGAATAAGATTGAAATATGATGAATATTTTTGCTCTTACTTCCATAAGCAGATGAAATTGCTGATAAATGATTGGATAAATTGCCTAA
The DNA here is from genome assembly GCA_963932145.1 of Acanthosepion lycidas. Taxonomy (NCBI): domain Eukaryota; kingdom Metazoa; phylum Mollusca; class Cephalopoda; order Sepiida; family Sepiidae; genus Acanthosepion; species Acanthosepion lycidas. Next base: position 102,505,381 of record OZ010582.1, on the reverse strand, counting down.
TGTACACCCATCTTCTTGATCTCAAATAGATTTCTCTTATTTTTTCTCTGTTGCAGGTTGGAAATTCTGTGTATTATAATTATAGTCTTTCTGTTAATGGTGTTCTTGAATCTCACGGTGATTCCTATAAAGCAGACTACCTCACTGACCTCATTGTAAGTTGAACTTTTCTTTTTAATCTTTGTTGACTTGCAGACTGAATTTGGATTTGGAAAACAAATTAAAAACAAAGTTTCAGTTGCATCTGTAGTTGTTTTGGTTAACATGGCACAATTGCTCTTGGTGAAGATATGAATTCACTTCTTGCACTTGGCTATCTTCACTGACTTGCCACTTGTATGGCCAATAAAGAAATGTGGATAAATTAATTGTTGGCATAAACCCCTCTCCCATAATTACATGCAAAAAGAAATCTTCAGACACTTTTCCTCTGCCATAATCTAGCTTCCCCATGTCTTTTCTATAAATATCTTCATGGTAATTGTTCTGATAAACATGATACCTAGACTCTATGAATTTTAGTGCAGTACTAAATTGGCGGCAAGATCTCAACATTTTACAGTTGAAATGGCTAGATGTAACCACAAGTGCTATGCTAACAGTTTCTTTTCTTGCACTTCTCACTTGTGGAACTCTCTTCCAGCTTCTTGCTTTCCAGTCAAGTTTGATCTTCAAAAATTTAAATCATTGTCTTCTCTCTTAATTTGCTTTTATTCTTACCCTTAATAATGTTTTTCTTTCACCGATTCTTTCACACTCAATAACCAGCTGTGTCTTAGTAGCTTTGTTGCCTCACATGGGGTGAAATGATTAAAAAAGAAAAAAAAAATCTATCTTGTCAACTTCAATAAGGTCCTGCCCCACTTCAAAGGTGACTTTACATTGTCCACTTCCTACATTTCTTCCCATGAAAAACTAAAACAAAAAACTACTTTTACTTGCTTGCTCAAGTTGAGTTGTATATTTACTTTTGCTAAAACCAACTCTTGCACTTTAATGTAACTGCATGACAAAATACTTGTACATTTATTAAAGTTAAACGTCAAATTATACCATTTTATCCAAAAGAACATCTATGGCAAAATAGAATTTTTTTTTTTTTTTTTTTTTTTTTTTTTACCTGATTACTATTTTTCACTTTTCAAGCACTAAAATCTATCCTTATAAAATATCCTCAAAATGCCATCAGCTTTTTCTTGTTCTTTAACAGAATTTCAAAGCAAGTGTGTTCTACATTTTTCTCAACAGAGCCGTCGAGCTGTCAAGTTCATCCAGCATCAAAATATCAACAAAAATCCATTCTTTATGATGTTAGCTACTCCTGCACCCCATAGTCCATTCACTTCAGCTCCACAGTACAGCAAAGAGTTTGCAAACAAAAAAGCTCCCAGAGACAAAAGTTTCAATGTACATTCAAAGGTAAAAACCTCTTCAAAATTTATTTACATCTCACGTTTTTATTCAAATATTGTTTCATGTTTATTCAATTCTGTGAATGTTTTGATTTTGAATGAAATAATTTATTTTGTTTTCTACCAAGGTAATTTCCAGGACCACTGCTATTACTTGGCAAGTTACAAGGGTTCATTTGATAAATAAGGACTCTAACGATGTATAATTAATAGTGGTGATAGAAACATGTATGAATCTGTATATATAAAATCCTATTCATGTGTGTTTGGTGTCAGTTTACTGTGTGTTAGCATTGATTAATAATACTTATTTGTCATATGTAATCCGAACATGTTACTAAAGTATAAATCAGTGATAGAATTTTGGGCACTAGAAAGTTGGATGCTGATGGAAATTCACACATGTATGAAAGAAATATGATGTTGGATAGGAGAAAATGTATATTAGTGTTATTAAAGGTAATAAAAAAACTGCTGGTATTTCTTTATTTTATTGTAGAAATTGATGAAGAAATTCAAATAATATAGTTGTATTGAATTTATTCCTTTTCAAATCAGAGAAATACCCCAATTCTAAAACAATCTTTTTCTTTTTCCAGGATAAACATTGGTTGGTGCGTAAAGCTGTTTCTCCAATGCCAAATACAACAATTTCTTTTATTGATGACACTTTCAGGAATCGGTATGTGTTTTGCTCCATTTTAACAAATTTGTAAATGTATTAATTTCATGACTGGATTAAAGCAGCTTGGGACTCTGATCTAGGAAACATTTGGGACCTCTTCATAACTACTTGCAAGAAATTTAATGAAAATTAAAAATACTTGCATGTAGGCCTACACATAGGATGATGTTAAAACCCAAAGAAGAAATGTATTTAATTAAAATTATAATATTTGAAATTTAGACAAATATGTTATTTCACAGCTATATTTTAATATTCCACTCACCAAAAAAAGTCAATGTTTTCCTTGAGCTTTCTTTGTTGTAAGCTCATTGTCATTGAAATCACTGAGACTCAATGTCTTATTTGAGTATACTCAACATTAAAAAAAAAATGATTTAAAAAAATTTATACTTTAAATGATAAATGGTCTTAGGGCATTGTTAATTGTAAATTATTTTTCTTTCCTTTTTAGTCAGATAACTGATCTTTCACCTCTACAGTTTATGGTCATCAAATACAAACTATCTGAATTTTTTTCCATGATTATTATATATATCTTGATGAATGATGTTTACCATCTCAATGTGAACTTAATTGATATGTGAAAATGCAAGAGTTTAATCAGTTAAAGTTTATGGATAAACAACAGTAACTCCTTGAAGCATCTGTCTCTGGTAATCTTGTTCTGATTTTAATCACGTTTTTTTGTTATGCATGTTAAAATTAAATTCATATGATTGCTTGAATTTTAAAAATGAGTAATGATGCCAGTCATTAATTAGTTGTTGTTGAATTTGTTTGGTGCAAGAAATATTTATGCACAAAACAGACCTTCTTTTTCTGATGGAGAATGCCCTGGCCTTTCTCATGTTCTTTTCATTAGTAAAATGAAATGGATTCTTTAAACAGTATTATATATCTTACATGCTGAAGTATGTGAATAAGTAAGATATTTCTTACTTATTCACACATACTTAAGCATGGAAGATATATAATACTAGTTCATATTGTGCTTGCTTTTCCAGGTGGAAAACTCTGCTATCTGTAGATGATCTTGTTGAAAATGTTGTTAAACAATTGGATGCAGTTGGTCAGCTGAACAATACTTATATTTTCTTCACATCTGATAATGGCTATCATTTAGGTAAGTTTTTCGTTTTTACAAGATCTATGTAAAAAAATTTTGACAAGATTTCGATGATTCATCACAAGTATTGTAATAATGTGAGTAGTCTATCTATATATTCCTAAGATTTGGATGTTGTCAACAAAATAATTTAAATGTATGACGTTTTTTAAAGAATTTGCTTCAGTAGGTTCTTAAGATATCCTATTGAACATAGCAGTGACAAGATTCCTGTTAGTTTCCGTCTTATGGTCTTGCTAGTTCCAACTGCACTGGGCCTTATGAATTCAGTTTGTATTCTCTTAAATATGATTCCCACAAATTGTCATTGTACTTAGCAATACAAAGCAATAAAAGTAATATTCTTCACACCCTAAAAAATGTTGATTTCTGGTTTTTATTTATTTTTTGCTAGGTCAATTTTCACTGTCATTTGACAAGAGACAGTTGTATGACTTTGACAACAGAGTGCCACTATTAGTTAGAGGACCAGGAATTAAGCCCAAACAACAAAGACAAGTAAGTGTCTTTCTGATTTTTAAAAAAAAATTTGATTTGATTTTGTTAGCACAGAAAATATAAATTCTTACTCTTCAAACAGTTTATGAATAACAGTCATTAGTTGTAAATATAACAAGCCTTATTACCTTTTTAAGTCTGAAATTTCAGAGATTCCTGATGCTTTTTTGGTATACATTTCAGGTGACAAGCTTAATTGTATTGAATTACTTTTGAGCATTTACTAGTTAAGCAATTGGTTAATGGTTGAGTTTGAGATTCCATCATGTGCAAGAGTTTGGTACAATCTTTAAGTCATGATCATGTAAAAAAAAGCAAATTTAATTTGATATATATTAAAAGTATCTGTGGGCTATCTTGTTTTAATATACATAAGTATCAAATAAATTTTTACTTCTTTTTCACTATTTTTTTTCCAGGAATTTGTTTTGAATATTGACTTAGCTCCCACATTTCTCAACCTGACTGGTATCCCAGTTTCAAACAGCATGGATGGAAAATCCTTGGTGCCACTATTCCAAGGAAATGTGACAAATGAACCTAAGTTCCGACAGAATTGTTTAATTGAACACAAAGGAGAAGCACATGTTGAAATTAGACAATGTCCTCAATACAAAAACCAAGGATTAGCTGTAAGTATTTGAACTTTATGGTTGAAGTATGGCTTGTAGCTCAAGGATGAACATTTTTAAGCTCACAAATCTCGTTCATTTCTTTACTTCTTTTGTCCAATGTTATATAAACGATTATTTTTGCAATTTTTTTTCACCTATAAAATGCTTTCTTTTTTTTTTTTTTTTTTTTTCTTTAACTGTGAAAACAGGTTGACTCATTAATATTGCTAGTGCAAAAGAGAAAGCAATAAAATTTAAAAGTAAACTTATAAAAACATATTTTAGCATTGATAAGGGAAATAATTTATAAAATATTGTAAAATTACCTTCCTTGTTCAAATAGGTTTTTAAAAAATAAAAATATATTGGGTGAGAGTTGAAAACATTAGATGTCAATATTCTCTCCAAATCAAAGAAAATAATTTTCCTTTTTATATATTTTCACTTGAAAATTTTTGTTTTTAATTGTGATTTGTTTAATATATAAACAGAAAATCCCTCTATTTTAGCTAAGTAATAAACACTTATAAATATATATCCAAATGACAGAACAAATGGAGTAAAAATCCACAGTTCGTTGTATTTACTTTTGTAAAAGTTCTCAATACAAAGTAGAGCAATATATTATTATATTTTTATTATAAGAGATTATAATAAAAACATTTTTAAATAGCTACACAAAAGCTTTCATGTTTCAATAATTTGATTGTACTTCTTCAGCATGGATGGAAAATCCTTGGTGTCACTATTCCAAGTAAACCAAACCTATAAGTGCTCAAAAGTAATTTAAATTGTTACCTCTTTTCCGAAAGTTAACTTTCAGAAAAGAGGTAACAATTTGTTTTTAAATTTCCTTAAAAATCATTTAATCACCAGTTAGTTACCATCACCTGAAGAAGTACAATCAAAGTATTGAAACATGGAAGATTTTGTGTAGTGATTTAAAAATGTTTTTATTATAATCACTTGTAATAAAAATATATATATAATTTCATTAGTGATCTTCTTCATTAAATTTCACTATTTATACAGATGCTAAAATAGGTTTGGTTATTTATTTCACCTCAGATTAATTTATTTGGGTGTATTTATTTTAGAAAATTCATTAGTTTGATGATAATGTTAGCAAGTGGATCCAATAGAATTCATTTTATTCCTAGACTTCCTAAATTATTTATCCAAATGCTAGAAAAGATTACTTACCAAACTGTATGGATGTGCTATCCAAACATACAAGGAAGAATTTTTGATCCTCTAAAGAAAATGTTTTTTTTTTTTTTTTTTTTTTTTAATACTTTCATTGGTAATTTAACAGATATACATAAGCTTATAAAATGTTGGTCAAAATAAATTAGGATATTTTTATGGTCACAGGGGGAAATAATTACTCAGGGATGTATTGCACATGGAATATTTGCTTTTGATGCTGAAAATTTTTTATTGACATTATGAACAGTTGAAGTTACATGACTTTCTCTCTTTAAAACCTAATATTAAAGAAAATTATTGAATTCTTTGCTATTATTTCTTTGAAAAAAAATTTTTTTCCTTTTGAGAAAGTCATTTTTTTCCAATTTATCTATTCAGACATGTGATTCTAACTGTGTATGTGAAGATTCATGGAATAACACATATGGCTGCGTGAGACAACTCTCACCAACTGAAAACTTTAAGTATTGTGAATTTGAGGATCAAGATGTAAGTCAGATGCTTTTTCATTATTTTTTTTTTTAATTTTATTCTGCAACATACACTTAATAATGTAGATTGTAAAATAATTTTAATACAGTTATTATTGTATTTTCTTGTACAATCTACGAATTGTTCCTCTACTTTTTCTCAACCCGATAGCCACTTCCAAACTATAACTTTCATAGTAATGTGAGCAATATGATGTTTTATTTTTTTTCTAAAGCAGAATTTTTGAAAAAGTATATCTTATGTAGAAAATATAATTAAAATTCATGTAAAACACTGATTTCAATTACAAATAAGTAAATTTTGACAACAGTACGATGGTGGTGAACATAGGTTCTATAAATATGTATCAGCTTATGTAACAATATTGCTTCCTTTATCCCCCTCCTCTGTTTTGATTCTGAAATTGCTTTAGAAATTTTTAAACTTGAGTTTAGAGTTGAAAATTTTCACTGGTTTTGAAGATTTCGGAAATTAAGATTTCTGATGCATCACATATATAGGTGTTCATTTATATGTAAAATATTTTAGTTGTTCAGTCATTTGATTATTGGTTCTGGGTATGACTTGAAACTGCATCCAATGGTGGTGATTCTATTAGTTGGGAGCTTTGGGGAGTGTGGGGTCACCCCATAGTTGCTATTGCTCCCAGGTCCCCTCTGACCCCAGAGTGGTGGTACCTGTCAGAGTAGTTTAAATAGAATTTGTATCTACAAAACATGTTTATGAAAGCGAACCTCTCTGAAACAGAACTATTTACATACTATACCAACAACTATACACATCCCAAAATAGATCCTGTAAATAGACCTTAAAATTTAATGCTAACAAATCATATGACCACAAAACAAGATTATTCACAGACCCTCAGATAACAAACTATCCACCTACAAAAACTGAAATAACCAACCTGGGTATGATATTAAACTGCACAAGATACAAAAAAATTAAAGAACTGTAGTTTGCCAAATTATTTAATTAGAGAGCCTACAAATGGATCCGAAACAGCCAAAAACTGTCAATTAACCCCAAAGGGGCCACATGTTTACTGTGGGTGGCAACCTGTAATGCCCTGGGATGAAGTCTTGGTAGCTGAATTACACCTTGTCCTGCAAGTCGCCAGTAATCTCAAAACACTCCACTTTGGTCCCATCTGGAACTAGACGGACGGATGGAATAATCCAGTCAAATCCAATCCTAGTGGTCACATAGTGGAAAGGGCTAGTTGAGTTGAAAGAGAATGGTCGTAACACAGCTGCAAGCCTCTACACCACACTATACTTGGGTAATGATGGTGAAGGAATGTGGGTGCTTGCAGCTATTTCCACCCCAAGTATACTGTCAGTGCAGCCCTGATATATCAGGGTGAATGGGATAAGTCCACCTTGATAATGTCCTCTAAGAAGGAACTTCGAGGCAAGTGGGGGAGCATGGATGGTGAAACAAAAGATCAGTAATTTTATGGCAAATACTTACAAAAGAATCAAGAGGATATGAAAGCTCAGAAACTGAGAGTGAAGATGGAAAACCAGAAACAAAAAAAATCCCCCACTTTCATCATCATCATAAGGACCAATCCATAACAGAATTGTCTCCCTTTATAATCCAAAAAGACCCAAAAATCCATCACAAAAATACAAAAAAATAAAACACTTCTCATAGAAGTAAAAACCACAAAAGATGCAGAAATTCTGCTAAAGACAATAGTTTGACAACATAAAATTAAAAACATACCCTCACCAATTCTTAAACTGCTTCAAGGGAGTCATAAAAAGTTTAGTACTCTCATTATGCTCATCAGAATAAATGAAAAATGATGCTTCATGAAAACATCAAGGCATAACAAACATCAAAAAGATACAAATTCAGAGAAGCAGAACACTGATAGACACCAACACATACATTCTGTTCTTTTAATAATTTCATACCACCAAAGGAGATTAGAATTGGTTACATAATAACCAATGTAGAACCATACATCCCTAACCCCAATAGATGTCACAACTGTCAAAGATTTGGCCATGTACAAAAACAATGTACGAGAACTTCAATATGTTGCAGATGCAGGGACTCTGAAATGAACCATAGAGAAACAATTTGTGACAAAACCCCTTTGTGTCCAAACTGCAAGCAAAATCACACTGCCAATTCTAAAGAAAGCAAAATCTGAAAGAAGGAAAAACCTATAATAAAAACATCAACATCATATGCAGGTATTACCAGGACAAGGACTTCCCTGAGGGAAATGCAGGAGGATCATTCAGCGGGAAAACAGGAAGAGCTCACATCCCTTATAAACAAGTTAAAAAATACTAATAAAATTGCTGAAGACATGCATGAACTCATTGGGACAAGTAGTACCGCTTCAACTTCAAACAAAAAAAGAGAACATGTAACAACCAGAATTCAACTTTGAAAAACTTAAATTAAAATAAAAAAAAAAAACTTAAAGAACTAGAAGATTCCAAACAATCACAAGATAAGCTCAAGGCTCACACGAAAAGTAATCCCACTCAGCACAATCCTGAAAAAAAAACAAATGGAAGTAGAGTAACAAAACTTGAACCCACCTGGACTAAGAAAACCATCATCATCATCATCATCAAAACAAAGACCACCAAAAGAATTTAATGAAAAGCCAAACAAACAAAAAATCAGCTCAAGGTACGAAACAGAAAAACTAAGCCCCAGGCAAAGCTGAGAGCATAGAAAGCATGGATACTTAACACACCCAAAAATAAATCATGTCAAATAGAATATTGCTGTGGAACATGAAATGTGCAAAAATTAATTTCAATGAAATACAACTCCTTGTTACAACATACAACCCAGCAATATTATATCTCCATGAAACTCACCTGAAAGAAAATGACACTTTAGACCTTAAACACTACATGTCATACAACTATATAAATAAAAAATGCCAATAGAGTCTCAGGTGGGTCATCAATACTCATCAACAATAACATACCTCACAGTGAAATAAATTTAAAAACAAATATACAAGCAGTTGCCATCTCAGAACCATCCCTATTTGCTCAATCTATATATACCATGTAGTGAAACCGTTAATGAAATTGAAATGAACAACTATTTAAACCATTTATCCTGATGGGAGACTTCAACAGCCACAATGAATTATGGGGCAGAAAAGAAACAAATAAGACAGAACCATAGAAACACTAATAAACCAGAAACAGTTATGTATATTTAATGATAAATTATATACATACCTACATCCATCAGCAGATACATATTCTAACATAGACCTAACAATATGCGACTGTGCCATATACATAGACTACAATTGGAGAACCCATCAGCATACATGTGGAAGTGATCACTTCCCCATCATATTTGAAAACCAGAACCCTAAACTAGAAGATAAAACACCATCTTGGAACCTCCAGAAAGCCAACTGGAAAAAATTTCAAAATTCATGTAAACGTAGACTAGTTACAAAAGCCAACACTGACAATGAAGACCGTATAACATATTTCACTAATACACTTAATACTTTTGCAAAAGAAAACATGCCAAAAAGCTCCATCTCTCACAAACCATGGTTCAATGACGAATACAGAAAAGCAATAAGAAAAAGTTGAGCAAACTTAAGAAAATTCAAGACCAATCCAACTAAAGAAAATATAGATATATACAAAAACAGCAGAACCCTAGCATGCAAAACCATTAAAGAATCCAAACAAAATACATGGAGAAAATACATATTTAAAATAAATATGGTTACTAAAACAATTTGAGATCTCGAAAATATCAGGGAAAAATTGTAAGAACCCAACCAAAAACATTATCCAAAATAATGCAAAAATTACAAATAAGACACAGCTGATAAACTTGCAGAAAAGTTTGCACAAAATAAGACAAGAATTCCTGACCATCAAACTTAACGAAGAAAAAAACAAAACAAAAATCAACTTCCAATCCAAAAACAAATCTATAACCAACTCTTCACAAAAACAGAAATGCAAGAAGCACTAAACAAAGCAATATTATTAGGTTGGTGCAAAAATGTCGTTTTCTCACATAGTAACATATGTGAGAAAACGACATTATTTTTGCACCAACCTAATAATTCTGAATTCATAAAACATTTACCAGAAGCATCCTCAAACTTCCTCCTACAAATTTTCAATAATATATGAACCAGTGGAAACATCCCCAAAATTTGGAAGGAAGCCACTGAGATTCTCATACTGAAACCCACAAAAGATGCCACAGGCATTCTATTACATTATACTGGATACCTAGCCACAGTGGCATTCACGGAAATGAAAAGGCTGATGCTGATCTCCAAATGGATGGAAAAGAGGGTTCTCTCAAATGATTAATAGAGAGTAGTTTAGTTTTGGTGGTATTAAAGTTAACAAGCCATTCTTTGTCCCACTTAACAAAAGACAGAAGATTGTTTTGGAAATAAAAATGTTCTAGAAACTTTTACACAGAAATATTTTTTTTCTGTTTATTGTTTGTTCAGTCTGATCTAGTGCCCAGTCTTTCTGGCCCTAATAATCACTCTATGGCCAAACACTATTAAATCTTATGTGCATCCCATGGTTTCTATACATGCTGTTTCTTTATTTATTCCACCACACATATGTCATCCAGCAGTTCATTTAAAGAGTGAAAACATCCAGTGTACTGTTGTCTCTAATTTTAAAATTTTAATTTATATAAAATTTTATATGTGGATAATTAAATTCTGTATCTTCATATGTTTATTAAACATTAACAGCAATTATATAACAAACTGGGTTTGTTTTATGTAAAAAAAAAAAAAAAAAAAAAAAAATATCCTCTTTGTTATAAGTGTCATTGGTGTTTTATAAATTAACACATATCCAATAACTGTAGCCTAATGATGTTGATAAAAAGTACTTATTTTATGCAATAGGTTGTTTTTTTATTTTTTTTTTAATAAAATCTCCTGTTCCCTGCAGTTATTTCGACAATCAATATTAATTATACAGTGAACTTTATTATATGATGAAATTTTCAAATCAAGATTCAGCTATTACATGTATGTTGGACTAAAGATATATTTATTCCCTGCTTTTGCATATAAAGTGATTGTTGACTTCATTAATCATTTAAAGCTTTCACTTATACATGATACATTTATATTAGTCAGTTTTCATTGTATTTTGTATACTAGTAAATGTTATAAATGGTTTCCTAACAATCTTATGGCCACATCATGTTGAAACAGTGTTGAGATTGGTTAATAGCTAGATGGGTGACTGCTTGGTGCTATAAGTTTAGATGTGCAGGTATTATAATGTCTAATGGCTCAGAATTGTTAATCAGAGAGCCAAGTTCCAATTCCACTTGGGTTTGTTAGATTCACTTGTGTGCAAATACCCTTGAGAAAGGTATGAATCCACTTCTCCTCTCCAGCTATGGGTTAATTAGTAAAACTTGTGTCACTAAACCATTATTTCCAAAAATAAAATTGTATACAAAATATTTATATTTCAGCATTAAATAACCTTCAAATGGTTGATATACTGCAAAAAACAACAAACCAACTCTCCTAACAATCTTAATAAGTAGCTTCAATATATAAACTAATTTATTTTTAATTTTGTTCTTTGCAGCATTTCATTGAGATGTATGACCTGAATAAGGATCCTTTTGAATTGACTAATATTGCTTCAACAGCTGACCCAAAGTTTGTATCACAACTGAGTCAGGAACTGGCAAAACTTTCTCTGTGTAAAGGAACATCTTGTCAAGATACAACTTGATAATGGACATCAAATAAACAAAGAACGAGTTATCTTTAGCATGAACAATGTTGTGGCAACAGTGGCTTGCCTGAAGTAAACCTGAAATATTGACATTTATCTAAAAAAAAAAAAAAAAAAAAAAAAAAAAAAATTATATAATCTCCAAATTCAAAATGAGTTTGGGGAGAAGTTATCTGTAATAAGCTAATTTTTTTTTTTCATTTTTATATGCTTTCTGTGCAAAATTTGTATATCTTCAGAATTCTGATCCCAAGATTCTAAAATTAGAATTTATTTTTTTAAAAATTTAATTCCCTTTTTTATATGAATATTTTTTGAATGAACCAATATAATTAAAGAAAAACTCTTTTGATTTATTTTTACAATTTTAATCAAACTACGCAGAAAAAATAAAACTTCTATGTTCTCCAGCCATGGTCAAAACCACTTTTCTTTTTCTTGTCACACATTCTCTTCCAGTTAGATCAAAATTAGAAAATTTTAATAAATGTAGGTAAAGAATAAATTTTTGTTTCATATTTTAGGTACTTTTTATTCTGTTTTTAACATCAATTGCTTTTTTGTGGAATCCAATTTTAACAATTATCAAGAGGGTTGTTTTGTTGTTGTTTTTCTCATTATTACTTCTGAAACCTTTGTCTTGTGATTAAGCTCACCTCTGAATAAGGTGGGTTTTTACTTATTGATATATTAGAAATAGGTTTGGTTAGTTGCCTTGTTTCTCACTGGTAATCAGAATGACCAATTTTACCATCAGCAGTTCACTTAACCTGACATTTACAAGTTTGCATATCATTTTCCTGTAAGTTGACAATATTTCCCACAATAAAACGAGTTTTGATTTACTCATTTGGATTATTTCATCTATCCGAGTTAGAAACTCTCTCTCTCTCTCTCATACATACACATACACACACTTTATTATATTTATAAGAAAAATACATAAAATTTAGCTGGATGTTCTTACATGCTATCAATTGAAAATATATATGGTTTAAAATTGACAATTGGGGAAAAAAATTCTTAGTTCTTGTTGACGCGTTTTGTCTTCTGACTTTATCAAGCAAGAAATGAAAGCGAAATATTTTGTAGCCAGTTACATCAAATCCAAAATTTAAAAAAGATACACTCCTGTATAAACCCCTTTCTAGATATTGGTAACTTCATTTTTTACTAAGTTTGTTTTCCATGTCAACAATATAGTTAAATTTTCCAGAATAATTCTGAAGATAGACCAAATTGGTTTAAAATGGCAAATTTAACTTCTTTTTTGTGGTCCTTCACTTGTGCTTTTTCTGATGGTTTCTTCAAATCAAAATTCTCATCCAAAACATTTTTGTTCTTTTTTTTTTTTTTTTTTTTTTTTAACAACTTATATAATTTTTTAAATTGGTAAATAACTAAACTATAATGGATAAATTTTTAAATAACAAGTACTGCTTAGTCTGGGACAAGGCTACATAACTAGACCACCTATTCACAATACTAGTGAATTGGTTTGTAAAATAAACTTGCATTAGCAAGTTATGCCATAGTAGGTATCCAAATTCACTTGGTTTAAATTTGAGTATTGGATAAAACCTTAAATTTACCACAAATTAATTTTTTTTTTTTTTTTTTTTTTTTTTTTCTTTCCAAACTGAACTTTTTATTATAAAAAAAAATTCGACATCAAACTACAACAAGCTCTACTATTAAAAAAAAAAAAAAAAAAAAAAAAAGAAAAAACATATTCAGGACTTTGATTGTAAACGTTTTTATAAAAGTTGTAATTGTATGTAGTTTTTGATATTACAATATTATTTCTGGGTACAGATTTAATTTTTTTCTTGGATAAATCCAGTTTTTAACTGGTGAACATTGGAAATTATCTAAAAACTTTGACTGACTTGCAAGACTTTTTATGCTTATATTTTTTTTTTTTCATTTCATTTCTGTCCTTGAGCAATTTCAAATTCTTTTTAAATTTTTATGTCTCCAATGCTCCCATGACTACTGATAGACCTTTTTGTAATATGATTCTATATTTATTGATCTCAGTCTTCAGGTTATTATGTTTAAAAACTTCTACTTGAACATCTTGTTACTATGTGTGAAGATGTATTTTATTTCTTTCTTGTATTCTATGTTGTTTGCATATTTGGTTTTTATATTTAAATTTATTATTTTGTTTCATGAGCCTAACGGTTATTTATTAAAGTTGATAACACAACACTATGGTTGAGGTGCACTTGATGCAGCTTGAACTTTGCCTAGTAGTAATGGTCTACAAAATGAGCATATAGGTATTATATGACTCTATTATATAGGATTTGATCAGAGTGGTCCTTTTTTTTTTTTTTTTTTTTTTTTTATTGATTGTCTGTTCAAACAAGAGATAAACAAGATGGTCATTAACACTGTAATTTCTGCTTTTTTTCCTCTCGGTCAATTGAATTCCTTTGTATTCTTGGTGTTGTTAGATTTAATTTTTCAACTGATTTATATTTCAGCCATGTTTGGAAGAATCTGTTTATGTCTCTCTCTCTCTCTCTCTCTCTCTCTCTAAGGCTAACAAATAGATTGGCTGGAACATTCTGATAACAACAGGAACAAAATAAAAAATAAATAAAAAAAAATAAAAATATTTGCAATAAGGAAGAATTTTAATGAAGTGGTGGGTGGATATTTAATATATTTTAAAGTAGAAATTTGCATCTTGCTTTAATGATGTACAAATGTAATCTAATATGGCTACTAAATAAATAGCCTGTCATCATAATCAAACCTATTGTTAATATTTTAACCTGCATGTAAAATTTAAATTTTCAATTCTAATTAGCTTACTATTAAAATTGCTTACTTAATGTAATGGCTGTTCTGGATAAATACAAAAGTTTTTATAGTCGGCAAAACATTAAATGTAACCCTTTAAACTCATCCTCTTTGTTATTCTTTTATTTATTTTTATATGTGTATTAATGTTAGTAATAATTGTAGTAATAATCATAACTTTTTTTTTTTTTTTTTTTGTTGAAGCATTATTAAACATTACTTCTGGACTAGTATTTCAAGGGTTTATTCTTTATTTCTAATCTGTACTGTTTACTAATCATCATAGTCTGATTATTTATGATAATTATAATTAAGGTGAAAGAAATAATAAACAATCAGTATTTTCATCATATTTTTTTGGGTGGGGAGATCTTGACATGAATGATGATTTTTTTTTTTTTTTTTTTTTTTTTTTTTTTTTTTTTTTTAAGAAATGAATAATTCCACATATTCTAATACTTAGAGGATTAACAAAAATCAAACAATATTCTGAACTAATAACTTGCTAGCAAATTTGGGAAAGGGGAAAAACTCTGTTTAGGATTTGTTTTTATTTTTTATTTTTTTTTATTTCTTTCTTGAGTATAACTAGTGATCCTTTAAGATGTCAGTGTTTGTTAGATTTTCTTAGCACAACTTGAATATTTTGATTTTGTGGGTGAGAATGAATGAAAAATTAGAATGTTCTTCAAAAATTTTAATGATTTTACAATCTTTATTATATGTTTGCATACATATACCACTACATATGTGTACAGTAGGATGTGTCAGTTACAAGGAATATCCTGATAGGACCAGTTGCACAAAAAAAAAATTAATTTGTTAAACTGAATTGTCAATTTAATGTTAATCAGCTTAAGAGGAATGACTTATACATAAGATAGCTCATTAAGTCTAATCTAAATTTTTATCTAAAATTTTAACTGCATAATGCTAGATTTGTGTCCTTTATATTCACTGCTAGAGATTAAGTGCATTGACAAGGAAGGAAATTATTGTTGAAATATATATATAAATTTTTTTTTTTTTTTCTTTTTTTTGTAAAAGCAAAACACACACACACACACACAACCTTTTTTCATCTTTTAGTTGCAAACTTATTTATATACTTACCTGTTTTAGATGAGTTTTATGCCAAACTTCTAAGACTACAAAATGAACAGACAAAAAAAAAGTGTCAGATTTAAAAAAAAAAAAAAAAATTGTACCTTAAACCTGAAACGATCCTTCTATAATAAAACAGGGAATATAGCAGTTTTGTCTTTTGGTTAAAACTGTTTTACTTTTGTTAATGTTTTATTTCTATTTTCTTTAAATAATTATTGTAATAATTACAATTTTAAAAAATTTGTTTTTCTGAAACAAAACAACTTTTAAAAACAAAGACATGTACACTCTGGTTCTTAGAATGAATTATAGAACAGCAAATTATACAAAAAAAAAAAAAAAAAGTTTTAATTGTTCCTTATGTAATAATTTTTCTCTTTCATTGTTATTTTATAAATAATTTCATTTTTTTTTTTATGACAACCATTTTCTTCTTAATCTGAGAAAAAAAAATTGAAATGGTCACTTCTATATGCTTTTCTTTTTGTGAATGTTTTTTTTTTATATATATATATATATATATATATATATATATATATACACATAAAAGAAGGGGGGGAGTTTTCTCATGTGTTTCATCCTTTAGGTGTATAAAGCTTGTATGACATTTGTCTTCACAACTCTGAGAGGAACCCATGAGAGAAAAAAGACCCTCTATATGAGGTGGTCTGAGAAGTTCTTGGCTCGACCATGAAATTCTACTTAAAAATAAAAAGATAGTCATTTGGTCAGATTTTGGAAAATGATTCAGGAAAATATTTTTTCATCATTACCTGGGATGCATTAGGAAAAAGAAACAAATTTCTATTGTAAATAGAATGGAAACAAAAATAGCTAAAATATTTGTATTTTTCATTTCAATGTTAATTAGAACTTTTCTTTATATAAGTTTCTCCCAGGTTTTTTATATTAATAAAACAATTTTTTGAATGAGCTAATATAAGAATTATTATTTATAATTATGAAATGTGTTATCTACCTCACAGCCACATGTTTCAGGCATGGTCAATCTTTAATCAACAATTATTATTCTTAAACAAATTCAAGAAAACCCCAATAAATAAATAGTATTATTAAAACTCAGCAAGGTACATGATCTGTCTTTAAAATTTGTTGGTGATTAAGAAATAAAGTGCAGTTGGTGATTGATAATTAAAAATAAAATGGTTTTGATTCTTTATTGTAATTCTTTGTTTCCTGCATTCTCACCAAAGATGCTATACAACATTATTATGCAAACTTGGCTGAAGCAATTGAGTTAAATCTGTTTCAGTTAAAAAAAAGATAAGACAGATAAGAGAAGTAAATATAATGCAATAAGTAAATATTTTTTCTTGAAGCTGATGCAAACTCATTTGGTTGCTCTACCTCTGGACTTAGATGGATAAAGCTGTACTGTTAAAAGAAAAGTGGGAATACATACTTTAAAAAAAAAAAAATCTTTTTACAATTAAATTTTATTTCTTCAGATATTGGTGAAATGCAATAGTATCATACAAAAGTGCATGCAGTGTTTGTACAAAGAGGGTAATATTTTGTTTCTTTTTTCTTAGTTTTATTTTCAGGGGAAAAAAAAAAAAATTTGATCAACTATGGGATGCAGTCAGAGATGAATAAAGTATTAACACACTAAACTTTCAGACATCTTAGCCAATGTTCTCAAATTTTCTTCAAACTGTTTTGCCTTACAGCAGCTATATGGGGTTATGATCTTGCTACTAACCAGGCCAAAGTATTATGGACAAAGACTGCCACATTAACTATTTTTATTGATTTTTTTTTTTTTTTTTTAATTTTATTTTATTTCTTTTTTGCTATATATGCTGGAACATAATCTTATTGGAAAATAGCCTTTTGCTTTCACTGTACAACTTGTCCAGACTTGGAAGTAACTTTTTCTGTAATCGGTTTTTGGTATTCCTTCATATTAACAGATAACCCTTTATTATAATTACACCTCTTCAGTTTTTCATTGTGATAAATAAGCATTGTAAGTTGAATCTTCCATCTGACCTTTGGAGACAGCATTTTGGGGCATCAGTAAACAGTTCAGTGTAACTAATCATTCCAGAGAACTCAAATGTTCATATAGTGACCATAAAGTGGCAAAGGTTTGAGTTGGTCTGCTATGGTCTTTGTAGAAAGCAAGAGTTTTGATGAAAAAAAAAAAAGTACTAGTTTTTTTTCTTTTCTCTTTTGATACATGACTGACAAGGCAGATTTTTTCCTGCAGTAGGTTAGACCAGTTGTCCTGCTATTTACCCATAGCTGGGAGAAGAGGATTCATACCTTTCCCAAGGGCATTAGCATGTAAGTGAATGTAATAAATTCAAGTGGAATTCGAACTTAGCTCTCTGATTCTTCAATCCAAGCCACTATCCATTATTCCACCGTTTAGGTGACCATAAGTTAATATAGAAAATTTTCTTTGTGGAATACACATTGATGTAAAAATTCTTGCAAAAATCAAATTATTGTTGGGTTTTAATGAAACTTTCAGGACATTCAAAAATCCTTGAAATTATTTTAGAAATGTTACTTTTTTTTTTTTTTTTTTTTTTTTTTCTTTTTCTTTTTCTTTCTTTACATGTGTTCCCTCCTCCTCATTTATTTTATGAAATTTTGAGAAATTCATTTTTGTAGGGCTTAGTTATAAGCACAAGTCCTTGGAGAATTTCAATAATCAATTTTTTTTTTTTTTTTTTTTTTTTTTTTTGTTGTAAAACAGGATCCCCAGTTGTTGAAAATCTGCTCTGATTGAAAAAAAAAAAACACCCAATAAAACTAAGACATTATTTAATTAGAATAGTTTTGCTTTTAGGAATAAGATGTATTATCGACACTATTGTTTTAAGAAAAACATTTTTTCTGTGAATAATGAATTTTCACAAGAAATATTTTTATTCTTTTAAAATTTGAATTAGAATGATTTGTAAAGTTTTACATCTTATAAAATTCTGTATTTCTACTGGTTTGGTAATATTGTTATTAAGTAAAAACTGTTTACTAATAATAAATAGAAAAGCTTACGATGATTCAGTGATACTCACGCCTATATTTTAAAAATAATTTGAATTTTTTTTTTTTTTTTTTTTTTTTTTTTTTGCGTGTGTGTGTGTGTGTATATATAAACATGCCAGGTTTTTAAAACACAGCTGTCCACACATGACATTATCAGTCAGAATATATAAGCAGTAACTATAGTAAACTACCTAAAATTCAATAAAACAATATTTTCCAATATTATTAAGATTACTGGGCAATTAAAAAAATATATAAAAATGGCACACACTAACATTATATTTAGCAAGTAATTTTTACAGATATGTAGAAAAAATTCCAAACATAATTCTATCCACACCTCATAAAAACACCCACCTCTACATTCATGAATGCTTTTCTGCAATATTTTAAAATAAAAGTAATTAATATTTGTTTCAAATCAGATTAATTTAAACTTTAAATCAGCTAATCTTTTTCAAATAAAGTTTCAGAAAAGTAGATTTCAGGATTATGGGTCTGGAGCCAACCCAGAATTTTTTTAATTTGCTCACAGTCAGCCTGATTCCAAAATGGTATGATATTTTGTGATATGGTCTCTAGGAGTAAAGTTGAAAACGTGGACAATTTTATTTTGAAACACTGTAATTTGAGAACTAATTTTTTTTTTTTTTTTCATTTGACCATGAGCTTTTGAAATTTAGAGAGCTATGTCCCTTTATCAGTGGAAGCCAAGAAAACAATCCCAGTATGGAAAATTTGGGAATCCAAAATTTCAGTATTGCAGGTCTGGATTAGGACTAGACTGTTTTCTAGGAGTAAAGTTGTGCTGAGAGAATTGTAAATATGGCTAAAATCAACCTCTCTCTCCATTTTTTTTTTTTTTTTTTTTTTTTTTTTTTTTTTTTTATAGTGATTTCAAAAAAACTCCTTCTGATCAATTTAAATTTGGTCTGAAATACAGCGAAATATTTTACTTAAATATTAGATTTAATCTATTACCTTGAAGCTAAAATAAAAGCTTCAAGAAAATTTTTTTTTTTTTTTTTTTTTTTTTAAATTAATTTTAAACCTTCAGTATCGCTTTTCTTTAGGGGTACCTAGTTAAATATAACTGCCTTAATAACCAGAATGATGATGATATTGTTAATCTACATATCTTATTTTTTAATTTTCCCAGACATTTAATTTAAAATATGCTTAAACATGAACTTAACACATTAATTGTATGAGGATTTGTCAGAAAAAACTCTGACTGACCTACTTCCCAAGATTAGTACTCTGGTATTTGTTCATTAACTTACTGATTTTGGTAAGTGAGTTGAACTGAAAACTTCTCAGTACACTTTCTTATTTTATTGTCATTTATCTTACCTCTATTCCTTAAAACAAGCATACTTGCACAAAAGATGATTTTTTTTTTTTTTTTTTTTTTTTTTTTATGCAGGAAAATGCGTTTGCATTAAAAGAAAATTACTTGAGCTGACATAATTCTGTAATTTTAATTTGTATTAGGTCGATGCAAAATTAATGTCGTTTTTAACGTTAAAAAATACATAAAAAAACGACATTATTTTTGCACCAACCCAATAGCTACAATTGATGATAAAATTCTCAAAAATATGCACACACACACATACATGTATATGCAGTTAGATGACTGAGAGTGCAGTCAGCTTAAGACACTATTCTCATCAAAATACTGTTGTAAAATATGTCACTGTGTAACCATAAATGTTCAGCATCAAAAGATATTAAAATATATATATTATGTACACACACACACACACACACACACACACACACACACACACACACACACACACACATCTTACTTCTTGAGCACCAAATAATCTTAATTAACAGCCACCCACAACCTGTTGTGATTTTGGCCCTGTCCTCAGCATAATTCACTGACTGACACCTACTTTCCAGTGATGATATTTAGTCTCTGGGGAATCCCTGTTTTATTTTTGGCAATAAACATGCTTGCACTAATTTTTTACATATTAATGCTGAAATTAAGTATCCATGATGTACTGGATGTGTTCAAAGTTGCTTTTATGATTGTCTCATGAAATGTACAACATTTCTAACATAAATATTGTCGTTGAGGACAAGAGTATGTGTTTTCTGTACAAAATAAGTTTTATTTATTTTTAGAAGAAAAAAAATGAGAAATTTCCTTCCTCACTCCATTCTTTTATAGTCTTTATGGTATATGTATTTGAAATTGAACTTTATTAGAATTTAAGCTTTCATGTGATTTTTTTTTTTTTTTTTTTTTTTTTTTTTTATTAGAATATTAATCATAATTTAATCTAAATTGTCCTCTGAATCAATAATAAATTTTTAGGAAAAAGTGTGAATTATAGAAAAATATTTTTGAAATGGGTTTTGGCTTCACACATTTTAAATCTTCATAAATACATAGAAATGAGATGTGACTAATATAAAATGTTATCAATATTAAAAATATTCTGAATGCAATTGCAGATGCACCTTAAAATGCAGTTGGATTCAATTGCATATGTGACCCATGGTTATTTTCCCCCCAAAAAAAACAAACAAAATCCACTTTTTTATATAATAGATGCTATTTATTATTACATTTTTTTTTTTTTTTTTTTTTTTTTTTTCGAAAAGTAATTTCTATAAAACAAAAAATAAAGAAAACACATTTTTTTTTATTTTTTAAATCAGTTTTATATATATATATATATATATATATGTATATTATTTTTATTTTTTTTTTTTTTTTTTTTTTTTTTTCCTTTCAGTAAAAAGAAAATCTGTTTGATGTCAACACTTCCTTAAAAGAAAAAAAATTTTTTTTTTTTTTTCCTCTTTGATATTAGATAAAAGATTAGCACAAATTGCTGGGCTTACAGTTGCATCATGTTGAAAGAATCCATTCATGTCTGATCAAGGAAGGTATCAGCATTAAACCTTGTCAGAACTTCGGAGGAAATCATTTACAAACATCAGGTGCTGTAAGTAGCTTATGAACTTTTGCCAGACAAAAAGCAACGTTTAGCAAATGAAAATATGTAAAATGACTTAGTTTTGTGGCCAAGAAGATTTATCTTTTTCTCTATTTTCACTGAATGAGTCAAATTTAAAAGGCAAATGATTATTCACCACCAAAGAGCATAAAATTAATTTTACTCTCTTTAATTGTTGTCTTGCTCCTCTGCTGCAGGACTCTCTACTATATCATTTTCTCCTACAATATTTGATCAGATTTAATAATAATGATTAAGTAATAATTTTGTAATTCACGCTCTCAGATTATAGTATCTAATTATCTTAGCATTTTTGAAATTTCCCTCTATCAATAACTTAGTCTAAATCGTCCATACATATTTACTTAAGCCCCATTTTTACGAGGGGAGGCTGAAAAGCTTTCAGTTCAACCCACTTGCTCAAAGCTGATCAGATATCAGAATTCATTTTGGAATACTTTCTTGGTCAAGCCCAGGACTTTTCAACACCCTCTAGTATATCTGCCTGAGCTGTTTATCTAATTCTCTTTAATGATACATTTGATCTGACTTTTATTGGTTGATTTGATCTTTGATCAAAACTCTTTATGTGATCAAAATATTTTCCTTTGTAATAGTGACAGATTTTCCCATTAAATCAAACAGATCTTATAATTTTTTTTTTCTTTTTACAATTTGATTCTCACAACATAATGCTTAGGGAATGAAATTGTAAAAATTGTATTGAAATGTGCACGCACACACATTTGGTTAAAGACCAACAAAAGATTTTTTTTTTTTTTTGTAAGATTTTTTTAAATTTATATTTTTCTATATTTTGGATCATTTTCTTGGTTTCTGGTACATATTTCGATATAAATTGTCCAAATTTTTGGCTAATATATATTGAATGAGAATACAATTGAATGGTTAATGTTAAACAATTTGATAAATTTCAATTTGACATGTTTCACAAAATAAATGGCATGATCAGAAAAATAGGTCCCCTATGATTAATATACAACTGAGCAATTTCTGTTTATCATCCATTCTTACTAGACTAAATCTTTAATAATTTTAATAAATAATTATCTAAATGTAAAAAATCTAAATTATTATGTAATTATCTAAATGCTTTGTTTTATAATTTTATTTTATAATACTAATTTTTTTAAGTCGTTTCCCTACTATATAACATTTCACAGTTGATTTTGACAGTTATGAACAAATAGCTTCAATTGAACAGCATGATGTTTAAATTGCCATTATGTAATCTATGGCTTATTTTATTCAATATCATTCTGATTGTCTCTATTATTATTTTTGTTGCCATTGGTTATTCCCTTTTACATAAACAATATTATCCTTTTCAATGATTCTGATTTTTTCTGATTTTTCTAATAGATGCTCTATAAAAGCAGTCTACTGTTCAACATCTTTTTACTTTCAATTCCTTTCATGTCTGTGTATGTTGCTTCCATTGTCATGGTTTATTCTTTTTTATGCCATGTTTCTGTCTTTTTATCCATTTATAAATGTTATCTGCTTATTTATCTATGGTTACTGAATGTAGTTGCATTTTTAACCCCTATATCTTTCTTCTCAAATATTTAATTTAAAAACTTCATGAAAATCAGGAAACAATGAAAATATCATGGGTGGTTGCAATAATTCTTTGCTTATATCTTTCATAGTTCAAAATTCATAAGATATGAATATGCAGCAATAAAATTTTACTTTATCTGTGTCAAACATTCACCCAAGACTCTTACCAATATATATAATATATTAAAAATTAGGAGTTCAGTTGAATCTGCTACCTTGCTTTCAACCTAGTTTTTTTTTTTTTTTTTTTACCCCAGATGTGTATTGAGCACTTTTTAATACTACTGTTCTCTGGTCTGATTCAACTTTGACCATTAACCTTTTATGTTATATATATTATATATATATATTCCAATATTAAAATGACTGGGGAAAATAATATTTAACCCTGTTTTCTTTTTTTCTTTCTTTTTTTTTTTTCACCCAGGTATGCTGTTTTTTTTTTTGTTTTTTTTTAAATCCCCTAGTTGCATGTATACACATCAGCCTTTTTTTAACATTACCATATTTAGTGTTTAATATTACTGCTTCCTCAGAAGGGAGGGGATGAATTTCTTGTAAATAATAGGATATCATATTATAAGCACTTGATATATTTTCTAGCTGTTTGTAATCATATCCAGAAGAGTAAAAATAAAAGAAATTGATATTGTAAATACCATATTATCTGGCCTTTGTTATATAATAAGGAATAAAGTATAACACATGTGGGGAAAAAAAAAAGCACCTGCCTACACTCTAGAAAAAAAAAAAAAAAAAGAAGTTCACTTCATTTTTTTATTTCTTGTCTCAATGAAAAAGGATACAGGCATTTCAAAAAATTCCGATTTTTAAAATCTTTCTCATCATGCTTCCATTTCATCAAAAAGCCGACTAATATACAATAAAAATAATGAAGACCAGTTTATTACTGATTACCCAACTATGTGACAGCTAATACTAGGTTCCATAATATCACTCTTCAAGTGACCTGGTAAGAATATTGTTATATAATATGGAATATATATATATATAAAAAAAAAACGCACATCACACCAAAAATATCTTGGAAAATAAGGAAAAGATCATCAGCCTACAACAACCAATCAAAAACTTGCAAACTTTGCTTGGCGGAAAAAGTAGCTACCATTACTTTCCCAGACCAAAATAAATTATTAAATAAAAGATCCGAGCTCATCTCAAAATGCAGACATGAAAACAAATTTTACTACGTTACTTAAAAAATTGAAAACGGAAAAAATAAAATAAAAACAAATAAATAAACAAGTAAACAAAATAACTATATATATATACAAATATGTGTGTGTGTGTGTGTGTATTGAATGCAACATCAATTGCCCTCTGTCTTCCTGAATCTTGTTCTCATTCTCTTTCTATCCCAGTATCCCCTTATAACTTTGTGGCATTATTGCCTTACTTGGCATGAAATGATCAATATATATATATATATATATATATTTTTCTCTCTCGAAGAATTAAAATATAGTATTTAGTAGACAACAATGTAACCTAAGACATGTTCCTTCTAGAGAAAATTATGATGGACAAGAGATTGTAGTTAAATTAACTTCCTTACAAATTACACAACCTTTTGTGTTTTACATGCAAAAAGAGCTATTTTTTCCCACCCAAAGTAGCATTTAATAATTATCTCTCTTGAATTTTTTTTCTCTCAGTTGAGTGCAAATAAAGATCCCACAATTCAAGTTTGTGCACTGTTTTGTTTTTTCACAAAAATAATTTTTTTTCAGTATATATATATATATATATATATATATATATAAAATATGTTGATAGAAGACACCGAAAAAAAAATTACAGGAACTTCTACAGAAAGTAATAAAGGACTAAACATCAACTGTAAGAAGATAGAATGCATGGTTATCAGCAAAAGAAACAGATCAACATGCTAATTACAAATTGAAAGTACCAAAATTCAACATGTACAACAATTTAAATATTCAGAAAGGGATTTAAAATAGAACAGAAAATGCGGCACCAAAATCTTAAGATGCCTTCCAAAAGGTAAGCAAAGTATTAAGAAACAGGAAAATTTCATTAGAAACAAATAAAAGTGTACTGAATTGTTATGTAATATCAGTACACCTATATGGCAGTGAATATCAGACAACCTCATCACAGATCGAGAAGAGACTTGTGGTTCTACAGAAGGATGCAGTGTTAAAGAATATGAAAAAAAAAACTATTAAGGGGAGAGGACAATATAAGAATTAAGAAGACAGAAGATAATGATTGATATCACATTTAAATTCTTGAAGATCAAACTTGACTGGAAAGCGAGAAGCTGGAAGAGAATTCCACAAGTGAGAAGTGCAAGAAAAGAAACTGTTAGAATAGAACTTACGGTTATATCTAGCCATTTCAACTGTAAAATAATGAGACCTTGCCATCAATATAATACCCATAAAGTATAAGTAGCATAGAGGAAAGTTCATCAAAACAATTACCATGAAAATATTTATAGAAAAGGCACAGGGAAACTACATTACAATGGTGGGAAAGGGTCTGAAGCTGAAATGCCTGATCAAGATCAATAATGTTGCAGATTCGTCCTTGGATTTTATCAAGAATTTCTAAATATATAGCAGAAGCACCAGACCAGATGTAGCAATATTCAAAGCAAAGATGAATGGTAGACTTATGTAAGATAGATTTTGGAGAGAAAAATTGTCTAGTAAAACATAGTGAACCAACTTTCTTAGATGCAGACTTAGAAATTGATTCAATATAATCTTTCCATTTCATGTCAGTTGAAAACATTAGTCCAAGAAGGTATAATGAGTCATTCTGCTGGAGGTTAGCATCAGCCATGCTGATGGATGATAAAAATGGTTCTCACAGATGATTAAAAGAGAGCAGTTTCGTTTTGTGGTGCTAAAATTAAGAAGCCGCCCCTTGCCTCATTTAATAACAGATTGTAGGTCATTTCTGAGATCAGCTGCCAATTTGACTTTATTGAACTGATCAGACTTACTAGGAAGACGAGTAAATAGTTGTGACATCAGCATAGATACTGAGTTGAGAAATGATTACATCAGGAAGTTCATTTATGAAAATTAGGAACAATATAGGTCCAAGGATAGAGCCCTGGG
Source organism: Acanthosepion lycidas (assembly GCA_963932145.1). NCBI lineage: Eukaryota > Metazoa > Mollusca > Cephalopoda > Sepiida > Sepiidae > Acanthosepion > Acanthosepion lycidas. The sequence goes on along the minus strand of OZ010582.1, from coordinate 102,478,954 downwards.
GGACACCTGCATTAATACAAGAAAATCTGGAAGAGTGGCAATTCGAGACAACTTTCATTTTGCAATTTGATCAGATTGAATCAGAACAAAAATTAATCCAGAAATACTACAACCTTTCAACTTGTGAAGATCTGTATATCCCAAACCCTGTCAAATGCCTCTTAGATATCTAAAGTAACAGGCCAAGCTTCACCATTCTTATCTAAAACTTGATACACTCTTTCAACAATAATCGTTAATACATTAACAATTGACTTAGAGAAGTGAAAGTCATATTGCTTATCTGAAAGAAGACTCTGGCTTGTGAGATGCTTAACCAATTCAGAGTTAATTAGAGCCTCTAATACTTTGCCAAAAAGATGTAGAAAGCTAATAGGCCAATAGTTAGAAGGATCAAATTGCCTAAGTTCTTAAAGACTACAGAAGGGGATTTCCAACAAGCAGCCAAATATTTATTGTAGAGTTTAGAGAGGACAGGAGACAATTCAAGAGCACATTTCTTAAGGACTATTGCAAGGATACCATCAAGTCCATATGCTTTGTGAAGATCCAATTTATAAATGATAGCAGAAACCATGCACAGAGTTATATGCATATCACTCAATAGTGGCTCAGTTCTAAGTGGAAAGTCACAGAAAGTCAAAATGATATATATAAAGGGGTACTGAAATGTTATTATCCCAACTCACTTCCCAAAATCTGTGTGTTATTTTGTCACCATGTCAATCGAAAGTGCAGAATTTTCAAGATTATTTTGAAGTTCTTACTCCTACAGAAGAAATTCATGGGTGTTGTGGGCACTGATTTTAGTTAGACTCAAAGGAATGACAACAATATTTATACATGAAAATGACCATTGTAAGGAAATGGAAGACAATTTCAACAAAACAATATTTTATATTTTTGTTTTTATATAACTGAGTAACAAAAGAGCAAAAATTCACTAGTGTGCATGAAAAAGAAAGAACACATTACAAGTTAGGAATTATATTGGTGATACATGTGCGTGCGTGTGAATGTCAGTTACTAAGGGGAAAGATATCCACATGCTCAGGAACAAAGTCCCATGGATGTTGTCACTACAACATGTTGGACAGAAAAGAAAGAGAAGCAGATAAAAACAGGAAGTGTTCAGTTTTTATAGCTGTTTGACAGCACCTTCTATTGACTTCTTGGCAAAAACTGGCAAAGCTATATGGTGGTAACTCACAAGTGTATGATGTAAACATTGGATGACAAATGCCAAATGCCTGTTATACACAAGTTTAAGGAAGTTATTTTAGCATGGAAATTTTCAGATACAGCATGATCTGGGATCAGTGGTGTCAATTCCTGAAATTGTTGCTCATGTTCATGACCTAATCTTGGGTAATCAATGAATCTCAGGTAAGACACTGGTAATATCCAAAGAAGGTGTTAAATTTTAATTTATGAGAAGTTGAGTATGCAGAAGCTGTCAGCCAAGTAGATGTCAAAATGTTTGTATGCTGATCAGAAACAATATTGAGTGGATACCACCAAGCAGATTTTGAAACCTCCTTCCTTTGTCACTTTGAAATTTTCAAGGAATTTTGGGCTCACTTCTTTATTTAATCTATAGATAGTGGAACAATGCAAAGGAAATCTTACAAAAATTATGAGAAGCTACTCTCATCTGATACCTCCCCATTGGGATCCTAATGCAAAAAATTCAAAAGTATTCTGTGGAATTGAAACAGGGAGCAATTCACCTGTATTTATGAAAGTGTAGCAGCTGTTGAAGTTGAAGTTGATATAGCCAAGGAAGAATTTTAAAAGTTTCAACAAACTGGCATAATTTCCCCTTCCAAGTAAGAGAGGAGTTTGACATTGCACATGGTACTGAGATCGTATGGCATGTACAGGCCAGTGGGTAACTACAGACAGCTAAATAGCATTACAAATCCAGACCGGGACCCAATATCAACTCAGTAGCAACAAGATTACATGGAAAAAAATCTTTACAAAAATTGATCTGTTCTCAGCATATCACCAGATACCAATTCATCCTGATGATGTATGTAAAATTGCTATCTTGACAGAACAGGGTTTATTTGAATATAACTAGATGCCTTTTGGGCCGTGGAATGTCACAAGTACCTTCCAAAGGATGATGGATGACATTTTCCACGAATTTAAGTGTAGATTTGTGTGCATCAATGAAATTCTAATATGCTCCAATAATGAGGGTTCTCATTCCAAACATCTGAACCAAGTTTTTTGGAACCTAAGTGAGTATGATCCAAACATTTCAATACATTACAGACATTTCTCATACAAGAGGACAGGAAAATATAATTGCAGACTGTTTATTAAGGCCAGCTAATGCTGTAACAATAGATCTTTGTGATTTACAGAAAATTACCAATCATCAGCATTCTGAGGCAGAATTTAAACAATTGAAAGACAGTTTGAAACTTTACTGCATAAGTAAAAACAAAGTTATAATGTGCCACATGTCACTACTATTTCTGAGACCTTTTGTACCACAGAAGCTCAGGAAATCTGTATTTGATTGTTTGCACATATTATCACACCCAGGAATATCAGCCACCTTACACCTATTAAAATCTAGGTATAACTGGCCACAGATAGATAAATCAGTTAAAGAGTTCTACAAAGAGTGCTAAAACTGCCAGCAAGCAAAAATTACTAAACATACAACCTTTTGAACTATTTTCTAATTGCCTTCAGACAGTGCACATGGACATTGTGATTCCACTACCATCAGTAAAAAACCTAACAGATTCCTATTTTTCACCATGTTAGTATCTATTAACCATGATAGACAAGGCTACTAGATGGATAGTGGTGGCCACTTTAACTGAAATAACTACACAGAACATCTCTATTACTTTCATAAACACATGGGTATCCAGATTCAAAGTACCCTTACATATCATCACCGATAGAGGTAGTCAGTTTGTTGGAATTGTTTTCAGATCATAGGCATTCATAGACTAAGAATAACTTCAAACCATCCTCAGATGAATGGATTGATTGACTGCACATACAGGACACTAAAAGCAGTGATAATTGCAAGGAAGGAATCATGGTTATCAGCTTTACCAGTTGTACTCTTAGACATCAGAGTTACACCAAATAAATCAACTTACTCATTTCTAAATTCCTTATCTTGTTTTGTTAAAATTATCTGTATGTTTCTTCATCATTATCATCTTTCATTAATCTTCTTGGCATGAGTAAATCAACTGTTCATTTTAACCCCTAGGCCCCATGCCATTGTAACTCTTATATTCATTGAACTATCTGCAAAGTACATCATAATTGCTATTAATCTTCTTCATTATGGATGGTTTAATTTTAAATAAAACAGAAAAGCTATATATAGGCAAATCAATAATGGAGAAAAAAAGCATTCATTTTATATAATTTATTTATTTTTTTGTGAGTGCACTTGATTCAGTGGTAAATATAACATACATAAATCAAACATAACAGCATGAAAATTTCAAGTTTAAATTCAGTTAATAAATACATGTCCAGTTATAAATTGTTCCATCTTTATATCTTTGCTGACACTCTATGAATATTTGTGAATCAGACATTTGATATTCATGACAATGGAGAATTTTACAAACTTGCTAAACTCCTTTTTTACTGTTTTTGCATTTGTAAAACAACACGAAATGTATATGTGTGACATCATGAAAAAATTGGCCAATCACAGTAATTTTATCTCCTGCTGTTTATAAACTTTGACCTAAATAAGAATAAAAAAAAATGTCTTTTCAAGCATGAAATTTTCAAGTTCTTTCAAACAGCTTCTAATATTATCAAATACATTTCTTGATTTTTAATTTTCTTTTTCTTTTTTTTTTTTTTTTGGCTAACTTTGTCTTTGATTTTTATCACATATCTTGTCTCAAAACAGAAAACAATGTCATGTTAATGATAAAAAAAAGTCATTTGAAATAATTTTTGATATTTTGTATTACAGTTGCCATTTATTCATTTATTTCTACCCGAAAGTTGTTCAGTCTATTTTATAAAAGAATAAAGAAAATAACACTAACTCATCTGAAATAGATTCATTATAAAATATATTTTTATAACTTTATCCTTGACTATTTCATGTTACAATGCTGATTTTTTTTATTTTTAGTTTCTGAAGTAGATTATTCATTATTGATAAACTTTGTATAACAAAATATCAAACATGGCAACAGTGGAAGATTGTATGTTGCACCAATCTTCCAAATGGAGAGGACTTTCTCTATCTGGTCAGAAACTTAATTATTTCTGCAAAAATTACTTATATTCACAAAGTCTAACTGGGGATAGCAATGGTGGGATGGGCATAGAGTAGGAAGATTGTGTTATGCCAGACATTACTTGAGTGGATTACTTTCCTTGAAAATCAGTATTTGAAATACTAGCTTTATTACTGGTACTAACAGGGAAATACAAACTCTCTCAGTTATAGTATATGCTCCAAGTATTTTTAATTATGATTTCAACTAGCTTTACATTTATAGTAAGTTTTTTTAATCTCTTTTATTTAATAAACTAGTAGATAAGTGAGCTTCATAGAAAATGATAATTTTAAAAGAAACAATAAGCCCACTTTGCTAACTGGTTCTTTTGGGATGATTCATTTCTATGTTAATCTTTGCTTCACTTTTTTGCTGACATTCCAATTTACTTTCTATTTTTAGTCCAACAAGAAAATCCCGATAACAGTTTTTATTTCCACAATAAAGTCGAAAGGAAATATTCATATCTTCATATTTTAATATCATGTTTGGATTGTATATTCTACAAGATTGTATATTCTGCCATGTGTGTTTTAATGTTAAGAATATATATTAGAAATTAATTTTATTATTTCTTAGATTTTCATAATAAAATCTATGAACATTAAGTAAAATAAAAAGTACATTTAGTAAAAAAAAAATTAATTATAAAAGATAGTGATCTTTATAGAAAAATTGATTAAAAATTAATCTGCAGAAAATTTTGGTGTAAAAGTGGTAATATCTGTTTTCTTAGAATTTTCTTGATCAAATATGTTTAATACTCCCACAAAATAAGTAGTATGTCCCTGCTATAACAGTACTGAGGAAAACTTCTTTTAATTTAATATGCATAGATTTTGCTATGAAAATCTAAGAAATAATAAAATTTATTTATAATACATACTTGTTGGCATTGTCAGGCTCATCATTTTTTATCTATATTTTCAGCAATCAAATGAGTCAGAAATTTAATCAATCTTTCATCAGATATGATAAAGAAAGCTGGTTTGACCTTGAACAGAGTTGATTAGTTACAGGCACCCATTGTAAACAAATGTATTTTAAACAATCATTTTATTAAAAAATAAATAATAGTTTTTCAAAATTCAGTGAAGTAATTATTAAATTAACTTATTTTCTATATTACTATAATTTTATTTTGGAAAATGAATTCCAGAGCTTAAATTTTTATGTTGGCAGATATCAGTTATGGTATAATCAAAATTAATTTAGGATGACAAAGTTTGATATTAAAAATAATCTAAAACCTGCTTCAAATACACAAAAGTAATTCTTATTCTTTTACAACTAATTTTGTTATTTTCTTGCCATTAAATAAAAAAAAAAAAAAAAAAAATACAAACTTCAAAGATATTTATTAGGTGTGTGCAAAAGTTTCCAGCATGTTAAGACTGTTTTTACTATGTATTTAGTTTCTAGGTTTTAAAAATTATTGTATTGGAAACCTTTTTTAATACATTTTTAATTTTTTAGAAAAGAATCTTTTTTTATGTTGTTACAATTTGTAATGTTTTTTGATATGTGCTGAGTGGAGATCAGCAATATATAAATTATACTATTTTATGCAAAAAATATTTTTTTTTTATAAATGCTACATATAAAATGTATATCTAATCTATATCCAAAACATATTGCAATGTGTTTTATGAATTACAAGGCAATGCACATCAGCTTATATATGAGGTCTGTCTAAAAAGTAATGGTACTGGTGTCACAAAAAATGTATTTCAGTTCCAAACAACAAACTACATAGACTTCAAAGTAATCTCCCTCAAGTCTAATGCACTTTTCCGTCCTTCTTTGCTCTGCTTCTATGCATTGCTGGAAGGATTCTTTTTGGGTGCCCCACAGCTCCATTGTTACAGCTCTCTTGATGGTCTCCATGTCTTCAAAACAGATCCCTTGATGATCCCATTGAGCTTGGGGAAAGGAAAAATGTCACACGAAGCAAGATTAGGTGAATTGGGAGTTTCTTCCAGTACAGTGATGTTGTTCTTGGCCAGGAACTGCTGGATGCACCTGGGCATTGTGAGCAGATGCATTGTCATGGTGAAACAGCCACAATTTAACCTGATACAAGTATTGTCTCTTCTCACACACTAAGTGAAGCAAATGCTGCAGAATTTCTTTGTAAACTTGTTGCCTGTTTCTTGTGGTAAGAACTCACTGTAAATGATGCCACACATATTAAAGAACAGATAAGTCCCATTACTTTTCAGACAGACTTTGTATGTATGTATTTTAATAAAAAAAAAAATGACAAAATGGAAAAAGTTTGTGTGACACTTTAGGTCCTTTAGTTCGATGAAATCCAAAAGGACAAAAAGTGTGGTATGAAAACTTTTTCCACTTTGTCAGTTTTTTCCCTAAAATTATTCTTGTTATATAAAAATTTATATATTATTTTCCTATATGTATGTGTGTATGTTAACTTGGAGTACAGGGCCACAACCTCAACATGCTAGGAGGTGCTGCTGTGGTTGCTGTAGCAAGTACATTTTGTGGAGTGGAATTATTAGCTCCATGCCCAAGCAGTTCAGAATTTTTCTTCTCCTAGACTGGTTGCAAACCAAATACTAGAGAGCCCAGTTTGTTCTGCTATTAAACCATAGCTAATTGGGAGAATAGATGGATTCATATCTTTCCAATGATATTTGTACAAAGGTAAATACAATGGTCTTGTCTAGAAATTGAACCCAATACACCAATCCTAATTTCTGTGTTGGTAACAGCAAACTTATGTTAATTTTATCTTTATATATTTGTAATATTATTGTCTGAAATATTAATAAAAGCATGAGACTGAATCTCTAATATACAAAATTACTGTCTATTCACCTCAGGGCTTTGTCAATATCAGCATAAAGGTGTGTGGCTTTATAAACTTTCTCCAAATGTAGATTCTTCTTCTTGCAAGACTGTGAGAAACACTCTCTCTTTTTCATTTCAGGTTAGGTATCTTCCTATCATCCGGCTGTCCCACATGTTCACACTACAAGCGCAGGTGGGTTGACAATCTGTTTAAATGTTGGGGTAGCCATTGACATCCTGCAAGGCATAAATCTGCAACTGATGACTATGAAATCAATTTCCAGATCAACTTTCTGATGCACCAGGCTTCTCTGATGCTCTGACACCAAGTGTAAAATCTACTTTGGTATCTCTTAGGATGAGTTGAGTATATATTGGGATTATCACAGATTAACTCCTCTTTAAACAAATATTCATTATTGACATTAAATTCGATTCCAACTATTTGGTATTTCCTGGCATGAATCACATACTATATATGAATTCTCTAAAACTTTAAAACTTTATATCAAACAAACTCAGTATATTATTTATTATCTACAGTCTATTATATATATCTCTTATTAATTTAAACATGATATTTAGTGGATACACCTGTTTGAGTAGACATTCCTGTTTTTTAAAGTCTATATATATATATATATATATATATATATATATATATATATGGTGCTGAGAAAGAGATTTCATTAGTTTTTGATGGCTGCAAACACTTTGAGATCAAAATGGTTCAAGTTAAAAAGAGCTCTTAGGAAAGATGATGTTGACTTTTTAAAAAAATCATTTCATGTCCCAACAAGGCAATAAAGACACTCAGATGCAAGGGCTGACAGAATGTTAGAGAATATGCGAAAAAACATACTATTAAGGGGAGAGAATAATAAAAGAACAAGAATCAAGGAGACAGAAGATAATGATTGACATTGCATTTAAATTTTTGAAGATCAAAATTAACTTGGAAACAAGAACCCGAAAAAAGCTTCCACAAGCAAGAAGTGTGATCCCAGAAGATATTCAGTCTGAGGTTGTATGTAACATTTGTGGTAAGGTTGCTCTATCTTGAGCCAAATTTGCGAATCGTTTAAGATCACATGAAAATTGGCAGTTTAATGCCAACTATATGGATGTCCTTTCTGACATGCCTGTTGGGTACTTATGTCGGTTTTGTGATAAAAGGCGATTTAATGGTGACCATGTGGATATCCTTTTTGACATGCCTGCTGGCTACTTATGTCAGTTTTGAGATAAAAGGCAGTTTAATACCGACTATGTGGATGTCCTTTCTGATATGGCTGCTGCTTACTTATGTCGGTTTTGGGATAAAAGGCGGTTTGATGCCGACTATGTGGATGTCCTTTCTGACATGCCTGCTGGTTTCTGACGGCTTTTGTGATAAATGGCGTTTTAATGCTATGTGGATGTCCTTTCTGACATGCCTGCTATGTACTTATGCTGGTTTTGTGATAAAAGGTGGATTAATGTGGATGTCCATTCTGACATGCCTTGTGGGTACTTCTGTTGGTTTTATGATAAAAGGCTGTTTAATACCGACTATATGGATGTCCTTTATGAAATGCCTGCTGCTTACTTATGATGGTTTTGTAATAAAATGTGGTTTAATGGTGACCATGTGGAGTTCCTTTCTGAGATGCCTGCTGGGTACATGTCAGTTTTGTGATAAAAGGTGATTTGATGACCTTTCTGACATCCTTGTAAGTTTTGTGATAAAATTTGCAGGTCTGTCACTGGACTGAAGTGCCACATGTAAATGAGTGTATGAGGAGAAAGCTGCTTTGATGACTCTTCAATAGCCTTTCATGTTTCACATATGTAAAAAGATATGCAGAAACCAGTCTGACTTGCAAAGTAATTAGTCTGCTCAGTTTAATGTTGGAGAGATGACCATCTTGTGTAAACAAGTTGCAGTTATCACATTTTCAAATTTTATATTTACAACCCTTGGGTATTATGTATGAGCAATTCTTTTCAGTAAACTGGTACTACATATTCAACAGGTTAAGAACTAGTCCATCAAGATGATACTGTGAACTCTAGAATAAATTATAATAACATGGAGCAAGAATTGGAGAATAATGAGAGTGTAGAATTATTTTCTAACAGAAGTTTTCCATCTTTTCAGATACTATCTTTGCTGTATAGAGCTGTGCATTATCACAATGTAACACCTTTGCTATTGATCAGACTGAGCCTTTTTAGCTTTCAAAGCAGAGTTTAAATGCTCTAACTGTAAGCAAAATATATTTGCATAACATTGACTGGTAGCAATTGAAAGTAGGCTATGTCAATGTAATCCTACTAAATACTTAGCAAAAATTTGCTGTAATCAGGTTCATTTTTGTTTATTTTCTGTGTTTCTTTATATTATTATAAAGTATTAATTTTTGACTGTCACTACTCTGGTTAATAATACTAAAATGTATTCATGAGCACGTAGAAAAATTTTTTATGGTTGGCTTCTGTTAAATCATAGAGGAACAGATTTTTCTAGTTTAGACATCTTTCCAAGTCATTGTTAGATGATAGTGAAATATTGAATAGCAGTTTGAATTCCATTTTTGAACTTATTCTTCAAACAGAACAGTACTATGTCTATCAAGTTTAGACTCTCCCTTTTGTGTTTCCTTCATTATGGGCATTATTATATCCATGATATAATAATACCTTATTTAACAGATGGAATGGAATAGCTAAAAGAAGAGAATGATAAACATACTTTGTTTCCAGGGAGAGGTTTATACCACTAAATCATACACAAAATTATATATACATATTTACATGTATCTCATGCAGAGAAAATATAACACATATCTACACAAGCAGAGTGAAAGGGGAATGAAAAGAGAGGGTCTTACATATAATATGGAGATACTTCTGTGTTTCTGGAGAAGCCATATTTAAGATTACAGATTTGAGTGGACTGGATGTATCTGCTGTGTCCCTAGTGAGGGCATATTCTGGAAATGGGAAACAGTGAGTCTTGGGTTTTTTTCCAACATGAGGACTGCAAGCTAGAGATATTTTCTATATCTACTGAAGATATATTTCCATAGGAAAATGACACCATGGCTGAAGAAAATTTAGCTTCAACCTGAACCAAGTTGTCTCAAGCTAAGAAAATCACTACTCTGTTTGACTCCTTGAAGCTGCCTGACTGCCATTTTTGTCACTATGCAATGACATCATGAAGTAACTGTCATGTGACCCATGTGACTTTATCTCCACCAAAGGGAGATAATCACCTTTTGCATCCTTACAAGACAAAAGCAGATTATCATTCAACTCAACATAAATCACTATTTCTATATGTTTCAGATTGTTTCCAGCAATATCTATCTATCCTCTGAACACTATGAATATTTAGAATTACTTATTGTCTTTTCTAAACACATACAGCATTAGCTAAGAGGATTAACACATTGGTTTCTGAACAGTGACATGCAGAGGTTTGGTGATGCCAACTCTTTGTACACCCCTTAGACCCAAGTAGGGACACCTAGTACTGAGAAATATGAGAAAGGAAGACATTTTAAATATGAAAAAATAGATGAAAATATGAAATAAACACTTTATTCAAATTAAATAAAAAACTACATTTTTATTTCACTCTTTGATTGGATGCCCTCCTGATATGGATGTCTGGGGCCATCACATCTTCTGCCCTCACTTCTGCATGCCATTGTTTCTGAATTTGGTGGCATAGTAATTGTATGTTCACTCTCTGGGCCAGGACTTCTCTACATGCAAGCCACCAATCTACCACTGGGTAGCATGCCACTAGCATTTACTGCTGTTGGCCCACTGTTGGGCTGCCAATGTGTTTGTCTCAGCAATATTACCACTGGCAGACCACTAGATGCCCACCAGTGGCCTGCCAGTGGCTGCCATCAGAGGACTGCTGGTATTGCCATTGGCAGCCTGCCAGAAGGCCACTAGCAGCTTACGTCTAGGATTAGAATAAGTAGAAACAGGGTTAGCAGTAATTAGTAATAAAAAGAAAGCCATATGGATGGATAAGTTATTGCTAAACTAGGACAATGAAACAAAGGCAATTTACTTCCACAAATTGAGAAACAGGTTCAGCTCAACATTCCCTGAACATTATCCAGATTGCCCCTTGGAGAAGGCTGGAAAGCACAATAGTCAAATTGTTGTAATAACGACAACAAAGATAAGGACATTAGTCTGAATGGAAATAATGTATTTTCATCATTTACTTATTTAGGTATCTCAGTGAAAATATAATTATCACTATCTGATTTTGAACATTATTTATGGGACAACCTGGTGAAGTTAAAAAGATGCTGAATATCAATAAAATAAAAGTACAAATGTCAATTATCTCTCTCAAGGCTCTTAAGGGACCAATAAATTATTCCTATTAAAAATAGGAAGAATTTTTTGGTGCCTTGAGAGTCACATGATAGCCTATTGGCAAGAATAGTAAGTTGCTGCTACCTTCCCATGGAGTATGCTTCCTGCTCACTGCATTTAAAGAAGGACTAAAAAAATACTACAGGACTGTAAAGAGTCCCTTTTGGGGATTTTACAAGTAAGACCTTTTTACTTGTTCCCTTCATAAACTGCTTCCCTTTTATATGGTGATTTTCTAAGTGTAGCTTAGATGTAGCACAAGACTGAAAGCATGGTGCACCCAATGAGGATCAAACTCACTATTCAAGTATAATTGATCTAACGAGACAAGCTTTCTAACCATTACACCATCTCAAAGTGTTCTGCTTGCCCTTTATATGTACTTAAATTTCTCTGTGGGACAGTTTGTGACTTATACATATGTATGCATATGTTAGTAGGATTTATGTTTGTGTACTCCTGTTTTGTATATAAAATTTTTACATGTGTAGGAATGCAAAGGGCAATTATCCCTTTTTGGTTGAGATGAAGTTATGAGGGTCATGTGACAGCCAGTGAGCGATGTTAGTTCATAGAGAACCCATGCTTGTTGCTTTTTATGATGCATGGATACAAGACATGTTGCTAGTTACTAAGTAGGTAGCAAAGAATACAGACGTGACAAACCGATCGCAGTAGGGCATAAAAAAAAAAACCCATTGTCTCACCAGAAACAAAAAACACCACAGACTTGCAATTGTCCTTCTTGGAAAATATTAATGCTTACAACAGCCCTGAACTTCCGGCTACACTAAATCCCTGCTTCCAGCTTTCCTGTCAACCTAACTCACCTGGTTTAGGAAAATGCTGCATGCATATCATCTAGACTCAAACAACCTACTCTGTATACTTCAGTTAAATACTACAGAAGATTCACCATAGGACTTGACCAGCAGCTATGCAATGCCAGCACTGGACATTTAAACTGAATTTTCTTCTCTTTGGCTATATTGTATAGATTTCAAATAACCTACTCCGTACACTTCAGTTATACTACTATGGATGGTTCATCATTGGACTTGACCATCAACTTTTCAACACTTTCACAGGACATGTGAACTTAACTTTCAAACTGTGGACTTACATGCCAACTTGGCTTACATGGACTCTACTTTTAGCATTTAGTCACAGTTGTGTTATCTAGATCTTCTAGCCGGTCTCTATGCCTCAATTTACTCAATTCTGCTTCCATTGCTTAATTCTTTTTTTGCTAATATTCCTTTAAACAAATCACTACTATTGTATCCAATGTAAATAAATTTTGTATTAATTTTAGGTTTGTTGTTTGTTGTCCTCTTGTTGACCTGTCAGATTTCACGTCTTTAATTATAAACGGTTTTAAATGTAAGTGGGCCTCTTTTGACTTTTATGCCTTATTGGGGCGCACAGTCCATGTTATATCGCATCCCCCTTACGGGTATCCACTACAAGGGAAATGAAACTGGAAATATTCTTTCTTGTATAGCACCACACCCCATTTCACATTTAAGTCCTTTTTGGAATTATTTGGGTTATTCGTCCTTCTTTCATTTTGTAAAGGTATTGTCGGAGTTAGCTCCTCTTTGGTTCCTTAAACCGGAAGAAAATGGGTCATTTCGACCTAGACCTTTCGGTTCTGCTCCCTACATGTTGTTAACCCAAGGTAAAGGCTAGCAAGTTACCTTTTCAATTTAGTTATATTACGAACCTAGTTGTAATATACTTCTCCTCATTTTTTAGATAGACTTTACTGTGTTAGCTTACCAATTCTCTTGCTAGTCTCCCTTACCACAAGACAGTGAATTCTCGCTAAATTTTGGGTCGGTGACTGAAACGTTCAGTACGCAGTCCTCTGGCCTCCGTGGCCAGGACGTCGATCACCGGACTGTGTATTAAGTTATGCTCCCATTTCTTTTTGTCTGCCAACTTGACGATAGTTGGACGCTCAGCATTTCATCCCTACTGGCTGCCTGCATGTCGTCCATAACCTTTCCCGTACACTATGTTTGTAATTATTACAGGAGGTTACTAATATCGGACTCGATCGGCAGACATGCAACGCCTGCACTGGACCTTTTGACATGCCCGAACAACATCGCAATGCCAGCTCCTCTTTCCTTCTCAACACGTCAAGGTGGCATCCCGGCAACGACCAACATCAACCTCAAACTACAATGACCAGCAGCAATTATCTGCAACGACCAACATCAACTTCAACTGCAACGATCAACAGTGACCACCTGCATGACCAGCAGCGATCACCTGTAACAACCAACCTCGACCATCAATGCCTGCACCGGAACACCTGCATTCCTACCGTTCCGACCACCTTTATTGCTTTTCTAGAATAAATTAGCTTATATCTTATATATCCTTGTTCTGTCGTCTATGTTGTTTCACCTTGTCAGATTTAACGTCTTCAAAAATGTTGGTAGGCCTCTTGTGAGCTCATCACCCTTTTTTGTGATACGGGGGCGCTCGACGGGTCCGCTATAGTATCACGGATATAATGCCTATATAGATCTTGGCGAGTGGAAAAGACCAGGTTATTTTCTCTCTCTCTTTGTAAGCACCCCATTAAAAGTAAGCATTAATTTCCTTTGGTATATAAAAAGAAGTTATATTGTTATTTATAATTGCTAGAGCACGTCTTTTTAATTCATAAAAATGTTACATTTTTGGTTGGTTACACGATTCAAAAAAGTAACTAAAAACACTGGAAGAGTGAAACGCTAATTTCAAACAGATCCCATCACTATATGTGTGAAAATAAAAAAAATGTTTTTTGTTTGTCTGAAGCTCGTAATACATTTTTTTTCTCAGGAGCCTTCTGGACATTTAAACTCATTCTGCAGGATGCAAAAAGACGTTTTTAGTTTTTTTTTTATCTAAAACACCAGGAAGGAATTCGTTTAGGTACTTAACTTACTATCCTCATCATAATGCAGACGTTTTCAAAGTATTCTTATTTTGGCAGATATCTTTCAAGACGTTTTTTAATGCATTGTTATTTATTGGTTGACTTTAAGTTCCTTCCATTCACCTACAAAAAAATAACTTGCTTAAAAAAAAGTTTATTTGGGGTTTAAAAAGTTCTAACAATTTTGAAGCGGTACAAGAGAGGAAGATTTGTTTATGTGTACGAATAAATTAAACCAAATGTGTAATTATTTAATCTATAATAATTGAAGGTAAGTGTTAAATGCTTTTTGAATATTGGTGAAGTTTTCTAAATAAATATTAATCACGTAAATAAATACTTGATTTGATTTCCCCGTGAACCACATTATTTTGGAGTTGTCTCCCTTGAAGATTACAAAAAAAAAAAAAAAAAAAAAAAAAGAAGAAGAAGAAAAAGGAAAAAAAAAAAAAACAAAAACAAAAAAACAAAACAAATTCCAACCCGGATCTTATGCTGTATGTAGTTTATTTTCAATTTTTAGCTTCGTAGTCTATCTACGTCACCACTAGATAGAGAAGCTTGGTGTAGACGTTTTTTTTTTCTCTCTCTTACCAATGTGCGCTAAAGAGAATCAACTTAAAAAAACCGGAAAAATTGTTACGTAAAAAAACACCTGAAACGAACACGGATGCTCTTCCCTTTTTCCCTGTATACATCTGGTTGTTACAGGTGCGTGTTGTTCTCTCTCCCCGTGTCGTCACTTTTTTTAAAATTAATATTTGTTTATTACACACTACTGATCTAGTGGTTCTTTCTCTTATTAATTTTCACTGTATGTGACTCTCGTTTTGTACACTGTTGTTGTTGTAGTAGTAATGCGCGGACACAACTGGTTCTTTCTGGTAAGTAAATCTTGATTACTTTAATTACTTGATTCAGTATATTTCTTTTCATTACTTCGTGATGACAGTGCTGTGGGAATATTGGATTTGTGGCCATAGTACTTTTAAAGTCGGCAAAACCGTTCCATTATGATAAAATTGAGTTTAAAAGTAAAAGATAAATTTGGTCTGCTATATTGACACAAAAAGTAAAACTGCTACTTCCAAAAATCAAGTCTTTAAATGATAAATCTCCGTTATTTTAATTTTTCTTTTTTTTTCTTTCGATGACAACGCCCAAGAACAAGGTTATCACATTTTAAGATCTTTCATCGGATATTCTGGATGTTATTTTTGCTTAAAATAAATTCCTTTTAAATTCTACAATTATTTTATATTGTGGCGTTGATTTTGTTTAATTTCGGGTGTGTATAAATAGTATATGTATTGCACTGTTGTAATTTAGTAATTATTTCACTTTCATATTTTTCTACATATCTTTGTATTTAAATCATTTTTGAAATTTTTTGTCTACATAATGTTATTGTTAACTAATTTAACAAGGTAACCGTGTCAAGAAATTGAACAGCTTTATTTTTATTTTTAAATTTGCAGCATTTTTGAGTTTTGGTTTTACGTTGTTAAAAGAAAGAAATTATTTAAACTGGGTTGGAAAACTCATTAACTGACTACAACTCTAGGTTTTATTACAAAATATTTTAATTTTCTTCAAGTAAAAACTTAGATATTGCTGAAAGACTAGGTAGCCTGAAATATTCCCTTTTTTAATAGTTCTAAAAAAAGTCTGGGGAATTCTAGTTAGTGTCAGTATCATATGCAAAAACTTAGAATAATTTTAGCTTTTTTTTTTTTTTTTTTTTTTAGCAAACACCGATAATTTTCCAGAAATAAGATTTTTTTTTTTTTTTCCTCACGATCTTATTCATACTCTTTTCTTTTTTTTTTCTTTTTTTAATTAAAGAAAGAAAAAAAAAACTTTTCCAGTTAAATTTAATCGGCCAAGTATGTCTTTTTCACTAGTTAAAAAAACAAGCTAAAAAGATTAGAGAACGAATTTAAAGTTGTATTTTTTTGTCAAATTCAAATCGTTTTATTATTTTAAGAAGTTGAAATTGAAATATAACTTGGAAATAAATTTTTAAACATACCGTTTTAGTGAAAAAAAAAAGTTTTTTTTTTGTTTTTTTAATGTAAAATTATTACGAATTTAGAACAATTAAAAAATAATTAATTTCTTTTCCTTTTAGCAAAATAAAGGAATAAAGTTCCCTGAAATAAA
This sequence comes from Acanthosepion lycidas, assembly GCA_963932145.1. Classification (NCBI taxonomy): domain Eukaryota; kingdom Metazoa; phylum Mollusca; class Cephalopoda; order Sepiida; family Sepiidae; genus Acanthosepion; species Acanthosepion lycidas. The sequence continues at coordinate 102,462,352 of OZ010582.1, read as the reverse complement.
GTGCAAAAAAAAAAAAATTATTAGTTTATTTAAATTTTTTTTTTTTTGTAATTGTATGACTGTGACCAACATATACTCTTAAAAGAAAAAAAAAAACAAAAAAAAAACAGTCGTTTCGGATTTTTACGCCTCTCTTCACTAAAATGGTTCGTTATTGGTTTTATTGTCATGCACATCTGATGAAACTACTGTCTTTACAAATGAAGACCGATAAGTGATCAGAGAGAGTGATGAACAATAATTGTATCCACACACTGATGGGGGGGGGACAGTTGATTTTCTCTCTCTTCTCTTATAGATAATTTAAACTAAAGTGACACAATACTGAATGCATGACCTATAATGTTAACTAAAGTACCAATATAATTCTGCAGTTGTTGCATTTAAAAGGTAGGTCTGCCTGTGCAGCTTCTTGCTGCTACACTAGATTACTTACAAACTATTGTTAGTACTTCCTTCTTAGTCTGTTACAAATCGCTTGCTGAGATTGACAGCCTGTTTCTGTTCAGTGATAATGTTTGAAAATCATCTCGTATTCCGAGTTTGGTTTATTTAAATTGAAACTTTTGAGTACATTTTTTTAAATCCTAAAAAACATCACAAATTTCCAACGAGTAATTTTCCTCGTGATAAAGACAGTACACAAAAATTACTTTACACACTTACAAGGTAAATTCTGCATTAATTATGGCAGAGTAGGAAATTGACTATAAGTGTGTGTTGTTGATAAATGTGTATGTTGGGGAGGGGCACTTAAGTGATTTTAAAATGTTTATTTATTTGTGTTTAAAACATAACTTGTCATTCAGTGGTGTCTAAAATTTCAATAAATTTTGTTAAAAAAAATATAAACTTCAACTAAGTCTTAAGAAGTTGTTGAACAATTACATTTTTTAAACTTTACTTTAGTTTTGAAACGTTCGGTTCGATTATTGACTAATTTTTATGTTCCCCATTTTCCCACCTCTGCTTTGTGCAATAAAATTATTTTTATTCTAGCCTTAAAATAACCATAATGTCGCAGTCTAAAAGGTTATCTTCGAACAATCGATGGTGGTTTTTGAAATAGACAGACAATAGTTAAAAAAAAAAAAATGTAGTCGGATTGAAAAATTGATAATTATTTTTATTTATTTAATATTTACTACTAAAAAAATGTAAATATTTCAGAAGCAAGTAAAAATAAAATAAAAATACTACAAATTGTGACTATGACTAATAATTAGTCACTAATAGGTAGCTAGAATTTTCTTTGTTTCCCCCCACCCTTTATTTTCAAAATTGAGTTTTTAAAAACCTGAACTCCACTCAATTGATTTCTGATTTGGGTTCATTCAGTCATGAAAGTAAACTTGTTCAAATAACTGTTGGCTAGAGGTTCCGTTCATATTTTAATCAGTAGGTGCATAAAATTTAATTTGTAACTGCTATATTGGATCAAAAGTCAAAAGTAAAACCTACCAATGCCAGTAAAACCAAAAAAAAAAACAAAAAACGATTACACTTGAGTTACACTACAGTACACTACAGTATATAGTACACCCACCACGAAAGCAGCACAATACAAAAATATGACCAAAAAAAAAACGGTACTATCAATTTTTTTCTTCTTTTTACAAGAACTGGGTTGATTTCACAATAGAGAGAAACTTTGTAGTGTAAAGACAAAAAAAAAAGCATATAAAATATATAACTAACTACAATTTCAGACTTTATAGATTTTACTAATAACAATAGTGCAGACAATTACAGTAATTGTCTGCACTATTGTTATTAGTAATTGAATTACTATAGGGAATACTTTTGTAGACTCTAACAGGGTTAGTCCAAGTAAAAAACAGAATAAAAAAAACTTAGATCATTCAAGAAAAAAAAGTGCTTGTCACCTCCAAGAATAAAACATTTTTATTCTTGCAGGTGACAAGCACTTTTTTTACTTTTTTTTTTTTTTTTTTTTCTTGAATGATCTAAGTTTTTTTATTCTGTTTTTTACTTGGACTAACCCTGTTAGTGTCTATCTCTTAGTAGCACAAAAGTATTTCCTATAGTAATTGTCTGCACTATTGTTACTAGTAAAATCTATATAGTCTGAATTGTAGTTAGTTACATTTTATATGCTTTTTTTTTTTGTCTTTATACTATTTAAGCTGTTCTATAGTACATATTACATTTTGCATTTAATCTTTTTTGCTTAGTCTTTGATATACTTGTATGTTATTAAATTTTGCTTGAAATAAGAAAAGGAACATGTGGATTACTAAAACAACAAATTAAAAACACATTAATCATTGTCATTGCTACCCGTTCTTCAGTTAATTTCATTTCAAATATAAGTTGTGTCCTGGGTAAGACGATAAACTATATCTGACAGCAAGGCCTCTGATCAGGAGGTTTTGAGGAGCATGGAACCACCTCTTAATTATTGGTGTTCCCAGGTCCACCCTGACCTGCGGTGGTAGCATCTGTTAGTGTCCCAGCTATGGCCAAATAGTTAACCCCACAAACTGGTGTCAAAACACTATGGAAGTGTAAAAATAGGTTTTAATACCAGCAATAAATTTTTTGTCAAAAAAAAATCATTGCCAGCAATACATTTCTGGAAAAAATATTACAGCAATAAAAATTGTTGGCATTAAATAATCCATTGAGGTTGACATGCCGTAAACCAAACCAAACAGTCAAATATAAATTGAAATACAAGGAAAACAAATTTACTAATAAAAATGAAATGGCTTATTTGCACAAAATATCCCAGTTGTCTCTGAATTTGAAGGTGTTTTTTTTTTTTTTTTTTTTTAAAGTTAAATTATCTTGCTCATCTTCTTAGACCTTGAGCTTTTAAGTCTTAGCAAATTACCTTAGAAATTAAGTTGATATTATTATACTTTTTTGTTTTGACTGGTTTTAAGAATTTTAAATTTACTTCATATGGCACCACAGTTGAAAGTAAGTTTAAAGAAAAATCTTGTAAGAAGTCTTGACATTTCCCCCAAAATAACTTCTTTTGAATAAATTTAAGCTACTGTCAATACACTATTTGTTACTGTGAAAAGAGGAATTGTGAAGCTTGTCTTAGTGAAGCTCTAAACTTTTATACTTTAGCTCCTTTTCTTCTAAAATTATAAAAAATTAAAACTGCAATGGAATATTTCTTGGTTTGTTTTTTGTAGTGTAACAAGGAGTAAAGATGAACAAATTTTCTCTACCTTTCTTTCTGTGACAGAAGAAACAAAAATTTTAGTGTTAAGTGTAATAGTTCCATAAAATTTCTCATTTATGATCTTGAAAATACATATTTAAAGATATTACTAGTCTTCCATTGACAGCTATTGTGGGAGACATCAAACTTTTTTCATGTCTGTCTTTGCATTTGGAGCCATGCAAAAAGACAGTCTTAATATTGTTGTAGAGCCTGACTTTAATTTTGAAGCTGTATTACTTGGACTTGCAGATTTTATAGAATCAATTAAAAACATCTCTGGTTTAATAAAATTTTTTTTTTTTTTTTTTTTTTTTTTTTTTTTTTTTTTTTTACTGCATATGTGAAATCTTCACAATCTTATGCTTCCCCATCAATGGTGATGTTATTAGGAAGACTGTTGGAGCATTGATGCACATTTCCTGGGTTTTTTCTAGTTGATGTGTAATCTAGTTTGTCTAATTGCTTATCTGGTTTGACTTTTCCAGGAGATAGGCAAGAGTGGATAATTTCCAGATCCTTGGCAAACTTTAAATCTTCTAGGTATATAAACAAGATACATTGGATGTGGTCTGCTCTTTCTGTTTAAGTTAAAGGTGATTAGAAATTGGATTGAGGAGAGGATACAAACCAGATTTCCAGATTTTATAAAGAACTAGCTTAAAAGCTGCCCTATTAAGTTAGTTCTCATGGAGAGCTCTTGATTGGGCCTTCAGCTTGTTCAGGAGTTTGTGAGTCCTTAAGTCTTTGCATATTCTCAGCATTGGAAGGTCTCTTGGCTGCCATTCGATCTGGGTTTTCATTTACACAGGACTTTCTTTTCCTCGCTGCAGCATTGGCTCTTTTGATTGCAATCTGGTCCTCTGTTGGCGGAGATTTCTTTTTGCGAGGCATACTGTTGCTGTATGTGATAGGCAACAATAAACTACAGACAAACTCAAAATTGATTGCTGCACTTAAGTATTGCATTAATATTTAAGCTTACCTTTTAAAAGTTCAATGATAATTCTTCTGCCACGACTTAATTTAAAGATAAATTGATGTATTACTTCCCATACAAACAATTATTTTTATATCATGGGTGACTTTTGCTGGATTTCACATTTAACTTCAATTATTTTCAAACTTAAGTTATAAAAATTATCGTAAAAAAAAATCACCAAAAACAAAAAAGTAATGAAAAATTGTGAATCCAAAATTTCAGGATTGCAAGTTCAGATCTGATTTGGAATGCCTTTAATTTGCTCACAGTCAGCCTGGTTTCAAAATGGTATATGTTGGAATACTGCCTCTAGGTGTAAAGTTGAAAGTGTGACACACTGACACTCACATTTATTTATATAGATAACTGTTAGGGCTCTTCAGAATTAAACTGTATTCAATGATTTTCTGGATTTTGCCAGTTTGGGGTGGTATTTAATGTCCTAAATATCTTACATAGGCTTTCACTATCAGATGCCTTGTCAAAGGTGATAGGCAAAGAAACATTCCATTTAATACAAAAATGTATATTTATTATCAGTAGTCACTCTCATATACAGTGTAACCCAGATATAAGAGAAACCCGGATATAAGAGATTTTCTCTGGTCCCAAATTAGAGCCGTACTTACCTAAACAAAATAGACCAAACCCGGATATTAGAGACTTCTTCTCCGGTCCCAACAACTCTCTTATATCCGGGTTACACTAATATATATATAATATTAACCCTTAACTTGAAGTTAAAATTGTAGTGTTCTGAGAAGCATTCACATGGTGGGGTCTGTTCTACAAAGTAGCAATTTTTTTTTTTTTTTTTTTTTTTGTGGGGGTGAACTGTGAGTGGAACTTTCTTCATAAATTTGGAATACAGAAAGAATGAGGTTGTTTGGGCTCCGCGGGCATAGCATGATGGGCCTTAGCTGTAAAGGTCTGAACTGGTGGACGAAAGAATGGAGTTTGAGCACTTGTTCTGGAAATAGCAATAATGGTGACAAAATTAGAAAAGTAGTGTAAATAACCTTGAACTCTTTCATCACAGGGAAGTGATGATCGGGCAGCTGTAGCTCACATGTAGCAGCAATATTCCATTTTTGGTCTATGGTGCATCATAGGGATTCACAACTCTGTTAGGAAAGATTTAAGTCTACTCCTATTCCAATAGCTTCATGTTTCACACTTCTCGCCTGTGGAACTCCCCCTTTTCCTGTTTCCCTGATAGCTATAGTCTCCAACTATTCAAATGTAATGTCAATCAACGTCTCCAGATGTCTTGATCTATCCCCTATCCTTCTCTTCATCCTTCGTCTATCACTCCTATTTGCTCTCGCTCCATCTCTCTGTAACCTCTTGCATGCTAGTGGCTTCCACCTTGCTTGGGGTGAAACACAAAAAAAAAAAAAATTTGGTGTCAGATCAATTCCTCCCCTCCTTCATCACTAGAAATATTTAGTTTGTTAGTACAGAAAATGACTAAAGCTAAGTGGTGGGTTTCAGTGATAAACTTAGTGGATAAACTTTGTGATGTAATGAATATGCATACGCCTGGGTTCCCCCCTCACAGTGATATGATTGGCTGGTGTCAGCCATAAATACAGACTGATGTGGAGGTACAGGACGACGCCTATTGTCTTCTCCTATTGCCTATCAGTACGATGAGGACCAGTCCATTACACTTACCTGCTAGATTTTCCCACCTGGTTACAGTAGTGAACAACCACTTTGCTACTTCGAACAAATATATCGCTTTCCGGGACATGTCACTTTGTTTATGTATACTGGGTTTAAATGCAGTTGGTGATAATTGTTGCTTGTTTTTTTTCACCCTACCCCCTCCCAACTACAAATGTAAGAGTTTGTTGTGACTAATATCTATCTACTTATATAAATATAAAAGTGGACACTCAGTTGTGACAGTCTTTCATGCTTAAACATAATCTTTAGATGTTTAAACATGGAGCAGACTGTCACTTCTGGGTGTTGACCTCAATGCCCACTTTTATATTTTTATACATTCTATCTCATAAATATAGGATCCCTTAAAACTCTATTTTTATTATATATATATATATATATATATATAATTTACTCCAAAATGATAGCATAAACATATTATATAATCACTACAAAAATATTATTATAAACTCTTTATTCTACAGTTTCTTTATTATAAACTCTTTATTCTACATTCAACACCATCACTTGAGAAGATACCAGAAGTGTTGAAACAAAATGGCTATTTTTGTAGTGATTTTATAACATGTTTGTTATAATTTTTAAATAAATAATATTTGCTCTACTCTGTATTGAGCACTCTTTTAAGAATAGTGTTTTTGGTTATTGGAATTTTATTCCATCCACACCAATCCTATACTTGTGTGCGTGTGTATTATATATATATATATATATATATATATATATATATATATATATAAGTGTGTGTCTTGCTACACAAGTAAATCTGGTCTGTTTTTTATGTTATATGTGATAAACATATTGTATATAATAGTAAACTATAGTAAAAAAAAATTTAGTATATCTGGTCTTCACGTTTTTACTTTTATTTCATTAATAACTATGAATGTAGAGACGAGAGTAAGTCTCGGTGTGTACAATGCTGAAGAGTCATTAAAAAGTTGTTTTATTTTTTTTGAATTGCTGACACAAGGTGATCTATAAGTTAATAAATTTAATTCTAGTTTTAAGACAAAGTGTTTTTGTCTAATTTTCCTACAGCCTAAAAAATTGTCCGTCCAAGTTCTGGTTTAGACAGTGTGTGTTTTCTTTGCACCAGAGTCCTTTGAAAAAGCATGAATCCATTTCTTCCCATCCCAATATGGGTTACTGGGATTTCAAGCCTTGATTAGCAACCAGTCTTAGAGGCCAACTCCAAATTCAAAGCTTGGGAGAAGGCAGTGGGAAATTGCTGTACTATCTTTGCCAGGGATGATCATGGCAATACATTTTTACAGATGGTAAACAGAATACAGCTGTGATTGTCTGTATCATAAAGAGACACAACAATTGAGGAGGAGGTAATCATGAACAATTTTTTTTTTTTTATTTATATCTTACACATGGTTTCTTTCACTTATGCTGGGCTCCTCCAAGAAAAAAAAAACTTTTTGCCATCTAAAAATATTTTCTGGCTTTACATAACCAGTAAATTTATAAGTCATAAAATAAAAAAACTAATACATCAATCATTTACTGAACATATGAACAATGATGAAGCTTTAGGGAAAATGGAAATAAAATGGGCATTTAGGATTCTAAAAAGACAGTTGAAATTTATAGGGCATATAAAGAGGAAAGAGGGCTTAGAAAATTTGATACTCACAGGATATATAGAAGGCAAAATGGAGAGAAAGCATTGTATAATCTGCCTAGTGAGCTTGTGTAAATAGTTGGCAGAACAGGATTAGGAGAAATAGTAAAAAAAAAAAAATCTTTACTGAAACATGTCGTATAGAAAAAGTACAGTTACAAGTCCTGTTTTCTAAATATTTAATTCAAATGCTTTATTTATATTCACCATTTGCTTTTATCAATCTATAGTACTTAATATATATTACACATATAATATGTGAATTGTTTTAAGTTTAACCCTGCACCTATAATTATAACTTATCCTAGAGCCATAGTTTAAATGTTAACTTGTATATTGTTTTCAGTTCATATATACTTGACTGTGTGCTTAAATATGTCAGCACTGGTTAACTGATTTTAATCGGTATATTAGAATGTGTAGTGGAGACTTACTTCAGCAACACAAAAGGGCCAGAGTTGCATGTATGTTTTGCAATGGAGTGTGGAAATTGGCAAGCTTTGGACTGAAGGTGAATCGGGCAACAGTTCGTGTGGATGGAAGTGGTGGTGTTGCTTGTAGCCATTTTTATTGGCTGGTTCTGAGCACTCATTATCTGGCTGGGTCAGGTGCATAAAAGCACAGTACGCATTCAAGGGGAGTCTAGCTTCTGACAAGGAATGGCGTATTTGAGATTGAGAAACTGAGTGAATTGTGGATTTGTTTTGCCAGTTGGGCCTTTTAGATTTGTAGATAGTTTTTTTTTCTCCCCCCACCCATGTGTGCTTCTGACCAATTTTCATAAATATTTTGGCCATTGTTTTTTTTTTTTTTTTTTTTTTCCTTTTCCTTACCATGATGTCAGATAAAGCCTTTGAAATCCAGTTGATTCCAGAGTTCAATGGTGCTGTGAATGACCTGCCGATTGTAGAATGGATTGAAAACGTTGAATTAGTCTGCAAGCTCTGTACCATGGACAAAGTTGAGCATGTCTTACCACTGTGACTGAGGCAGTGCTCTTGTCATGTCTTGGCAACTGAGTAAGGAGCAATAGGCAAATTCGGAACAGATCAAACCAGCCCCTTATGACCACATATGCAATAGATTCATTCAATGCATTTGACCAACTTGTGGCATGATTACTTTGATGGGATGAAACAGTAGATGAATTTTTGGCGGAGTTGCATAACCTGGCTCAGCTGGTAGAAGGATTGCTGCCCGAATGGTGAATGGTGTGTGCATTTGTATCCAGTCTGTCACAATGTTAGACAACTTCTTTGGGCGGCGTCTAGGATGGATGTTATGACTGTGGAACAGTTGCTAACCCGGGCTCAGGCTATTATGACTGATAAGGAGCACAAGGAATTGGTGGCCATGTTTGCTCAACAAATGCATACAGATAAGGAAGTTCTTTCCACTAATTCGTGCAGAGGGGTTGTCATTTGCTATAGGTGCTCGGGTCCTAAACATATGGCCAAAGACTGTATGCAAGGGATGGATAATTGAGCATGAAGGACCCACTGTGAGATGTGGTGTTTTAAATGCAACAAAATCAGGCACATATTATCAGAATGTATATATCAGGGAAATGCTTGAGAGAAGAGGATGTCAGTGCTGGTCTTCTTCCAAACAATTACAGAAATGGGAACTATCGATGGGCAGAAGTGTCACACTCTGATGGACTCTGGATGTTCAGACACTGGTGAGCAAAGCTGCATGCTGTCTTTGGAGGCAGAAGGAAGTGGAAGTATTAACGGTTGTTGGGAGAACCTTGAAGTGTTGTGGGTACAGCAAAATCAAGTTAGGCACTGTGCAGGCTTGTCTTGTGACTATTGTGACGATTGTTGGGTTATAATCTTATTCTCAGTATCATTGCAATCAGGGAGCTTGGAGGTATGCACTTAACCAGATTGGATAAAGTGTGCTTTCTTGATGGAAAGCTAAACCAGTGTACCGCTATTTCTATCAATGAGCCTGACTTTAGTATGACATTCGACAAAAACAATGCATGGACCACCTGGTGACTTGAAAAAAGAAAAAAGTGCCGGAATACCCAGTCCCTGACCATGCTGGGGATGTGGATGAGAAAGAACTCTTATTGTGACAGCATAATGGATGGCTGTTGCTGTATCCCGAAAAAGAGTTTGGCCCACCCAAGGGTTTGATTCCTTTGATGGCGATTATACAAGAGCTCAAGCAGAAGATTCGGCCGGTGTTCGACTATCATAAATTGAATGAATTTGTGGAGGCATTCACTGCTAATGTGGATGTGTGCACACAGAAGCTTATAGAATGGCAACAAGGAGCTGATGTATTGCTCTTGGACCTAAGAAAGGCCTACTTGCAAATCCATGTTGATAAGGCATTATGGCCCTCAGACTGTAGTTTCTAAGGGTCAGCAATTTTTGCCTTACACAATTGGATATTGGGTTAAATGTGGCGCTGCTCATCATGAGAGCTGTCATCGACACAGTGATGAATCAATATCAGGTGATTAAGAGTGCATCATTGACATATATTGATGACATTTTCATCAATAAAAAAACTGGTTTCTACAGTGCGTGTGTGGCATCACTTATCTGATTACAGTCTCGTCTGTAAGAATCCAGAGCAATTGGAAGACTGAGCCAAAGTCCTGGGCCTGCAGATCTGGGAGGAGGACAGCATCCTTCAATGGAAATGGGGTGGTGAAGTTCCAGATGTTCCACAGATTGTCACTTGTTTCTATGCAGGAAACTTACAGGTATTACATTTGGTTATGGATTCGACATGTGTGCATTGATGGATATCTTACACTGATTGGGAAGGCATGGGTGAACACAAAAGCGGTTGGTGAGATGCTGGTAAGAGGGCATTTAGAGACATTGCGATCATTGGTGGAGGAATACACCTTGATGATATGTGATGCTGGTGAAATCCTGTCTAAACTGTGCAGACTGCTTTAACTGAGTGCCACAGAGGTGGTTGAATTTTGATAGGCAAGAAGAGCCAGTGTTGGAAAGCTGCGCCACTGTGAGGAGTAGATTAAATGAGAACCAGGTGACCACCATCAAAGTGATCACCCAAGTGTCAAGAGGACCTTATACTTTGCCTGGTCTGTTGACCCATTAGTGTCTAGAAAGCTTGGCAAATCTGTTGTTAAAGCCTGTTGGTCAGTTGATCCAGCACTGGTGCATTGAAAGAAAGGAACACTAGGTGTAAAGTTAACCGAGTAGGTTAGTGATGGATATTACCCTCTATGGAGGTGATCATTTACTAATGCTCAATGATTCTTGGTTCACAATATGGCAGCCGTTGCATTCACAGGACTCCACTAGTGTCATTCATCAGCTGGAATTAATTTTCTATAAGCGGGGCCTGCCAACTGAAATGTTCACTGATAATGACACTGTGTTCACTTGTAAGCACTTCAAGAATATGTTAAATAGCTGAGGGGTGCACTTGAGATTCTGGTGTGCCCATGCACTGGCTGGGAATGAGATCATCAAATGCAATCATAGAAGTATCAAGACCATCGCAGCCAGAAAGCAATGTTCAGTGCCAGAGATGTTCTATTGGCTGGCACAATGTCACTCTCAAGGACAGTCTTTCATCTTCCACAGCACCGGCCAATGTGCTGCATAGATACCACATCATGGTATGAAACATCAATGCTATGCCCTCACTTGAACCGCAAAACATTCAAGGGGGCTTACAAAGAAGGGGACATCAACTGGTTAAAGATTCCACACAGTAGATGCACAACCAAATTGAAAACGGGCTGCATAACCCAAGTAATCAGTCTGCAGTCAGTGCAGATTGATGGAACATCGTGGCACGTGAATAATTTATGCCCTTTTCTGGGGTCATATCCATCATCAGACTCTGATAGTGGCACAGAGTGAGCGATTCGTGTACTTAGAATCAAGTTCACCAGGTGATTCCTCCACTACCAGCAGTTCAGAGACTAATACTGGAGCACCTGATGCCCTTCTAGGCAGTAGTTCATCTGAGAACGAGACTTGCATTGTTCCTCTTTGAAGGAGTATCTGACAGAAGAGACCTGCCCTGGGATTCGTCAGCTGGGATCAGGAGATCTGTGGGAGTGTAGCAGAGACTTACCTCAGCGACCCAAAAGGGCCAGAGTCATGTGTATGTTTTGCAATGGTGTGGAGACAGCAGATCAGTGAGCTTTGGACTGAAGATGAATCGAGCAGCAATTTATGTGGATAGAAGTGGTGGTGTCACTTGTAGCCATTTTTATTGGCTAGTTCTGTGTATAAAAGCATGGTACGCTCATTATAGGAGAGTCTTGGTTCTGATGAGGAGTGGCATATTCGAGATTGAGAAACACTGAGAATTGTGGATTTGTTTTGCTGATTGGACCTATTGGACTTGCATACAGTTCTTTTTATTTTTTTTTTTTTTTTTTTCCTCTCCTGTGTGTACTTCTGACCAATTTTCACGCAGAATGCATACTATGACATTTGGATTTAATGATAAGTTTGTAAAATTATCAACAGTTTAACAGATACAGATAAAAACTTTTGGCTTACCTCCACCAACACACAGGTAAAAATTTGAAATTTGTAAACTTACCCCATTGACCCCAAATTTTTCATAACCTGTAGTTAAGCCAGGGAACTGCACTAACTGAAATTCTTGTTATCTGCAGTTAATAGCTTAAGCTATATGTTGACCAATATTTGTTAATTTATTCAATAATACAAATTTATTTATGTCATTGTTAGGTAACAGTATATTTTGAAACATTTTGAAAAAAAAAAAAGAAATGAAAAAAAATTATACATTCCCTGTCAACATATTTTTGGGGACATATTTCATCTGTTGATGATGCCATTCTATGCTGTCTTCAGAGAATGTTGTTTCATTTTTGTTGATCCAGCAAGGAATGCATGAAAAGTCTTTCATCCTTTGAGCTGTATTTGACTGTTATGGAATGTGCAATTTGGATGACAGCTTGATACTCATGTGTGGAATTCAGTGAGCAACAGTAATAAAATCTTCTGCTTATACATAAAGTAGATTAGTGAAAATTTAACAGGTAAAAAAAATGTAGGCAAAATCTCTGCTTGCTAGAGACTTTTCAGACAAGCTATTCAAGTGACATTATCTCCGGTGAAATCTTTATCCTCATTATTAGCTGTACCTGTTGCAGCATTTGCTCAGTTGGTTAAGCTGCCTCCATCAAACGAACCTGTCACATCAAAACAAAAGCTGACTAAGTGTAGTAGAGGTTGTATTCATTTTGATGTGCAAATCCATAGAATGAGTTTCAGTAAAAAATTGGATTCACAAGTGGTCTCCACATGCATGTATACACACACTTTTAGGATAGTGCAATCTGGTTTGAATTTAGTTTCCTTCTCCTAGACTGGTTGCCAACCAAGGCTATAGGACCCAGTCTATCCTGGTATTTTACCCATAGCTGAGAAGAGAAGTATTCATACCTTTCCCAATGTAAGTGAATGGAATAAACTTGACTAGAATTCAATCTTGGCTTTCCAATTCCATAATCTGAGCTGCTAACCGTTGCTCCACCATGCCTCCTCATTATACTGGGGTGGGGAGGTTCATTGATTGAAGATTGGAGTGTTGCTAAAATAATTCATATCTATTAGTTTCTTTTTTTATATATATATATATATATATATATATATATATATATAGTATTCTCCTGTTTTTTCAATGTATGAAGGTCCACTTACTCAGTTCTTAGAACTGAACAGCCAGGCTACCAACACATGATTTAATTATAGCGTTGAAAGCTTGTGTAGAGCCAACTACACTTTTTGGGGAGAGCTGAATACAGAGAACTGGTGCATAGCATGCCACAAGGTCCCCAACCAACCTCGAGGTTTGAATTCATTGTTGTCCTTCTCCTAGACCAGATGCTACCCAAAGCTATAGAACACAATCTGTCCTGCTATTTACCTATAGCTGGGAGTTGAAGTAATGGATTTATACTATTCCCAAGGATATTTGCACATAAGTGCTTGTAATGAACTCTGCTAGAATTCAAACTCCTAGCCACTAACCATTGCTCTACCATGCCTCTCACCCCCCCTCTCTCGCGCTTGTATATATATATATATATATATATATATATATATATATATATATATATATATATAGGGAAAAGGTTATAATTGTTCCAATGAGAGAAAAATGTATATTTTAAAAAGGGGAAACTGTAAATGTTTTTTGGTTATAATTAAATTAAAGGAATCAATTTTTAAAGGAAATAAAATTTACTTATATTCTTTTAATATTTCATTGTTCATTTTCTGTATTTGTGGTAAGCTTTGATCTCATTTTTTTTGAATGTTAGCAAAAGTGACTTTCTGCCTAAGTCAGAAAAGTCACTTAGGCAGAAAGTCACTTTTGCCAATAGTTGAAAAAATGAGATCAAGGCTTACCACAAATACAGAAAATGAACAATGAAATATTAAAAGAATATAAGTAAATTTTATTTCCTTCAAAAATTGATTCCTTTAATTTGCCTGAAGAAGGTCATGAGACTGGAAATATGTGTAGCAAAAATATAAATTATAAAATATAATACTATACACTAAAACAAATCTACATTATAACCAAAAACATTTGTGTTTTTTCTCTTTAAAATATACATTTTTCTCTAAGTGGATAACCAAAATTGTGGATCACACTGAAATTCACACTTAAACAGTGACACACAAAAGGATTGGATATAGTTGTTTTAGTTTTAGTTTTTTTAATAATTTTTATGGTTACTAATCTAAAACTTGAGCTGATTATCATAAATACTTAGGATATATTTTTCTATAAATAGAAAAGTTTGCCTCTGCATGGATTTATTAACAATTATCACAGTAAGTAAGAAAAGTTTCAGATACATTTAGAAAATATAGATTTTACAGGATAAAAAATTAAAATTGGGGAGTGAGTTTCAGTCAGATAATTCGTTTACAACTTTCCATAGATCAGAGTATGCCATACACCAACAACTTGCAATGTCTGTATACTTTTAATGGAGTAAATTGGTGTTCATTTTTGCAAGAAGTTTTTCAAATGTCTAACGACCATTAAATAATGGCTATGCAATAAAATATTAAATATTGTTTATAGAGAAGAGTCCAAATATTTTGCCTCTTATTTTCTATTTTATTTGTCAACAAATTTGTGTAAGCAAAAGTTTTTTTTTATTCTCTTTACACATTGTATATCTTAAGTATTCAAGTTCTAGTTGTAATTATTATAATTCTAAGTTTGTAACAATATTTTTTTTTCTTTTCAAACATCCTGTCCAATACTATTGTATAACACACAAGGTTTTTCCTATACATATGAGGGGAAGTTGAAAAGTTCTTTAAGTCTTCTGCGCCATGTTGAATCAGTTGGAATAGTATTCTGCATGAATTATTTGACCTTTCTGAAAATAACCATCAAAATATCTTCCTTATCCCCAAAAATGTAAGCATGACTTTCTTGCTGACTTTTTAGCTTTGAAATTATTCACCAGTAGAGAATCTAAGTATTTCCATTACATGGACTATTTTTTTGATCTCTGAATAATGATGGTATAACCCTGTTTGATTGAGAGTGACTTTAAAAAGAAGTAATTAAAAAAAAATTACTGCTATCACAGAAAATGCTCCAAAAACAAATTAGATGTCCACTTGATATTGTTTCCAATCAGCAGACACATAGTTGGCAGCTTCTGCATATTTAACTTCTCACAAATTAAAAAGCAAATGTATTCACTTGGATATCTCTAGTGTCTTAGCAATTTATTCAGCAAAGATTCATTGACTAGTCAAGATTAGGCCATAAACATTGATCATTCAGGAGTTGACATCCTTGCAGGTCTCTCAGACAATGCTGCATCTTGAATGTGAAAATCTTGATGCTGGAATTTGGCACACTACTCGTACACGCTTGAGTAAGATGTGCATTTGTCATCCAATGTTTGCATCATACACTCATGGTTTTTCTTTGGAGTTTTTTCAGCAGGAACTTCAAGACAGCCAAGATTTCAATTGAAAATTGTACACATTTGATTAACATGGTTCAGTTATCTGAAATAATTCAAAAACAAAGGCAAGGATCTGTAATTTGGTACTCTACAGTTTTCTGCTACAGTGACAAAATAATGTTCACATTTTGGTAAGTGGGTTGAGTTGAGAAATTTTCAGCACCCTACAACTTACCTCCCTACCAACATAATAAAGTTTAATTTAAAACTTCAGTATATTAAGAGATTAACTAATAATTAATATAGAAAAATTATAACATACTTTAATAAAGATTATGACTAATAGAAGATTTGATTGATTTTTTTTTTTTTTTTTTTTTTTTTTTTTTTTTAATAAAACTTTCACCTTTTCACTCAAAGAAAATTATGGCTTCTTTTTGGCATCTCCAAAGTGCTAGTATTATTACTTGTGCACTATTGGACCTTTTATTAAATAAAACTAAGGATGCTAATACAGTGTAACCCGGATATAAGAGAGATTTTCTCTGGTCCCAAATTAGAGCCATACTTACCTAAACAAAATAGACCAAACCTGGATATAAGAAAAACTCGGATATAAGAGACTTCTTCTCCGGCCCTGACAACTCTCTTATATCTGGGTTGCACTGTAATATCATGGGCCAAGCATGTGAGCAACGATGAGGTCTTAGAGAGGATGCAAACAAGGAGGAGTCTTATACTTAATATGAGGAAGAGGCAGCTGAAGTTTCTGGGACACATAATGAGGAAGGAGGGCCTGGAGAATCTGATACTCATGGGTCAAATAGAGAAAAGAGAGACAAGGGAAAGTAATGCGTGATATATCTGGCAGACTTAAGTGTATGACAAAATGTGGTCTGGGGGAGAAAGCAGAGGAAAGGAGCTTGCTTAGAGCTGCAAGGGATAGAGGGAGGTGGAGAGCCATGATCACCCATGTCCTGAAAGGACATGGCACATGAAAAAAAAAAAGTGAATTGTTTATTTCTAGAGTTGACTGCAGGAAATGAAATCCTGGATAAATAAGGCTACTGTAGTTGTATGTTAAATTTTGAATTCTTTTCTTTTTTTTCTCTCACTCTCAGACTTGATTATTTTTATTAATTTATTTTTAACTTCCTGACTCTCTTATGGGGATGACTATTAGTACCTGTTTAGCTTCTACTTGGTCAATATAATTGATACAAACTTAGGGTGAAGATGATAACCATTTATTTACTTAGTATGGTACAAGGTTACTTATGTATGTTGTAATGGCCTACTAAACTAACTCGCTATTATTCTATTAAAAGGCTTAATCTAGTAAAGGGCCACAAGAATGGTGTATCCAGTGTCGATCACTCATAGTAATGGTGGTCTGTTCTGCTAGCAGCTTATAGCCATATCATGTTGAAACCTGTATGATCCTGAAGTTAAACAATGTCAATACTGGTCAGTACCTAGATGGGTGACTGCTTGGGAATACCAGGTGCTATAAGCTTGAATATGCAGGTGGTGTAATGATAATGGCTTTGAATTGTTAATTGGAGAGCCGTGTTCAAATTCCCATTGGTTTCATTATATTCACTTTCACGCAAATACCCTTGAGAAAGCAATGAATTCACCTCTTCTTCCCCAGCTATGGGTTAATTAATAAAGCTTGTATCACTAAAACATTCTCTAAAAAAAATTCTTGCAATCTAAAAAATATTTTTTGACTTTAAATAACCTGCAAATGGTTGATAAGCCATAAAATAACAAATCCATGTTCTTCTAATATACTAACTATTCTATGGCAAGATTATATTGAAAATATGTTTGCACAAAGTACATATGGTTATTACAGATGATATATTTCTATACTTTATTTAAATGGGTGACCCTCTCAACTGATAAAAGATAAAGCAATAGTTATCATTCATAATTATTATTTTTGATAAAAGCTTTGCTAAGAATAGAAAATATGCAAGCTATATTTTCATTCCTACCTAGAAATTGTGCTTAAAATAGGCTTTTCTAGCAATAAGGAGCAATTTAGCTTAGCTGTGAGTAAAATATCACCTGCTTGATGATCCTAAAGTTGAAACTGAAGTCTCAGTTAAACAGAATTGCTTTTTTTTTTTTTTTTTTTTTTTTTTTTTTTTTTTAAATCAATTTGTTCTTGTGTTTCTTCATAATTGAATTATATTGAGCACTTTTTTCTTTTATTTCCTGCAGGGACAGTGTAGCTGATGCATGCTGGATTTTTAATTTAAATGGGATTATATATATGTTTAGATCTTTTTAAGTACATGAATACCTGTATTTTTGTGATGCAAAAAGCATTTAATTTTGCATTAAAATATTTTTCAATGCACTTAATTTAGAGGTGAATATTACTTATCTAGATCAATATTCAGCTACTAATTATGTTGGTTACATAGTTGTTGATCCTTCTTTTATTTATTATATATATATATATATATATATATACACACACACACTACAGTTCCATAGTTTGATGCCACCCCCAGAATTAGCAGGGATGAACTTGACAGAAGAGTGAAAAAAAATATGAAAAAGAGCTGTTAGTCATTGAATAAAGAATTGAATTAGTTATCTTATACTTTGAGAAATGAATGCCAAAAAAATTTATACTGCAGTAATCAAGGCTAAAGGAGGATATTGTTTTGAGCAAAATTTAATCATAAATTTTTTTTTTTTTTTTTTTTTTTTTTTTTAAACATGTATAATATATATATATATATATATAAAATGCAGTACTTAAAAAGTTCACCCCAACTACTTTCTAAATTTGACCAAACCAAATTCATTTATTTAGGTTTTCTTGGCTGATCAACCAATCCCTATTTGTGTGTGTAGATATATATATATATAATATATATATATATATATATATATATCCATGCATACCTACACACAAGTTATGCTCATGTAATTTTTAGGTCAACTGTTTTATATTTTGAGAAATCAGTTGTATCTTATAGAAAATTGGCAATTTACCATGGAAATTATATATTAATGAGTCAGAAGGTATTTAACTTAGGTGACTTTATTGATCTCAAGAGAAATGATTAAAAAAAGTGATCCATTCTATTTCTTCTGTCGCATGAAGATAGAGAAGAAACAAAATCGATGATAAAGTTCTAATGGATTTCAATTTGATGATTTAATTGCAATCAGTGTTCACTGGAAGTTATCTAATCCTGCTTAATGTTTTCTGTAGATAATGCATGTGTGCATACACACTCTTACACACTGAAAGGAGTAAAATTTTTACATTGAAATGTAACCTTTAACTCCATCATCTGCCTCGGCTATATCCTGATCTTTTAAAGTGTACCTAATGTCAGCAGAAATAGAAAAAGACATAATTTTGAAGAAAAAGGATATATACCTAATTTTTTATTTTTATGTATGAAATTCCGTATGTATATGCTAAATTTGTAGAAAATTAAGGTTTTTAGATTGGGTTCTTCAATCCTACCCTTAACTCTCTCTCTCTCGATATATATATATGTATAATCAGCAGTTTGTTTTTAATTTTGGTTTTTATTGAAAGGTGTAAGGCTTGCACTGATACATTGTTCACTAGAGAATCTATATATATATATATATATATATATATATATATAGGAACACTTGTTTGCTGAGATCTGGATATGTCAACAAGAGTATCACTGTTAGCTGCTCCTTGAGGCTGTCAAATGCTCTCTGACAGTCTTTTGACCACTGAAATCTTGCATGCTTCTTAGTCAATACTATCAAGGGGATCACCAGTCTTGAGAATGCTGGACTAAACATTCTGTAGTAGCCTATAGCTCCTATGAAACCCTTTACTTGTTTTTCTGTCTTAGGATTTGCTCTTATAACTTCCACTTTGTCCATACCAAGCTTAACCCAATCCTTATCTATGACAAAAGTGAAGTCTCTTCTCTCAGGATCTGACATGATTCTTACCACCAAAGCCTTCCCTACCTCCTCCCTTTGATATTTTCACATTCCTTAGTTTATGTCTCTTGGTTCCAGGGAAAGGGCTTTCCTTTTGAGGCTGGCGGGTAACCTTTTCATTATCTGCATACATGCACTGTTTGTGTCCATGCTTCAGAGACCACTCTCTTCTATTGGGGTCGGACGTCCAATTCTCTGGATATGCCCTCACATTCTCTACGACAGGGGTTTTCTTTGCTTTACTCTGGCTGCCACATTCCCAACCCCAAACTCCACCTCTTTTTCTTTTTCCACACTTTTTCACTATCTTTGGTCAGACCTATGGTCATTGACAACCTGGTTGGGGCCTCTTTAATTACATCATGTCTGATGCACTCATTCCAAAGTGAATCAAAAAACAAATTTGCCAACTGGACCTGAATGGCAGCATTTTCTCTCACTTCCTCAGTGAAGGTCAAGGCTGACAATTTTGTCGCTCTTGACCCCAATTCTCCTGAAGTCTTAACCCTTGCCTGGGTGAGTCTCATGAGGCTTCTTGTGGCCTTTCACAAAAAATCGGAAACCAGGCCCTTGGCTGCATCATATGTTAATATTGCCATCTCCACTCTGGACAGTTTGTGGATGAGCCGTTTTTTTTCTCAATTGCAGTCAACCAGATTAACTATCCCAGGTCCCCTCTATGCATTGGTAGTCTGGGTTCCCCCAACAGGTCTCTAAAGTTACTCAACACTTCAAGTCTGTACACCTCGTCCTCATCCATAGACTGGTCAGGTCCAAAACCAGACCCGTGGTTGCTTATCCTAAATTATCTAATCAAACAACAAGGGAAAAGAGAAACAATCCAACAAAATCCAGTTACAAACAACAACAAAAAAATTTTCTATCAGCAAGGTGCATAAAGAAATAAATATGAGAGAGAAAAAAATACAGGGAAACCAAAAAGTGCCCTACCTGTCACTTGACTTGTCTTGGCCTTGACTTGATCAAACCGGAAAACCCACTTCTGCAGTTTCTCAGAACATTATAATTAATTGACTAAAGTCCATTGGTTCTTATTCCTATAATGAATTGTCCTTTCTCTACTCTTTTCTTTTTCTTTTCTTTTTCTTCTCTTTTTCTGAACTTGTTTAAACTGAACACTTTGATCCAGCTACCAATTAATATAACATCAGCAACACAGTGTCAAATCCTTGGTCATGGAAACTAAATAATGTAACGGCTTTTGCCGCTGTGTAACCACATTTAGTGGTCCGGCCCTCAGTCTTAGGATGATGTTTTAACCATGGGCTAACTCTGCACTGGTCAATGCCGGTTGTTGTTCACTGGCTGCTTTAATTCATGCCGTCACTACTGCTGTGTTCTTGATCTTGGAGCAGTGGAAGATCGAAGATCGTAGTCTCACAGTGCTGGTTATGCCATAGCAGGTGCTATATTAAGGAAAAAGTTTCTTCATGATGAAAAATAAAACAGAAGATTTCTGGGGTTAATCTTCAATTGGTTTATACAGCTCTTGGTACAACAGAAATTAACCCTTCCCACATCAATCTCTCTAGTGACACTGGGCCTTGTATAAATTTGGGGAAAGCTGGGAATCAGGAATTCACGTAGCAGCTGACATGGATTCCAGAAGCACTTGATGCAGCTTCTCACCCTAAAGTCATCTGCTTATATGCACTTTGGCCCAAAAGGGGTGTGGGGCTGAAAGTTTCCTGGGATTTCAATGAAAACAATTGTATAAAAATTACTGAAAATAGTATTTATTGTAAATAAACTTGAACAGCAATCAAAACCAACCAATCATAGATTCTTGAATAAAAAGCTGATATTGTGTGTGTGTGTGTATGCTTTTTTTTTTTTTTTTTTTTTTTTACATAATTTAACATTTTTATAGTAATTGTCTCCGAAAATCCCTTTGACTTGTAATATTATTCTTAATAATATTTTTTCTATGATTATAATATTAGGATTATAACTTAGTATAATAGACAATGATTGGTAAATCGTTGAAAAGCCAAAATATTTGATGTATTCAGATTTATAGAAGGATATTAATGTTGTCGTTCATTTCTGCTGATGGCTTCTTAATGGTTTGTCTTGTATTCACTATGTCTCTTTTGTAAACAAATCAAGTCACTTTTAGAGAAGTTTTGTAAATATTTAGGTCGGGGTTTTAAGCTTTTGAATGTATAACAGAAATATTAAATAAGCTATAAATAAAGGCGATATATTTTCTGTCATGTAATATGCACAATATTTCTATTTGGTGTCATTTTAAGAGCGGGTCTGACAAACACATGGTTGCGAGTATCAATAATTTCCACCTGTTGGCCTATCCTAAATTGTGAGATGCATTGTATTGGTGTGGCTTGTTTTGGTGGGAAGGGGCAAGGTGTAAATAATTTCCAATTTGAGAAATGTGCTAATCAGTTTTAAAAAAAATTGTAAGGTAATTATCATTAATGACAAAGGTCTCCAAACTTAGCCTGAAGCCACATACTCCTCACCCTCATAAGATTTTATCTACTGCAGTCATTTGCAAATATTTGACATTTTTACTCCTATATAGGGTGTCCCCTCACCCCCAAAAATGTACTTGCTTTTTATATGACAGTAAATGCAGTGTTAATTCACTTGCAATGATTAATGGTTAAAATTAAGAAATATCATTTGACTTAAAGGAGATTAATGGTTTAAATTAAGTATTAAATGCATGTTTATAAATATTCAAACTAGTGACTAAGTCAAAAAGTTAGTATGATTTTTTTTTTTTTTTTTTTTTTTTTTTTTTTTTTTTGACACTGTATATTTCTCAGAGAAATGATTTGTGCAGGATATAGCAGAAATACCTACCACATAATAGTAAGATATTAGGTCAATGAAGACACCATAGGCACTAATGTCTTGCTATTATATAGGAGGTATTTCTACCACACCATGTATTATGGGGTGCTGAAAAGTTATCATCTAGGCCCACTTTTTGACTAAACAGAACTTTTTAAGGTGGAAGAGCCTTCTTGATCAGCCCGAGAACTTTTTATATAGTGTAAGCAGGAAATTTTGTTCTTTGTAATTTATCATATTTCTCATTTGGAATCTTAGTGATTAATAAGATCTAAATAAAACTTATTGCTTCCTTTAGATTTTATTAATTTATAAATGATTCTTTTTCCTCCTTAGAAATGTGTGTAAAAAAAAAAAAATCTCTCTACTGAAAATTTTGTAGACAGTTAATTAATAACATAGATATGTTTGAGAGTTGGTTTTGAGTTTAAACACCACTTCAAAACATAGTCTGAACATATTAACATTTTTTACAAAGTATACATTATCATGACTGACCATGTTTTGTCAGATTCAGTTAGTGAAGTGCCATGCATTGATACACATTTGGATGATCATGCCTCTTTTGATTTATGATTGACAAGACAGAAGATTTCTCAGAACAGGCTGTTATTTCTTTCTGTAATAGACTGATTGCCAATCAAGGCTATAGGAACCAGTCTCTCCTGCTGTTCCAAGCCATAGGTAGTGGTAGAAGAAATGTATCCATACCTTTCCCAAGGGTATTTGTGTATAAGTGAATGTAATAAACCTGACTGGAATATGGACTCAGCTCAGCCCATTCCACCATGCTGCATGTCCTTTTGTCAGATTATTTATAGCAATTGATTTTTTTTTTATAATGGTCTTGTAAGATATTTTCTTTTTTTTATTCTCTATAATTTTATTAGTAATTACAAATCTGAAAATCTTCATTGAAACTTGTATGAAATTTTTGAATATTTATGGAAAATTAATTTTTTTATATTTATGTGAGGTGCTGAAGAAATGTTTTTAAATTCTGAAGGGAAAGAAATTTCATTTCTCACTTTTTTAAGG
Organism: Acanthosepion lycidas; assembly: GCA_963932145.1. Taxonomy (NCBI): domain Eukaryota; kingdom Metazoa; phylum Mollusca; class Cephalopoda; order Sepiida; family Sepiidae; genus Acanthosepion; species Acanthosepion lycidas. The sequence continues at coordinate 102,439,068 of OZ010582.1, read as the reverse complement.
GAGAGTGCTAAGCATAGAACATCCCTACCCCTTATATTCTTTATCTTATCCCAGCTATCTTATACATTACCATCTTTATTTATATGCACTAATATTAGTATTATTAATTTAATTTATTGCAGATATCCTTGTCCATTATTATTAAAATTTGTATTTTTTTATGGTTATATATATATATATATATATATATATATGTATGTGCGTGCGTGATCTATTTCCTTATAAGGAAACATTTGTTGTTGACCAAACATCCAGTGCTAATTTTGGTTGAAAATTATAAAATCTTTATATCAAAACAATTTTTCAGGAAAATAGGTTTCTCAATTCCAGTAACTTTTATTGCTCTTTCCAATACTGATGGAGGCTTCCTTTCTGACCTTTTGTTTGATGTAGTGTTGAACGTCAACAACTTGATTATGCCATTATTTTCTCTTTACTTTATATGTGCTATCCATTTGAGTTGCTACTGAGCAAAAGTATTCAAATGATGTAGTTTCTGTTATTTGGTATAGTCCTTTTGTTTGTGATTCTGTAGTGCTGGTCCTCAAAGTTTTAAGAAGGATGGTTCTCACGAAAACATACAGGCTTCAATAACTCTGACAATGGCTGTCAGTAAACAGTTCTGGTTGGAAAGAGATTTTTGTAAAGATTTTGTAAAATTGTAGAAAATAAATGACCAATATTTGGATCTAATTCTGAAAATTTTTGAATTTTGTAAAATGAACATTTGAAGAGAATTTCTGAGAATATTAACAAAATTTGTTGTGAATTTGAATCTTTTAAATTTCAATTAAAGTTTCTTTGGCAAACTGACAAATAGAAATAAATTTATTTATGATAAATCACTAAAATGAATAGTATTTTGAAAATACTTCTTGTAATTTTTATTTACTATGTTTATCCTGTACAAGGCCCAAGAGCCACTTGAGGTAGAGGGTTACTGAGTAAAAGGGACTGTATATAGAAATATGTTAGGAAGACAATAGTTATGCCTAGACTTTAACAGGTTCAGATTGTAGTGATTGAGGAAGCATCCTCTTGGGAGCTGATTCTACAAAGCAACAGTTTGTGGGAAGAAGCTGCTTGTGGAACTTGCATCTCATCAATGGAATATGAAAGAAATGAGTGGTTAGCTACAAAATGTGTGGCATCGCAGGTCTTGGTTGCAATGATTAGAACTGGTGGAACTAAGGAATGTAGTTTGTCTGAACACGTTCCATAAAAATAGTGATAGTTGTGAGGGGCTTGTAACATTTCGTCTGTGGGAAAGGGTTTGTAGGGTGGAAAATAATTCATCACTCACAAGGTTGTGTGAACGCTTTTGGACTCAATCAAGACTAGAAAGTGACAACTGGGCTTCTCCTGCCTATATATGGCAGCAATACTTCATTTGTGGCATGATCTAGCTCTTGTAAAGGTTCAAGGATAGTAGGAGGAGTCAGGTATTTACTGGAGCGGTACAGAGAACCAACCATTTTTCCAGCATCTCGTATGGATTGTATATAGAACTTCCACTTGAGGTCTGGGTTGAATTTAAGTCCCAATAGGAGCTCAAGACATGGAGCCTCTCTGAAAGAACACTTATTCATTGTGATAGGTGAAAAGTCAGGGTTCATTCGGTGATGATGGAACATCACAAGTTTGGCTTTTCAAGGCATTGAATGTGACCAGCCAGTTTATCTGTACTGAGCTGTTAGAGCTAGGTTAGAGGAGAGATCAGCTACCAGACTCTGGTCATCTAGAATTTTGGAAGTGCACCCATAAACCGTTCTATAATCAGTATAGATATTCATAAAAGATCTGTGTATATTCTTAGGCAGATCATTTATGTAAAGTAGAGTTGAACCGAGAAGCAAATTTTGTGGGATGCCTGTGTTGATTGCTTGGGACTCTGAGGACATCTCATTAACAACTCCCTTCAGGGACCTTCCTGTTAGAAAGGGCTTGATAATTAAGACTCTTTCAGTGCTTCCATAGCTAGAGAACTTGTGCAGTAACCCTCTATGCCACACCTTGTCAAAGGCCTTTGAAACCTTTGAAACATATAATGCAGCTGTCCTTGAGATCTATTTACTGGCTTAGTGATTCTGTACTGCTTGTCACTGGAGAGTTTATCCCTATTGATGATCAACAACTTTCAAAAAATGTTTACTAATGACACTGAGGAGGCTGATGGGTCTAAACTGAGATGAGGATGAGTGCTCACCTGCATTCTTGAAAATAGAGCATACACTTAACACCTTTTACAGACTTGGGAAGGATTTCTCCTTTAAGCAGTAGTTAAATAGTTTTGCTAACATTAGGGATAACTCTGGTTTAATATTCTTAAGGACAACTACTAAAATTTTATCTGGATCAGTAGCCTTAGAGTGAAAACTTTTGAAATATTTTGTAACTTCCCAGGCTGTGTTAAAAATATTACTGAGACTGCTCTGTGAGACAGGGGAAGATGAGAAGGGGTGGCCTTTGTCATCTAATGTGAAGTTAGAAGCAAAGATTGTGGCATAGTAATATGCTTTGCATTATTTGACTAGGATGGGATGACCTCAGGGCCATTTATGATAGTAGGCACTGATGCTTTGCCTCTATTTAGAATTTAGTTGGAGATTTTGACCTCCTGGGATCTAAGTTGTTTGCATATGACCTTGGCCTCAGCTGCTTGTGCATAGCTACACTTTACATTTCCTAGAACCCTCTTAGAAAGAATATGGACAGTTCTAAATGCAGCAAGTGTCCAGCTGTACTACTCCCCCTAATAGATATTTTAATAGTGGTTAGGGTGAGTTATGGCTGCCACATATTTAGTGCTGTTCGGCTGGAATTTTTTTCTGGGGTATAAAACTCTATTCCAGAAAGGATCTATTCTGAGATAATGGTGGTAGTTTTGGAGGCAGTATTTTTTTGAAGTTTCTGCCATGTAAGATCTGAAGCTGTCCCAGTAGGCTTTCATGTACTGAAAAATGATTCTACAGAACTGTATATCAGTGAATGCTCTTGGTTTGACATTGACTTTGATACTGAGTAGTGAATTGTCTGAAGTGCCCAGGGTGGTGATAACACTTTAGTGGAGCATTATTTTAAGGCAGGATATGAGGAAAAAGTAAAGGATTTTGCCTGGTGTCTTGTTGTATGGGGAACACATGTGGGCTTTTCAATGATCTGTATCAGTTCATGTATGACAGAAGTCTCTGCAGTATTTGCCTTTTTTATAATTTATATTAGAGGGAACTAATCACTCTTTGTGGTGAATATTGAAGTCACCACAAATATGAAAGTTAGCCAAGGGATACGCAGAGAGGATGTTGTCAATCATCTCGGCTATTCGATCAAATATTACAATTCTGTACTAATCTTATCTTGAATTTATTTGACACATTATTAATCATTAATTCTAATTGGAGATGTTTACTAATGAGCAGAAAAATGACTCAGAATAGTGATAAATTAAAGTATTAACTTCTGTACTGTTTTCAAAACTGCTATATGAGATTTTGTAATTTTTTAATGAAAAAAAATATAGGGCAATTTTCAAAAAGCAATTGCAGTAGTTATTTTAAGTTTAGTATTTCTTTTAAAATTAATTCTTTTTAATATTTAATTTTTGAAACTTTTTTCCCCTCTTTTAACACAGGAAATAAATAATATAAAAACATGTAATTTTTAACAGCTTAGTTCTCAGATAAAACTAACTTAAATATTTGAATTTTTGTTTTGTTTTTTCTTAAATAGTGACTTATGAGAATGAGATGATTTCTGGTATTGTTATATTTTAAACCAGACCAACTTGTCACACCTTAGTGTTATATATATATATATATATATATATATAAAAGCTTGGAGAATCCATTTTGTTGGCTATAAGTTATTAGGCCAACCGACATCTGATGAACATAACTGAGGATTGTGCTTGACTGACTATCTGATACTTGAAAAGCTCTAGCATTATGTGTTGTGGGGTTGATAGCATATTGGAGTGGGGATTTCTGCTGCATTGTCAAAATGTCTATATCTTACTTCACATGCTCAGATGGATGCATCTAGTCTTGCATTCTCTCTTGTGCATTCAGTCTTGACCTCCATGTTCCAGAGTAAAGTTACATATTTATGGGGGCTGCCATATTAATACTGGAATGTATGTTGGCCTTCTGAGACTTATCAATCTACATCTGCACACAAAGAATATGTATACATGTATATGTCCACAAAAATGTACTTGTTCCTTATATTGTATGTATACATAGTATCTAGTATAATAACGTTTGAAGTAATAAAATATATCTATTCTTTTTTTTTTTTTTTTTTTTTTTTTTTTTTTGAGTGCTTAATATTATAGATAGAAAATATATAGATGTATTGATCACATTGAAACATGAAACTGACAGTTGCCATGCAGTGTTGACTTCTCTCCATGCATGTGTGTGTGCACACACACACACACACACACACTCTCTCTCTCTCTTTATATATATATATATATATATATATATATATATATATATATATATATCCCAAACAAATAGACATAAGCTATAGCCATGTTTGGTGATTGAGCTACTTATCAATTCTACACTGCTAATGATCTGTGTCCAAGCCCAGGTAAAAGCCAGAATTTGAAGTGATACTTGAATACAAAGATTATTACAATACAATCTTCTTTGGCCACATTTGACTCTGTGCCATGATTACAAAATATGTTCTTAAAAACAAAAAATGATGCATATTGGTTTACATGTTTTGATTTTACGAATATAGATAACAAAAACATGTTCATGTACAAAACTGTGCATGGAAAATCATATACTGACCTGTACCAAAAGTAACCAAATTCCTGCTCATTTTTTTGTGTGTGTGTGTGTGTGTATATATATATATATATATATATATATATATATATATATATATATATAAAGATCTGTCTCTCTAACATCACTTCCACTTTGCTTTAAAAAAATATGATAAATGAGATTACTCTGTTTTCAACAACAACCATTGGAACTTGAACTATTTTTTGTCTCTATTCATATTAAGCCAACTCTTTCACATTTGTCTTTGTAGACTGGCAATTATATATATGCTTACTGGCATAGTACTTTATACTTTGACCACAAAATAAAATGATTAGGTATGTGCAAAAGTTCTCAGAACCTTTTCCCTTCAAGACACAATAAAAATCATTTTTTAATGAAAATTCTACATAAAGGAAAATCTCTCCATTACTCTTAATAGATTAAAGAAATTATGTCATATCTGCAACTTACCTGTTGAAAGTATTGATATAAAATAATCTTGTATTGAATCTTGTATCCTCTGAATCTCTGAAATAAGTATCTTTTGTCTGGCACAGTTGTTGACATTTTTGGCCAGGTAGTTGCATATTTTTTGATTGCACCAAGGACCCATTTCTTAGGTATAACCTTCTCAAAACACTTCCTGATGTCTTTAGTAAGAATTGGCTTTTTTTCCCCCAACCTTGGATTGAATTATGTAGTTGGGATGCAAATATCATACATATCTTTGTATTTTACATGTTTTATTATTTTTTAAGTGCCATATCCCTCCAGGATATAGACAGGCATAGCTCTCCACAGATTCCATTTATTTATCTGTGCATTGTTATGATTTCTTGGGGAAAGAGAGTGGTTTCTCAATACTTTCTCCATGGTTATTAATTTGGAGTTACCTTTCATTTACACAGGGTAAAACCCAAGACTAGAGAGATCAGTTTACTTTTATATTTAACATATACACCCTTGTGCAAATTAATTGAAACAACTGCTTTAGTTTCCTTTCTTTCACCATACTGTCAGTTTTACTCACTGGTGTGACAGTGTGTAATAGATTTCTATTTTTTCCCCAGATTAGGTCATTTGCAGTGGTGTACAATAATATGAATCTATTTTCAGGGTGTGTGATGGAATTTATTTAGCCTTGAAAAATATTGCATCATCTGTGATTGCATTATATTTTTATCATGCCCAAACACTGTTGTTCCAACTGTTGATTAGTTGTCCTATAGTCATTGTCTGTGATGGACGTTACTCCAAGGAAGTGTACAAAAATTTGTAATGCTGTACAAACACACTGGCAAGCCTTATCAGTGACCAAATCAAAGTACTAGACGGGCACGGAAACTCTACTGATTTAAATTCAATTGAGATTCTGTGGTCAATCTGCTTGTAATGACTTCATGGAATGAACATACGAAGTACTAACATGTGCACTAGTTCATATTTTATTGTAAAGATACAAAAAAAAAGTAAATAATAATGGAATTATTCGTTTTGTTTTAATTAATTTGCACAAAGGTGTGGCTGTGTTTGGGGGAGATGAAGAAATGGATTTATGTCTTGCACAAGAGCAATAATGTCAAAGTGAATGTAACAATTGTTATTGGAAATAAGTTTACTGTATTTCCTTGTGTATAAGCCAACTTCATGTATTGTGCAACCACTCAATTTTTTTGCATGAAGTTTACCCCCTCCAGAAAAAAATTACTTCTGTATAATGCAACTGATCACTGAAAATGCATGATTTTTTAATGTCTTCAAAAAAATTACCTGTGTATAGTGACCCCTATCTTTTGCGTAAAAAAACTGATAATAAATGTGCACTATACTTGAGTATATATGGTAATTTGTTTTATTTTAAAGTTTAAGAGTAAACCAATGCTTTAAAGAATAATAAAGAAAGTTTATATAAATTTCTGTTAGTATTCATTTCAGTTTTAACCTTATTTCAGGGATCCTTCATCTTGGTATTTTCAACTTTCTGATTTTGAAGACATAATTTCAGTCAGTACTATGCAAAAGTCTTTGGCCACATGAATCTATAATTGCTGGCTTATAAGTAGATGTTTTGCATTGAGTTTACTGCAGATAAAACATTAACTTAATTAGTCATTTTCATACATAATTATCATTTTCTGGCAAGGGTTTTGAATGAGCAGGGAAGATGTGAGACTATTGCAAATAATGCAAAACATCCACTGGAAATTATTACAAATTGTTAACTTTGAAGTTTCTAGAGTTCTTGAGATTTTATTGGAGATATCTATATATATATATATATATATATATATATATATATATATATGTATATATATATTGTAAATGATAATCTTTGAGTGCTGTCCAATATTTTTATTTTAGTTTTAATTTTAAATGAAAAATATTGTTTGGATTTTTATTCTTTTGTTTATAAATTTTGCCACTTCAACTGTTGTGATTCTTAGATTCAAGCTAAAAAAATATTCTCATTTCAGCATTAAATTTTGACACCTGAATCTGTAAAATTTTCCAGTTGATCTGGTGCCAATATTCTCTTGCTCTCTTTCTCACTTGCATGTGCGTGCGTGCACACACACACACAACTGGATTATGCTTAAAATTTACTTGATGCAATACACTTAAAGAAGGTTGAATATTATATCATCCAACAATTCATGTTACAAGATTTAAATGAATAGTTGAAAGTGGATCTAACAAACTATAATTCACATTTGTACGTGTAAATATATATTATAGAGGGTTAATAACATGAAATGCCACGGGACCAGTTAATGGGTAAGCTATTGAAGAAAAATGTTTGCATTACCCCCATTATGGGCAGTATTATATCCATGGTATAATAAACACTTTAATACATGGACGGAATGGAATAGCTGAAAGAAAAGGGATAAACATGCTTTGTTCAGAGTTTTATATCGCTAAGTCATATACAAAATTATATACACAAATTTATACTTGTCCTACACAGAAACTATAACACATGTATGCCACCACAAATAGTGTGAAAATGTGCAATGATAGAGAGTCTTACTTGTAATAATTCCCAAATGGAAATTTGAGCTGCAGGAGGATTTTTCTGTGTTTCTGGAGCAGCCATATTTAGGATTCCTAACAGAGATTCAAGTGGGCCAGATTTATCTTCTATGTCACTAGCAAGGACATATTCCACAAAAAGGAAACGGCAAGTCATGGATATCTCCTAACATGAGGACAGTGAGATAGAGATAGTTTCTATATCTGGTGAGGATATATTCGTTGTACATGTCACATCCATGCTCTGATTTGCACTGTGGCACTTGCTGACACTGTGTTCATGGCTGCAGGATCTGTAGGAGATTTCATCTACCCACTTGATTATTGGGTATTTGGATCTGTCACCTACCCTCTCCCACACACACACACACACACACACACACACATATATATATATATATATATATATATATATATATATATATATATATATATATATATAAAAACACCTATTCAACTATGGACAGAAAAATGAATACTTTTATATATAGATATCCATTTTTGAGTGGGTCAGTAAGTTTGTTCAATAAGTATTTAAGTGGTTTTGATCTAAAATTTTCCCTGCACAATGCTTCATTTATCTGACATATTGATCACTGAATTAATTGCATGGAGAAACAAAATTGTTAAAAAATAAATACTTTTTTATCATGAGGTTGCAATGTTATTGATATACTTACATATTTATAATGTACATGTCAGTTAATATATACTTGTGCATACACACTCACACACGCGCACACACACACACACAAAAGTGCAGAAATATATTTTTCTTCATGCAAGCATGTATTCACATACATAAACACTACCAATATATAATTATCTTTGTACACTTTTCAGTATGGCTAGATTTTTACAGAGTATACAATGCACAGATGTAAATATATGCACACACTGATGCAAACATGTGTATATCTATACAGAGTGCATTTGGATGCACATGTCTATTTTCATTCTGTAAATGGATCAATATTTTACATTCCATCAAAACCTTTAAGATATATTTTTCTGTTAATCTTCCACTCCACCCATTACCTCATATTTTTATTCCTCATATTGGCAGCACTTTTCTTGAAAGTTTTTAATTTATTTTTTCATTCCTTTTTTTTTTTTTTTTTTTTTTTTTTTTTTTTTTTTAAGGTAATACTTAGATTGAAGGAGGGATAAAAGAAAAGACAGGTTTTCTTCTCTTGGACTTACACACAGCCATATTCGTCTTCATCATGCCTTGATTGTTGTTTTAGATTGGACGGATTTTACCTGAACGGTTGTGCTGTTGGCATTGACACATGGTTGTAAGTAAATATTTCACCATTTACCAAAAGAAAAATTGGTAGACATGAACAAACATGCTCGCAATAAAATGTACTGTCAAAAAGGCATTTTTTTTTTCCAATGATCTTGCTATTTTAACTGCTTTTACTCTTCAGAAATGTTTTAAAAAGCGATGATTAGAATTGAAATAAAACCTAAGCATATAATGGAAGGGAATTGATACATTTTTTTTTTTTTTCTTCTTGAGAATTTACAAAAAAAAAATATTAACTACTATTTATTTATTAGATTGCTTATTTACAAGAATAATTTTATATTTACAACATTCTAGAAACTAATACAATTAAAACTAATGCAATGTAAATGTTTATAAATTTATGAAAAAAACTTTTCATATTTATTTCTTTTATAGATTTATTTTATCATTTACTAATTCACAAAGAAATATGAAGTTTCTTTTATAAATTTATAATCATTTAGTAAATTATTAAAATCTGTGAACCAACTCTAAGGAAATCTTTATTATTTACCAATTTATAAAGATTGAATCAATTGTCAATTGATTCCAATAATGTAATAGTGTAAATAAACAATCTAATAAATGTTGTTTGTTTTTTATTGTCCATTCTCAAGGACAACGAAAATATATAAATTCACTTTCATATGTTTAGGTTTAATTACAATTCTAATCCTGGCTTTTTAAAACCATAAACATTACCAAAGAGTGAAGGTGGTTAAAAAAAACTGGTGTCATGGGGAAAACTGGCCTTTTCACACTAAATCTTATTGCTAGTATATTTGTCCATGTTAGCTGAAAAATTTAAATTTCTTTTCAAAAATAAAAAAAAAAAAATCATCTCTGCTTGATTAAATTTTCTTCACCTTTTTTTATTATTATAACAACATCATCATGGTCTGTTAATTTTGTCCTCAGTCCTATCTTTCTCCTTTGGCTTAATCTCATACTATATCTGTCTATAGTTTTATCTGTAAATGTCCTTAAACCAGTTGACTGTTGATATTTTTGTGCTTTTATTAAATATCATCTATTTTGTTCAATATCCCTTTTGAAACACTGTTGTTGCTATTTTCTTGTAGCTGTCTGCAAGTTCTGTGTGTATGTGTGCACAACAACAAAAAAATGTCTGGCTTATCTTTACTTTAATGTTCAGTAAAGAAATTGATTATGGATATTTTTTTTGACATTAAGATACAATTCTCTACATTGTGTGTAATTCAGTCATAACCATTGATAAATGAAAATGTTTTTAACTTTTGATATTTAAAAATATCCTATAAACTGTATGGGGGGAGGAGAAATGTATTGCAAAGGAATTTTGTATTCAAGTCATGTCACATTTGAGTACTAGACATTCTTAATGTAGGTGTATTTAATGTCATAAAAGGTAAAGATTAACATTAAGCATTATCCAATGGCAGTGATCTTGAATTACTTGAATGGAAATATTAGTAAAAAAATAACTGTGCTTAGCATTAGTAGATACCATTAAGTCTTCATGATATATTTAAAGTAATCTTAACATTAATGTAGCTTTAATAATATAACCTGTAATTCTTTTGCCACTTGCTTTTCGTAGGGTGGTTAATTCAGTATACAAGGAAATTATTTTTAGTTTTCCTTTTGATAAGTAGTATTCTCTCAAAATTTGCAGTGTTTTTCAGCTTTTCAACCATTTTCAGGTTATTTTTCGGTTATTTGAGAAGATGCTTCTGCTATGTCTGCATTCTTTTCACAGTACTCTTCATTATTGGGATGATCGTATAGTGCAAATATTGTTTTGTGTAATTTTTTGATTCTCATGTATGCTAAAAATTTTACTCCTCATAGTTTATATTTGGATTCATCACTCTTGAAACAGAATCTGTTTCTGGTATTCTAACCTGTAGAGTAACTGGCCATGGTTAAATGTAATTGTCAGAAATGCCCAGCAAACAGAATTGACAAAGTTTCCAATAAACAGTATCAAAAGAACAGGGCAAAAATAATACTAAGCAAACAATATATATTCAAGACAAAAGTAGACAAAGCAACAGTAATGAGTCAAAAAGTTAATGAACTAAGAATGGTGATAATACACACACAAGGCATATACAGACCAGTGATCACAGCATTCTGACTTCAATACAAGGACATGGTGGATTAGACCAAGAAGTGACCTCACTTATTGGCTAGGAAGAAATACCAGCATGCATCTGCCAGATTTTGTCTATAAATTTGGGTAATGTTTTTGCAGTCATTCCTATAAGAATTGGAGCCAGCAGTTTTTATTTTTTTAGTATTGGTATTTTTTTTCAAAATTTTCTTAACTAACATTTAAGGATGATCAGTTTTTAATAAAAGTAAAAAAATTGGTAGGAAATATTTTGCCTGCAGCATCTGAGTATTATCAGATGTTTTTTATTCAAATATAAAGTTAAATTGGGATTGGAAGATTTTCACAAGACTAAATGGCATATGAAGATTGTATCAATTTTTCAAATACAGAGAGCTTACTTGTGACTTTTACCTAGATTTGAAAACTGATCACTGGCAATGGTTTGAGGCATGTAACTACCTTGGCTATAAAGGCTTATAGAAATAATTTACATATAGTGTAGCTTTATCTTGCTAATTTAAGATTAATCTGCACTTCTTAGAACATAAAACTACAGCAAGAACATTGGTAATGGATAGGAAACTTGTCAATACAAATCATTACTGTGTGTAGTAAGTTTATCATTCTGTTTGAGATTTGTGGCCTTCTGCCAAAGTAAAACTAAGTATTAAGCTTATTATATGATACTATAGGCACTTGAAGAGTACTGCGACCAATAGTTAATTATTACACAGATAACCTTGATTGATTTTGATTTGAAGTCATAAGTAGATCATAAAAGTAGGAATGATTTGGATATCATAATCAGTAATAGTTGATTCTGGTTACCGAAATATATATTTTGAATAAGAATGTTTCAACAAAGTTTAAAAAAAATGTATTACTACTTCTAAGTTATTATTTTGTAGGTTCTGTGAATATTTCTAATTTTTGAAGGATGCTTTTTTTTTTCTTTTGTATTTATTTATTTTTTTATTAGGCAAATGTATGATTCTGAGTCTCACTAAACATGTAGTCAGGGTAGATTCTTATGGTAATTTTATGTTCCAACCAAGGATGCATTGTCTCTATATATCATAGGCAATTAATTACTAACGTTGTCTATCTATGGTAGGCAATTAATTACTAACGTTGTCTATCTATGGTAGGCAATTAATTATTAACGTTGTCTATCTATGGTAGGCAATTAATTATTAACGTTGTCTATCTATGGTAGGCAATTAATTATTAACGTTGTCTATCTATGGTAGGCAATTAATTATTAACGTTGTCTATCTATGGTAGGCAATTAATTATTAACGTTGTCTATCTATGGTAGGCAATTATTAAATATGAAATAAAAGATTTCTAATTCATTTTAGATTTGTAACTTAATGTTAACATTTACCAATTTATAAAGAAATATGAAAAGTTTTTTCATAAATTTATAAACATTTACACTGCATTAGTTTTATTGTATTAGTTTTAGAATGTTGTAATATTTTTGTAAATTCTCAAGAACAAAAAAAAATGTATCAATTCCTTTTCATCATATGCTTAGGTTTTAATTCAATTCTAATCATCGCTTTTTAAAACATTTCTGAAGATTATTCTTTTCATCTTAGGCAAAATTCTCCTCAGTATGTTACAATATTTGCAGTTGGTGCTACTTCCAGATACATTTGATAATACATGATAAAGTCAGCAGTAATGTTGCCTTTGTGACAGTGTTTTATTTTGTCGCATTTAAATTTTTTTTTCCTTATGCAAAAACTTGAGTGTAAATTTTGTAAAAAAAAAAAAAAAAAAAAAAAAAAAATTCCCACTCTCTTATGGGAATATTCTTTTAAAAATATCTTAACTTTTTTTATGTGATAAGGCTTTTCTTAAGAATTAGCTTTATCAAGGTTGACTGCCTAGAATTACTCATGTACCTGATTTTAAGCAAGTTTATAATTTTATTGCATACTGCAGAGAAAATCACTCAACTCTTATGCTGAAGACCTTTTTTTTTTTTTCTTTTGTCAGTTTGAATTAATCCTCCATGCATGGAAATGAACTTTTGTATGAAATAATTATTTGGGAATGCTTTCAATTTCTTAGCCTGTCTAATAAATTTGACTCAAAAGCAAGATAAAAATGTTCAAGTCGACACATACACAAACTCATTTCTGGGTATTTATTTGTGTGTGTAATTGTGTTAATAAAGTAGTGGAGAAATATATTTCTTGCAAACGGTTGACTGTAAGTTTATTTTTCAGTAATGACATTGGTAATACTAGCCATTTCTTTTTAAGGAAACATTTGGTATTCATTGACCGAGAAGCCAGTACTTTCGACTGTAATTTATAAAATCTTTCTCTTAAAACAATTTTTCAGGAATAGAAGTTTCTCAAGTCTAGTAACTGTTATTGCTCTTTCCACTATTGATGGGAACTTCCTTAACCTTCTGTTTGAATTAGTACATCATGTCAACATCTTGATTATGCCATTTTTTCTTGAAGCTACATGTGATATTCATTTTAGTTGTTGCAAGTCTTCAAATGATGTGGTTTCTGTTATTTGGTACAGTTCATTATGATTCTGTAGTGCCAGTCCACAATGTTTGAAGAAGGATGGTCCTCACTAAGACCTACAGGCTTCATTCACTTGAAGCCATTTCTTAATTGAGTCTAATTTTTGCTGGGACTCAAAGGAAATCAAAAATGAAAAACTGGTGTAGTGTGATTATAACTTTTCTTTGAACATAAATTATTATATACTATCGTAATATTCATAAAAGTGGTGTAAATATGAATATCTATGTACTTAGATCAGTGTTGTTTCTCAATCACCTGCCTCTGATCAGTGAATTATGTGCATATTACCTAATTTAGTATCTGAAAGTTAATTTTACAGTGCTGTTCAAGCAGTAGAACACTAATGGATATGCTGCTTGCCTGCTTACCTCCAGGTCAGGTGTTCAAATTGGGTCAGGATATCTTTTTGTTTTAGCATGGTAAAAATCATGGACAGAAGCTTAGTATTTTTATCAATATAATTAATTCTGTTCCATGTGAGGAACAATGTTTCTTTTTAAGTTGTTTAACATACATGACTGTTCTTGAGGCAGTACTAGAATTAATCTTGCAATGTGGGTCCTGCCTCATAGAAGACCTGTCATAATGATTTGAGGCAAGATTTTACAAGGCCAGATATTCTTCCTGACACCCAGCTCTGATACTCGCTGTAGTCCAAGTATACTGTGTTTTTATCAAGGCATCATCTCTAGAACGTTTGCCATACAAGGCTCAAGACCCTCCATTTGAGACTTATATACACGCACATTGGCCATTGTCTCTTGTAAGAAGCTCATCCACTCTTTGACCCTAAATTTTTTTTTTTTTTTTTTTTTTTCATGTGGTATGATATGACATACCACCCTTGTCACCAGCAGAAAAGCTATTGGCAGAGCTGGTTTAGATGCCAACCACCCATACGTGTGGCTGATTGTACTGGGTTACATGTTGCCAGTTGCAGTTCTAAGGCTGACCTAACATAAAAATTATTCAAAGTAATCTAACAATATATTCCATTATTGTGGTAATAAGGAATCTTTTTTGCTTGTTGCCATAGAGCACTTTACTCTAATAGAATGTCTTATTAGTAAGTAAGGTAGATCGGGCTGTTTGACTAATAAATATGTACACATACTATCTTATAAAAGACTATTTAATAGTAAACAATATCCATGATATTCAGTAATATAAATTTATTATTTATCAATATTAAATTTAACAGCAAATGTTTGTGTCATCTGTTCCAATTTCTGTTGTATAAAATCTTTTCTCTTGGAACGGTCACCAGATATCTTTGCACTTTGTGAAACCAATTTAAATTCTTTCGTTGATACCAATCAATTCTCTGCTCCAGGCTATTTTCTTCTTTTGCTGAAAAGATTCCAGCATTCACATGCATGGCCTTATTTACATGCAGGATAATCTTCCAATGGCAAGGGAATTGTTACTTGAGTCCTCAGACAACTCTTTCATGTGCTTTTTACTTTCATTATTACACTCTGTTTGCTATCTCTTTTTCCTTTATTGTTCTTCCTCTTCTCAGAACTGCAGTATACTAGACCATATAAAAATGGCACTCTCTCTTCATCTGCAAACATCATTTGTGTTTAGTGATTTTAATGTACATCATGTCATGTGGTTTAAATATTCTAATGTTACTGATGTTCAGACTTTCAATTTTTCCATTACTCAATCCCTTACTCATTTCCTTAGCAAATTTGAGCAATAGTGTTCTTTACTTGATTTATTTCTTACCTACTCTCTAAGCTCTTGTTGAGCTTCATGATACTGTCCTCTTGGCAACTGAGATCACTTTGATATTTTGTTCCAATCATCTATTAGGCAGGAATCTCCTTCTTTCTATTACCAGCATGCTGATTGGGATTCTCTCCATCACTCTCTTGGCAAGATGCCTCTTTTACTGACATTTTTAACCTTCATATTGAGAATTGCACCACTGAGGTTTCCTCTTTGATTAAAGATAGATGCTTGCATTTCTTCTCAGAAATACCAGGTGAAACCTCAATTTTCTACACAGTTCACACCAGAATGTTCTGCCACTATAGTCCACAGAAACCACTATTTCTGGCTTCACCAGCATGACAGTTCAGAACAGATTGTGGCTGCACAAAATAAATGTAAATGTTTTTGAAGGAGCTAAGTCGGTTTGCTGAGAGAATGAGGCACCATATTGCGTCTAACAATTTTGCCTCTTGTGATTACTAGTGGCTGTGTAATAGTGCATTAAATAAGAGTAAGTATTCTATTCCTCCTCTCTTAAATCAATTTGAGGTGTTGATGTCTTTTGCCTGTAAATTCTTAAACTCTACTCTTGATTCATCTGAAGTATCCTTGCCCAACTTTTCACTTAGAACCGAGTCTGTTGAGTGATATGCATATAACGCCTTTTATTGTTTCTGCTATCATCGCTAATCTGGATCCCCACAAAGCATGCAAACATGATAGTATCCCTTTAATAGTCTGCAAGAAATTTTCTCTGTAAACTGTATAATAAATGCCTCACTGCTGCTTGCTTTCCTGCCTGTTTGAAATCCTTCATCTGTTGTTCCATTTTTAAAAACTCTGGTGAACCATCCAACCCTTTCCAACTATTAGCCTATGAGCCTTATATCTCTTTTTGGGAAAATACTAAAGACCTTAATCAATGCTAAATTGGTTAAGTATCTTGCATCACAGGGCTTTCTTTTAAACAAGCAATGTTTTTTTTGTTTCTCTAGGTCAACTACTGATGAATTAATGATTATTTTAGAAAGAGTCTATCAAGCATTGGATAAGAATAGTGAAGCTTGGGCTGTTGCTTTTGACATCTCAAAAACTTTCAGTAGGTTTTGGCATACAGATCTTCACAAGTTGAAATGTTATTGTGCCTTTGGACAAATTTTTGAACTGATCCAGTCTTTCTTCTCAAATTGTAAAATGAAAGTTATCCTGAATGGCCATTCTTCCAGATCATTTGTACTAATGTGAATGTCCTCCCAGGGCTCTATCCTTGGTCATACTTTTTAAAAAATTTTTGTTAATGACTTTCCAATGACATCAGCTGTCAACTTAGTATCTATGCTGATAATTTCTCTACAGAATCTATCTTGCATATCTATAAGTCTACCATTCATTCATGCTTGAAATATTGCTGCCACATATGGTCCAGAGTTCCTGCTATTTATCTAGATATCCTTGATAAAATCCAAAGGAGAAACGATAATATTATTATGTCTTGATCTGTCGGCTTCAGTCACTTTCCTATCACTGTAAAGTTGCCTCCCTGTGCTGTTTCTAAATACTTTCATGGTAATTGTTCAGATTTCTTTGCTATGGTATCTAGACGGTGAATTTAAGTGCAGTACTAGTGTTATTTTTCTTGCCAAGGTTGAGAAGATTGTTAGGTTTTGTTTAAAATTCAAATTAAGTTTTATTCTTTGTAAGGAGGAAATGTTGATTGCTATTTTTATTATTTTAAAAATAATTAAAGTATTACAATCATTTCTGCATTATATTTGTTTTCATCTTAACTGGCAGTTATTGAAAATCTGTAAGGCCGTATAAAATTTCTTAGCAGACATGATCTTGATCATTCTTTAAAAGTGGTTTGTAGTGAGTGTGAAATAACTCCATTTACCCACTAACTTTAAATCCAGGTGAGCCGAGGAAAAAGACAGAAATTTGCAGGCCTATGCAAAATTTTCTTTGAACCAGTGAATACCTTGCCTTTATAGAGATTGGCTGGCTGGCAAGCTGAGAAAAAGATAGAAATAAATTTGAGTGAAATGTGAAATAGTTTGGGACCAATGAAAACCTTGTCTCCACAGAAATTAGCCATTGAGCTAAGAAGAAAGAAAAGAAAGATGCGAGCCTATGTGAAATTCCTTTTGGTATAAAAATGAGGAGAAAAGTTAAGTGTCTGAAGTCATGTGAAAGGTTTCTTTTGTAATCTGTCACATGTACATAATACAAGTAATAAAAGAAAGACTTTGATGTAAAATAATAAAGTATTTAATTAGCAAATGTAATTAAAATGCATTAACAACAAAAAAGTAAAGAGTCAATGAAAAGATGATTGATTACTTATCAGTTAATACATGACTGCGTAGAGCTGCTAAGAAAAGTACTAATTCATCTTCAAACACAGGATACTTGACTTAACATCTGGATTAACACAATAGTCAGACATGTAATTGTAACGACAACAGTCAGTGGCATGATATCTCTATAGTAAGTGGTGGTCTACATTTTCATTGTCTAGAGATTCATGTTCAAACTCTGGTGTCAGCAGTGACACTTTTCACTCGTACATGACAGTTTCATTTCTGTTCACGTGTCAAGCATTGAATTTTTTGTCAGTGTCAAAATACATTATATTATTGGCCTTAACCAAGCATGTGACACTTCAAAGAACTTTCTTTCAACAATACAAGAGAGTTAAGTATTTCAAACTATCTCTCTTTGTCTACTTTTGAATGTATGCAACCATATATCCCTTCTGTGAGCAACAAACTCTCTTACCTTTTGTTTTAAACTTGTTTTGTTAAAATTACTTGTGTTTCCTTGTTATTACCATCCTTCATTTATCTTCTTGGTGTGGGTAAATCAGCTGTTCATTTTAACCCTTAGGCCTCATGCCACTATAGGTTAACATAGGATCTTTTTGCTTAAGTTGTTTATTATACTGAGTTTTGTCTTGTAAGCATATACTACATTGATTTCCAAGTTGACCATAGAAATAAGTGATATGATTATTTACATTATTCGGACTGTTATCTTCATTGCCATATTCACAACATTTTGGTTCTTGTATGCCTCGGCTTTCTTCAGATGATTGAAATTTCGGACTAAACCCTTTATTTTGTCCACTAGGGTAGATTGTTATAGTTCCATGTGCAATGCCTCTTCTGGATGTCTCAGTTATTTCCCTTAACTCCAAATCTCCAAGCTTTTTTAGCCTGGTATTGAACTTGGAACTCTTTGGGTAGAGTCACTGGATCTAACATGGGTCATGTAACCTTGTGGATATCTGTCTATAAATTCCAATCATCTGAAGAAGGTTGGAGCGTACAACAGCCAATTTATTGTGAATATGGCAATGAAGATAACGATAACAGTCCGAATAATGTAAATAATCATAATACCCCATCTCGGAGATATAAACAGATTGTGATGTGAGGTGTCAGCATCCTTAATTAGAAGTATAATGGGTAAATGTCGAAGGAAGTGTTGTTCCTCAATAAAATCATAATTTAAGAATGTATGTATGTTTGTCCTTGATTAAGTAATAATTTAATGTACACAGTTATTAGATTGAATAAGTTATACAATCTATTTCTTGATGGTTTGTTTGGCTGAACAGATTTCTCTCTTTGACTAAATCTGCCCAGATAAACATGACATTCAAATCTAATGAATTTTTACTTCTGTCTTGTACTTGGATCTTTAGTTAAGGCAAAGAAAAGCCCCAAAGTTTTTTTGGCTGATCTGCATTTTAAAATTTGACCAAATACCAGTTCTCTTTTTTTTTTTTCTTTTTTCTTTTTTTTTGTGCCCCTATCACCCCACCCCCATTTCTGTCTTGCTTGGGCTGAGGACATTTCAGTGCCCTCTTATCCAAGTTGTAACAAATTTTATTCCAAATGTTGTTGGACAATTGATTTCATTTACTTCTTTTTGTTTAAACCCCAGGATTCTAGACAATCCATTCTAGAAACTTTATTAGTTCTAAAATACACTGTGTATGTGGTGGGACTCTTCTTCCCCTTCTTCAATTAATGTATACCAGAAAATGATAGCAAAAATATTGATTGATTCAAATGTCAAGCTTTAAAGAATTGTGTATGACAAAAGTAATTTTGTATTTTATACGTGGGTTTTCTCTTAGCTTTTCTTGTTGAGCTTTTGGAAAATTCTGTCAAATGGATTTGCCAATATGAAGCAATGAAAATGACAATAAAAAGAACCTATTTACCTAAACAGCCATTGGAATGATAATGATTTCTCAAAATTACAGAAGTCACATACAGTTTCAGTTCATGGGCATATCTCTTATTAAATGCAACAAAAAATAGTTAATGATAAAGTTCAAAGTTCATAAACTGACAATATTCTTCATGCTACTTTCCCTTAAATCTTGAAGTTCTTAAATGTGATTAGTAGGTAATAACAGATCATGTTTTGGACTTTAAGCAACAAGCAATTTACTAGGTAGACCTAAATTACTGACATTTGGTTTTCATTGCTTATTTTTTTTTTATCTTGTAATTAGACTTTCAATAGAAATGATGGTATTTAACAAGGAGAGGAAATTTTTATTTAACTGATTTTTTTTTTTAATTTTATTTTAAAAATAAATTTGAACATTTTATAGACTTTTGTATATGATACAAATAGTGGTAGCTTTACTTATTATTGCAATCTATCTATAGTATATATAAATAGAAGCAAATGACAGTCTGTTTCATGCTTGAAAATGGTCTTCAGGCCATGTTGGTTAGATAGTACCTTGACTGTATTAGTCATCAGGACATTGTTTATTTCAGGTTTGTGTATTTCTAACAGCTATTGAATAAGCAGCAATAGATATTTTAAATTATTCTAATGGCTATTATGGGCCAAAAAGCAGTTATTTTATAGCTTTTCTGTAGGGTTGTTAACTTTTAAATCACTTTTACTTATTGTTAATTACTTAAATGTATTTTATATTTATTCATTATTTGCTACTGATTATTATTAAACTTGTATGGGTATGCGTTTATACATACAGTTTATTTCCTTCATTTACTTTTTTTTGTGGGGTTAACTAATTTTTGTTTCAGGTATTTTTTAAAGTATATTACTTTATCTGTATTTTATATAATACATATATTTGCATTTTTCTTAGTGATGTTTTACAAAATATCTTATACTTTTCAATTTTTAAGTAATGATTTAAAAAGGTTTTCATGTCTGCATTTTTCTCTGTGTGTATATAAAAGGTTGAATGAATTTAAAAAGGAATTGTTACATGTTCAATACATGTCAGCCATTGCTCTTGTTTTCCTAAGTTCTCATTAACAGATTGTATTAAAAAAAAATGTATATACACTGAAACTAAAATAGAGTAAAATTCAAGGAAAAAGCTTTGTCCTTTTTTAATTCTGTGAATAAAGGCAACAAATATATTTTCTTTCTAGCATTTCACAGTGGCCTTGCAAGCAGACATTTGGCATTTTTGGAACATTTCCCAAGTGATATATCTAGTCTGAAAGTAGACAGTCTTAGGATTTCAGAACTGGTTTAACATTGTTCTAACTCCAAGCATTTGTCATGCTATGATCATTTGGAGTTAATCAAAACTTTCAACTATTTAATCATTTATTTTTAGATGATCAGTTTTAGTTGCTATTTTTTGCTAGGAAAGTCAATGAAGTCTTATTGAAATTAATGTTATAAGTGGCAGATGGGTTTAACATTCTTTTTTGAAAATGACCTATATTAAGTGAATTCTGGGAGACAAAATTGTTAACACTCTTGCCATATTTTGCCCAACTCATTTACATCATAACATGAAAGTCTCTTGCAGAAAATGAATTGAGAAAAAATGGGAGTAAACATAAAAAGAATATTTGAACAATCTGCAATTAGCTGATGGCATTGTACTAATATCAAAATCATCTGATGAATTACAGAAAATGCTAAATGATCTAAATAGGAGAAGTCTCAATATAAAATGATTGGAAGGATGAAGAGCTGAAAGAAGTCCAGGAATATATCTACTTTGGACAAGTAATAACATTAAAGGAAGAAAATGAAATGTAATGATGGGTTGAAAAGCATTGAATAAAAAGTACCTTGATAATATGCTTAAAATATAAAGTGCATAATGAATGTATAATACTAGTTGTGATTTACAGGTACAAAACCTTGAAATTAATAGGATCACTTGTAAATAAACTTAGAAATACAAAGAGGGCAAAAGATATGTTTTAACCTTTAGCATATTGCATCAATATTACTTCCCTTTCCTCTGCATTCTTTTTCAACGTATCTCAATTACAGTATGCTTATTGTTAATTTCACTCAAAGTTGTTTAATGTTGCCATAAAAGGATACAGCACAACTATAAAATTCAAACACACTATTTTTCAGTGATCAGTTACCTTCAGTGGCAAGATGAACTTTTACTACAGCAAATGAAGTCACATACAGAGGTTAAAACTCCTAGCAGATGTCTGAAACTGTAGGTAGCACATAATTTCTTGGCCTGATCAATAATCCTTGCAAAAAAAATAAATTTTTAGTCATTTAGTTAGCTTTTGGAAAGTGGGTACAGGTTGAGATTTCAACACTCTCTTGTATATTATGGCTTTTCTTAGTATGGCTGGCTACTTATTTCTGAGTATGAATTTCTGCTAGGATGGCTAACTAATCCTTTTGCAGATGACCTGCTCAGGAACTTTCTTTGTTCAACACCACACAGCCAACCTGTGGTTTATATTGCAACTATGCTGAGCAGACATTAGTTACAGTTTGTATGTGTGAGAGAGAGAGAGAGAGGGAGCATATAATCTGGTGTGATCACCAGTTTAAACAGGACCTCTTCATTCAGACCCTCAGCCATGATGACTTGTGACTTTGTGTTAGCACAATCATTTATGACTTCTGAATAGTTTTGTCTACCCAATTTCACTTGCAAAGCTAGGGTTGACCTGTGGTACGTTTTTTTTTTTTTTTTCCAGACACTTCTTAACAAGGCTGCATGCTAGGATCATCTCTTTAGTCTGATATTATCAAGAAGTCACCTCCTTAATTTGACCAGAGTGAGATTTGAACACATCTCATGGTTTGTGTGTGTGTGTGTGTGTGTGTGTGTGTACACATTCATGCATGATAATGTTTAATTTATAAACAAGGCACAGTAAGACATTAACAACAAAAACTAATAATAAAATAGAACAATTATGACGGTATATAGTCAGAAGTTATAACAGAAGATTTGTTCTTACTATAGATCATAGCAACCTTAACATGTTTTGCTTGCCTTATTAAGTTAAAAACTTTCACCTTTTGACTTAAAGGAAGCACTTTTGAGCTTCTCTTTGGCTTGTCTGTGTTGCCAGCATTACTACTCTTGTTGCCTGGAAGCATTACAAAGTAAAATTTACAGATTGTTTATTTTGTGGGTTGATTACAAGTAATTGAAACTACAAATAGAAAGAGAACACTATATATTTAATTATAATTTTCTATTTCATCTTTTAATTAAAACCACTGTATTTTGCTCCTTATAAGATGAATTTTTTTCCTATAAAAGATCTCCAAAAATCGCACTGTGTCCTATAAATCAAAGGTTGTTGATGGAAATTTGAGGCACAAGGTGAGTTGAGTTGCATTCGATTCTGATCCCTTGAAATTAAAGCAAGGTCAGTGTTTCAAAATTAAATTAACATTTTGAGAGAAGCTATTAGGTTGGTGCAAAAATAATGACGTAATAATGTCATTTTTTGACGTTAAAAAATACGTCAAAAAATGACATTATTACGTCATTTTTGCACCAACCTAATATTTATGCAGTTGGGATACCAGTATATTGACAGGAAATGAAATTCTTGATACAGTAACACCTGCTTAAGAAACACCTTCTTTCCTTCCTTAAACTACTTTCTTAACTCACACATAAATCAAACTTATTTCCATATCCAAAATCTATATGTATATAATTTAACATTATCCTGGTTTGGAGATGAATTCCAGCTGCAATAAGGTTATATTTCAGTGGTATTATACACATTAATTTCTCTTCTAATTATTACATTCTAAATAGTTACTAGAAATTGGTATTTCTCTGTCTGTGATGAATTTCTTGTGGTTAGTTAGGTTTTCATGTTGAAATATGCTATTCATTGGATAAGATTGGGGATAGTGGAGAGGGCTATGAAGTACAAAGAAATTTTTTTCCCGACTTTTTCCATCAAAATTGGTGGATGGGTGTCTAATGCATCAGATTCTTATAAGCAACAAAAATGGTACATTAACAGAATATGTTAACTGAAGAATTATTGTAAATATACGTTGTTAATAATTACCTAAGAAGATGAGATAACATGGTCTGATGAAGTTCCTTGCTCAGCTAACTATTGTGACATGCCAGTGTTGAAGTATTTGTCATATTTAATTTGATTACTCTGAACAGTATCAATAAAAATTTCTCAGTTGAATTGATTTCTATGCTGCACTCATAATCAGAAATTAAGTAGCTTCAATGGTATGCTCACCTTGGTTACTTAATAAACTTGAACTTAAAAATTAATTGAATTTAATAGTGATTTTTGTTCAGTATTGAAAATTTTTTTTTCCTGTTGAAGACTTTGCATCTTACCTGATGTTTTAAACAGTGATGAGGGTGAGTCACAAAAGCAACATGATAAAAATTCAGATAGTCTTCTATGGTTCTTTTTAACTGACAGATTTTTTAAAATTACTGAAATTTTAAAGCCTTTTTTTTTCTTTTTTTTGCATGTGCATTAGGTGTGTGTGTATATGTATGTATGTGTGTGTGTGTGTGTGTATATATATATATATATATATATATACACACACACACACAGTAGCGGCCATAATATAAGGAATGGAAACAACAAAGACAAAAATATGTGTATTAAAAAGTAATGCATGGTTAGCAATGAAATTTTTACCAAATAAAGATTAGGGTGTAATGCATAAATATTATACAAAGTTACAAAAATTTACATAATAGTCTTTTTTTTAAAATAAAGATTGTCTTTTGTGAAAATCAAATATTGTTCTTTTTTCATGATTTCTTTGACCTGAATCAAATCTTCAGCACTTTTCTCCCCAAAACATCCCACACCATAACAGACTCACCACCATGCTTAACTGTTGGAACCATACATTCATCATTCAATCTTTTTCCTGGTTTTCTTTTCACATACACTCTTCTCTTACTACCAAACTGTTCAAATTTGGACATGGATGTCCACAGATTTTGTCACTCTTCCTATGTCCTCAGTTCTTATGCTTTTTTGCCCATAACATTCTTTTCTGTTTATTCACCTTCCATAAATGGGGTTTCTTGATGGCTCTGCACCCCCTGAGTCCCACTGATCTAAGTTGATTTTTCACAGTTGAGAGCAACACTGGTTGCTATCAAGAGGATTTAAGTTCAGTTGTCAACCCTAGAGCAGATTTCGGCCTGGGTATGACGATAAACTACATCCGCATCATGGGTAAGACAATAAACTATGTCCAACAGCAAGGCCTCTGATCAGGAGGTTTTGAGGATCATGGAACCACCTCTTAATTGCTAGTGTTTCCTGACCCGGGGTGGTAGCACCTGTTAAGGTCCCAGCTATGGGCAAATAGTTAACCCCCGAAATTGAGGTAAAAAGCATTTTGAAAGTGTAAAAATATATTTTAATACCAGAAATACTTTGTAAAAAAGAAATAAATTTTTGATGAAAAAAAAAATATTACCAGAAATAGATTTGACAAAACAAAAATATCACCAGAAAAAAAAGTTGTTGGCATAAAATGACCCATTGAGGTTGATATGCTGTAAACCAAACCAAACCAAACCTAGAGCAGTTTTCCTTCTATTTCTTTTGGTCTCAAACATCAAGTGTTTATTTTCAGCAGCAGTTCTCTCTTTTGGGGCTTCAGCTCTTTTTCTGTCAGTTTGTGCCAGTTTCTGGCTGCCTTTGTAATAAATATTGCATCCCATATCTAGAAATATTCAACTTCTTGGCAATTTGTCTTTTGAGAAGAAAATTTCCATTGGTGCTCTCGGTTCAATGCCTAGCTGCCTTGATTTTGCCATTTTGCGCAAATTACAAAATTAAAAAAATAAAAACACCTTCATAATGAGACAACTAAAACATTAGTTGGTGCGAAGTTAACATTTTGCTTAAAAAGTCTGCTGAGGGGTTAATGGTTAAAACAATGTTTCTCCTACAAATTATTCATAATTTAGTGAAATGTATTGTAGACAGACAAATCCAAATTTGAACTTTTTGGTTGTAAGAAGAGCCTGGAGAAAGACTGAAAAATAAAAGTAAATACACTGTAGTTAGTGAAATTTTATCTTTAAAAAAAATAGCTCCTTTTAAGGTGTTTTTAAAGAAATGCAGAGTGGGTCCTAAACTGTTTGCTCTCTGTGTGTAATATATATATATATATATATATATATATATATATGAAGAAAAGTGTACGCAAAAAAAAAATCCTAATATGCAATTATGCTGTTTTAATGTTAATATAATTTTAACGTCGGACGTTTCAGTCTAGTAGACCATCTTCATGACATATTCATAAAACATAATTAACATTAGACTATATTTAATTCAACATGAAAAGACGATGGACATAAGAGTACGACTAATTAAAACAGATAACTGAAATTTTTCAAGATCAGCGTTCCGTTTCAATATGATCATGTCAGTGATGTGAAAACGTATTCCTAAAATAGTTTTTCTTCATACTGTCAGATCTATATCCATATATTTGCTTATATATATAGTGTGTGTGTATACACACAAATGTTATTTTTAATGAATACTTGTATTTGCTTAGATGTTCTGTATTATTTTAAACAGTACTTATTTCGTTCACTGGTCTGCATATTCAAATATGGGTATCCACTAAAAATAATGTTTAATGAAAGTACTGGATTAAAAAATAAAATAAAAAAACAAAAATAATTAAAAAAATAAATATATATATAAATATATATTAAAAAAAAAATGTTTCATTGTTGATTTGGTATAAATGTCTTTGAGAAAAGCATGATTTTTAAAATTAACTGTTTAATGTTCTCACACCTACATAATTCTATTATTGGTACATTGTACCCATAAGAGATCATAGGAAGAGATGACAAGGACAAGTCTGCTCTTTGTTATAATCAATTTTTATGGGATAATAAGTATGAGGGACATGGTTGGACTCCCACTGCTCTACTTATTTCCATAGAAACTCCAACAGATATGGAAACAAAATAAAATCTTTGGATCTAGCCAGTTTTTTTTTTTTTTTTTTTTTTTTTTTTTTTATTACAAAACATCCCCTCCACCTAGTCACTACTATTGACTATGCATTTTTCACCAGCAAGGAACAAAAGCTTTTATGTTACACTTGTACATCTTTGCATTAGGGGAGGTCACTCACATTTTCACATCAGCAATATCATCAAGAAAATGTTTAGTTAGTTCATCTTTCAAGGTAACAAACATGAAAATTAGGTGTCCAATTTTGATGATATGTTTTGTGTAGTAACACGGTCCTGACATGATTTGCCTCATGATCTATAGTTTTCAAACTAGTGTGGTGCAAGGTGTCATATTGTAAGAGAAAGGTTGTCTTCTCGGGTCTGAATCTAGGTATTTGGGTCTTCAGTTTAGTGTCATAATGTAATTGCTAGTTGATGGCTTGTCCAGGCCCCAGGAAATCCAGAAGGATAATGCTTTTCTTATCCAAAAACATACTGCATATCACTTTTTCTTTGATGGGGAATTTACATATAGCCACTCTGTGGATTGTTATTTTGATTTCAGTACACGGTGATAATGCCACCATTCAGGAAACTTTCCTTGCCAACTTGTATTTGGTCTTTCATCAAAGTACCCATGGGACCTACCTTGCACAAACTTTTGATACACTGATCTTATCAACATTTCCAAAATGTTGAAGCAACCTTTCAGCTCTATATCCAGTTCCTTTGTCATAATCCCCTGGATCATACAGATGGCCCGATTGTGGTGCTCTTCACTTGGTGGGTTGACATTGGTGGTGAGTCGCCTAGTATTTGGCTTGTTGCATATATGTTGCTGTCATCAGTGCTGAAACACATTAAGCACTGCCAAACTGTGCTCACACCTAACTATTGGTGTCTATAAACATTTGGCAAGTTCTGATGAATGTTAATAAATACATGGAAGAATTTGAAGACATTGCTTTGTATGAACTTTCATGTCAAACACCATTTTGCCAGAATGATTAGCTGCTATTTGTAACAAGGTTAAAAAAAAAAAAAAAATTGGCAGGAAGGTTCAACCTCAACTGCCATACTGCCAACAGTAGGCCAACATAATAAAATAAAATAAGAGGTGTTACTTTCAAAGCAACCCTTGCAATTAATTTTTTATAAAATCTTAGTTGCTATATCTTCAATATTATTAAAATGATATAAGTCACATATCCTGACAATTGATTTGTATCTGCACTGATTAATCTAATACATAGAAAAAGTTCCAGAATGAATAAACCAAATACTTATAATTGAAGATCTAATTGAAGATGGTCTGCATGCACACACAAACTTGAAAAGTAGTATTTACATGACTTCCTGCTTGTCTGGAAGAAAGTTTGCAATACCAGGCTGCACAGTGCAACTATAGATGTTACAAATGTGCCAGGTCATTGACCAGTCCAACTTATGTTCAGCCTTGGAAGCAAGTAAGCCAGTGCTAAGATAAATGTTGATAATTACTCTCCTTAACAATCTTGTTTTTTTTTTTTTTTAAATTGAATGCTTAAGATGGACATGTGTCCAGTTTAGACATTCTGAATGGCCTGCTTAATTTGATAAGGAAAATTAACATTTCTTAAAATTTTGTTTCATTCTCATTTATTCACTCACACACTCTCATACATAACCACATATATAAAAAAAATGATTAAGTACAATGTTTCTTGAATTTTGTAAACATTCGATGAAAATAACGTTTTCATAATTTTAATCTATTGGTGATTTTCACTAAGGAAGTTCATACGTGTAAACATCCTTTATTTTTATTTTTTTTTAACATAATTTTTTTCTAAAGAAAATGAATAAATTAGAAATAAATCAGATGCAGTGACATCACACTGTCATCAGTGTTAACATTATACTAAAACTTCAATTTTTTTTAATCATCGCAAAAATCTTTTCTCCAAAGAAAAAGAAATCAACTTTTCTTCCATTTCTAAGGCATATGCTTACACACATGGTCTTCTGTAGTGAAAATAGCTGAGGTTACCTACTATATAAAATTACCTTGAATCTTTTTAGTAGTGCTGCTCTCTTTGTGATGAGTCATGGTGGATCATGTGGTCCACTGCTAAAAAAAACCAAAAAACTGTTGCCCATGTCTGGCTTCAGATTTATAAACAACATTTTGTGTAACTGTCTTCACAGAGCACACACACACTACACTCAGATTCATTATTTAGCTTCTTCCACCATGGGGATAAAATGATGGTTGTTTTCTATGTCTTATCAATCCATTACAGGTTATTTAAAGTCAGAAAATATTTTTAGATTGTAAACAAAAAGTTTTTGAGATAATATTTTTTAGTGATAAAACTTTTATTAGTTAACCCATAGCTAGGAGGAGAAGAGGTGGATTCATACCTTTTTCAAAGGTATTTGCACATAACTGAATATAACTCAATAGGAATTGGAACTCTGGTCTCCAATTAACAATGCCAAACCATTATCCGTTACATCATCTGCATATCCAAGATTATATCACCTGATATTCCCAAGCAGTCACCCATCTAGATATTGACCAGGCCCAATGTTGCTTAACTTCAGTCATCATATGGAAACAGGTGGTTCAATGTGATGTGGTCATAAGCTTGGAGATATTTAAAGTACAGATGTATGTACATAGGAGTAAAAATTGCCGAGTCAATCTCCATGGCTGATGACGTATTGGTAATGAAATCCATTACCCTATCTTCCAAGTAGGAAGAGTCTGCCTGCTTGAGTATGATCACCATTCTCTGGTACATCATTACTTCAAGATTTCTTTTGATTAGTAGTAGGGAAAAGAAAATGACTTTTTGAAAGAGACTAATGTAGACATTTAAAAAGAAAGTTCTTTGCTTCTACAACTTCAACAATGTGTTTCAATGTATTTGTCAAACTCAATATTATATGATACTCTTCAGTAACTGTTGCTATGGTCATGTGATATCTTTTATTTAGCAAACTATTTTCACAATATTTCACTATTGGAAATTGGTGTCAAAATACAAAAGCTGTAGAATATCTGAATTTTTTGATACATTATTTATAAGAATAAAGTTTAATTTTATTTACTCTTGTGGTCTCTCTTTATCCCGTTTCACTGACCAATGATCAACCCTAGAAATAAACAATTCAGTAGTCTTACCTAATCGAGAGTAGTCATTCTGGTCATTCAAATTAAACTGAGATACAGAGTTACGTTTTTAGGTATAATTTTGATTGTTAATAACTTAAAAATTGAGGAACTAAAGCTTTAGATGGTTTATTAAGATCAAATTTGATAAAGAAAAATTAAAGTTCATTAAAATTAGAATGTGAGGTAAACAATTATTTTTTTGTAAAATGAAGAATAAAAGAATATTGGTAACTTATCAAAAAAAAAATTTTTTTTTACAGCTAGAAAAAAAGCTGAAGATATCATTTGTAGAACATTGCCTACAATTCAAAAACTAAATCATGTATCCCCAAAATACAATCTGACAAAACAAACAAATGAATGCTTTAGGACTATGTTGAAAATTGTATATGTACTTGTCATAATAACTTTGTATATCTGAGAAGATCACTGTAACTCTAATTTTGATAACTACACGTGTATTCTCTCTCCTTCACTCTCTCTGGTAGAGTTGAAGTTTTTTTCACTTGGTTTTACCAAAAATGTAAAGCATTATTTTGTAATTATAGATTTCAGATTAACTTCTCTTTTGTTATTTAGTGTGTATGTATTTCTGTGTTTGCTGAAATTTAATCCCATTAACTTATTAGCTTCTTCATTGTAATATTATCTTTTATCCAAACTAATCTCCATGGCATGTGAACATTTGGAAGTATTTAAGGATAAGCTTAGATGCCTTTCATTTTCTGAGTATTTTTCCTTCTCTAAATTCAACATCTAGTTGAAAGGCTCAGAGTATAATTTAATCTATTATAGATTTTTTTTTTTTTTTTTTTTTTTTTTTTTTTTTTTTTGTAATAGGTCCTGTCTGACTCAACAGGTTAGATTTGTATTCTCATTAAAGATGATTTGATTATATTGTTACTGGAAAATTATTCCTATAAATTAAGTAGTTCCATTCAACATTTCGTAAAGATTACCAAATGTGATAAGACTGGAAGGCACAGCATTTATAACAAAATGATGATAAAAAAAAAGCATTTTTAGTTGATGGTAGATAACAAAGAAAATGGAGAAAGAGAGATAAAGAATATATATATATATATATATATATATATGACCTGCTGCTGGTCAGAGTGGCTAGCCAAATACTATTACAAATACCTTCTCTGCTGTTTATACTGTAACTATACTGAACAAGCCTTAGCTACAGTTTCTGTGAGAGATTGTATAGAAAGAAGCTGACATCATCAATTTTTGGGACAAAGGCCAGTATGCCCAAACACTTTGTGATTTATATGCAAGCACAGTTCCATCTATCTGATTTTGCTCACAAGGCTTGGGTCAACTCATTGCATGGGTTTCAGACACTTTCCAATGGTACCACATGTTGGGTTTGCCTCCTTGGTACAATCACAACAGAAAGTAACCACTCTAATTGTCCATGGTGAGATTCAAACCCAAGTTTCATGGTCAGAAATTGAGCTCATCTTACAACTTGGCCACACACACACACACACACACACATACATATCTATATCTATATATATATATATATATATATATACACACACATACATACATACATACACACACACGATAAATGACTGAAATATCTGTGCTATAAAAAACTGAAAGTAAGTTGAATATTGAAAAAGATTTTCATTATAGTTTTAATGTTTCACTAGTTAAGCAAGTTACAAAATATTTAAATTTTTAAAACAAATGAAAACACAAAGGGGAAGTTGTTACCACGGTGTGTGTATATATTATATATATACACACACACAGCACACCCCTAAAATGTCCTATGAGTTTCTCTTCTGAATGTATTTAATGTGTAAATTTTTAACAAAATTTTTCTGGTTAGAATGGAGCTTATATAAGTGAAATTTTGTCATACCATCATTCCAAATCTGTCTATAAATTAGTCATTATCCTTTATGGTCAGTTTTTTCTGTAAAGTTTGCTTATTCACAGATAGATGATTACTTTTAATAATGCTTTTGTTACAGCATTAACACAAAGCAAATTATTGTATTTGTAAATACAGGGTAAACCAAAGTATATGTTACATAGAAATGTTCTGGTAAATAAATTATTGCCTTTGGATATTTTGTTTCTTTTTAGTAGTATTTTCATCTTTTTCTCTCGTTTCTTGACACTATTTTATGACTGCAATGTTTTGGGGGTTTTCAAATTAACATCATAATTAATTCTGTTTTATTATATCCAAGTATGAATGATTAATATTATTTTAGGATTCTGTATACGTTAAGTAAAATATATCATGAATTGAGAGTACATGAAAACTTTAATGCTAAAAATTCTTGAAGTCTTTTTATTCTTTTGGATATATCTGTGGCCAAAGTGTTAGGTTTCATGTTTTCTTAATTTGGTTAATTAGAAACATTCGCAATAACTATTAACCAGCTATAGTTAATCTTGAAAGCATAGAAATTAAATGATTTGGACAATTATCTTCATTTATCTTATTTTGAACAATATGATCTGGCTAAAGATTATCTCAGGCAAGTGATTAAAAACAACCATGTTAAAGATACTAGTCAGAATGAATCATGAAATTAAAATATTCCATGTCAAAACTTTATACAACTGTTATAATGTGCTTCCTCGTGCTTATAATATAAGTTATACTTTGGCTACTTGCCATAACAATTAGTCTGAAGACTGATTCCAAATGACTTCTTCTCTATCACTGACCTGGAGCTCTTTTATTTATAGTTATGGACTAATTTATATAATCACTAGGGGTGTACTATTTACTTCACAACATTCTCTCCACCTTTTGAGATTAATACTTTTTATAAATATTTTATTTTTTATTAGTATCTCCCACTTTTTTTTTTTTTTTTTTTTTTTTTTGAGAGATTGCCAATGTATTTGACTTTGTAGCATTTCCGTCTCAGATTCACTTCCAGTTCTTCAGTACCCTTTTTTCGTTTTCTTTTCTGGTACTTGTTCTTGTAGGTTCCACATCTTGTTGTGGTGATGGCTCATCAAAAACGTCATATAGCCTTTTTATTGGTTCTTCCAATGTTTCAGGTCTTTCATCGATGAACCTTTTTTGCTGATTATGGTGCTTTTTATGTTCAAATCTTTTCCCTTTTAACATGTAAATCAACTTCCCAATTCTTGTTGCTATTATGCCATCTTTCCATATTTCTTTGCCATCCTTATAGTTGATAAAGAACACTTTATTGCTGACCTTGAATATTTTGGTGTAATTTTTGTTATGTTTGTTTTTTGACTTGGTAATCACTTGTCAACCACTGATTTTATTGTTCTAGCAATTATTTATTCTGCTGGCAACATGCCTGATGGTGTATTGGGTTTAGGTGTTATATGGTAAACTCTCAGAAAATTAGAAGCGCTTCCACATTTACTTTCTCAAGCATTACTCCAATGCTCTTTTGAATGTCCACACAAACCATTCCGTTTGTTCAACCTTGGGTGATATGGTGAGGTCATAATGTGGTCAATGGAGAACATGTTACAAAAGTCTTTGAATTCTTTACTCGTGAATTGCATTCTGTATCAGAGACTATGATATCTGGTATGCCATATCTTACAAACAGTTCATGAGGAAATTCACTGTCACTGAAGATGTTGGATTTTTGCACTTATAAATTTCCAGCCATTTAGTGAAACTATCAACTGCCACAAGAAAATGTTATCCATTCATAGAACCTCCAAAATCTATATGCAGTCTCTTGACCACAGTCTTTGGTCAAGGTAGTTTTGCTGCAAACTTTCACTGTTTTTTCAATATGTTGGTCCATTCTTGTCCACTATATGAAACTTAACAGGTATTTCATTCTTGAAATACCAGGATGTCCACTATGAAAATCCTTCAATATTCACTTTTGTAATACACTAGGTATTACAGCACTTTGCCTGAACATTACTACACCATTGCATGATGAGTAAGCACTTAAGTCTGAATGTTGTTCTTTGTTACTTTCTTTCAATTGCTTTTTTTTTAATTTATTTTCACGATAAAGACATCATTTTCTGCTTTTTCTTTTATTTCTTCTAGGGTAACTGGTAACTCTCTTACTATGTTGCACAAGATGTTATTATTTCCATTTCACTTTTTACTTTTAGTCCTAGAAAAGTTTGTAATGTAGTCACATTTGTTGGTGGAGGCATATTTTTAATTGTACTTGCACTTGATGGATCTGGTTGATAACCATTTTTATCAATAATTTGACCAAGGTGTTTAATTTTTGACAAAACAATTTGTATTTTCTTCACTGAGCTGGAATTCGAACTCTTAATTTTTCTAAAATTGTTTTCCTATGCCCAACAAATTTTTCTTTCAATATACTTTTGATTTAAAATGTCATCCAGATATGCCACTGTGAAATTGCAATCCGCAAGCATAGTATCCATAACTTGTTGAAAAATAGCTGGTACCACTTTTAAACCAAAAGTAAGTCTGTTAAACTTATGTAATCCTCTGTGTGTATTTATGGTCGCTAATTCTGAATATTCATTTTCAATCTGAATTTGTAAATATGCTTCAGAGAGATCCAGCTTTGAAAATATTTTCCTGCCATTTAACTTGGAAAAAATTTCCTCTGAACTTGGTAATGTGTGGTTATGTGCTTCTAAGCAACTGTTTAATCCTGTCAAGAATTTTCATATACACATTATTTATTTTCACATTTGTAAATTTCCTTTTGTTTTCTGTGACCATTTTTTTTGTCTCAATGTGGTGTACAAATTTCTTCTTGAAAGAATTTTTTCTTGGTTTGGTTTTTGCGGTTTAACTTTATATTTCCAATTTTACCACACTTGTAACATTCTGCATTTTTAAATGGACAGTCTTTTCCATGATGTAATTTACTACATCTGAAATAAGGATTTATTCTCCTTTTTGTACATTTGTCCTTTGCTTGTGCCAATGCACATTCTTTTTTCTGAATTTTTTCAGCATCGTTTCAGACTTAGAACTGTCTGACAATCATCCACTATTTCTTGCAGCATAATATTACTGTTTTGTTCAATTTATTTTAACATTTTTGCTCATATTTCAGCATCTTTTTAGTTGTTAAACCATGAACAAAAATTAACCGTTTGAATATATCTGGAATCATTTCCTTTATTCTATTAGGTTGGTGCAAAAATAATGACGTAATAATGTTGTTTTTTGACATATTTTTTAACGTCAAAAAACTACATTATTACGTCATTATTTTTGCACCAACCTAATAAACTTCTTACATTCTTTGCTGATGATACCATCACATGTAACAAAATCTGTCACCTTTTTTGGTTAGATTCATGCACCTCCAATGAGCCGAAATAGTGCTCTTGTCACTAAATTATCTTCAATCCTGATTTCACCTGTTTTTTGGGTTTCTTTTCTGGTAATAAGTAGTTACAGTATTTATCATAGTCTGTTGGAGATATTTCCCTCCACAACAATCTCATTTTATCAGCTGCTGCATTCCTGATTGAATATTTGTTTATATCTATGAAAAAACACAGAAAAAGTTATTCCCTCATCAGGATTCTATACAAATTCTGATATGGTGTTTTGGACAGCATCTAGCATAAGAGACCTTCAAATTTTTTTTTTCTTTTCTTCAGATGTATATCCAACAACTCCTGTTGCTGTTTTTATAGTTCTAGCAAATATTTTGTTGTTGTTGAATTTCAACTAGTGAAACCAAAATTTACTCCATATTTGCAAGAATATTAGAATATTTTTTTTCCTGTACCCAAGAGAAAAAAATTTTTTTTCTTCTATGCAACAAAAGATTTTTTTTTTTTTTTTTTTTAAAACCAACATAGTTAGTAATCTTGTCACCTATATCCTTGTTCCCAAAGTAACAAGTTTTTTTTTTTTCCATACTTTCTTCTTCAGTATGAGTTTCCAAAATTATTGTAATTTCAGTTACAACTGATGAGTTCCTGAATCTTCTGAAGACTGACTTTGAATGGTTTCTTCTTCCCTACCTCTGACCTGGATCTTTTTATTTATAGTTAGGAACTAGTTCATATAGTCACCAGGGGTGTACTATTTACTCCACTAAAAAAACAAAAAAAAACATAAAATGTTTTTTACTTTCATAATAGCAAGTTATGCTTGCATTTGGGTGACCAAAACCTTTTTATTCTTTTTATTAAATTCATTAGGAGTATTTAGTTTTTACTGACTTCATTAAAAAAAGAAAAGATTACTTTTGATTGTGACAGATACCATGTCACAGAACATTAAAAAAAATTACGATTTAAAAAAAAAAAAAAAAAAAAAAATTGGTGGATTTTGTTGTCTCTAACATTAAAGGTGCAGGAAAAATAAGCAATATTCTTAGTATATTGTGCTTTTTCTTCCTATTATCAGAAAAAAAAAAG
The DNA here is from genome assembly GCA_963932145.1 of Acanthosepion lycidas. NCBI lineage: Eukaryota > Metazoa > Mollusca > Cephalopoda > Sepiida > Sepiidae > Acanthosepion > Acanthosepion lycidas. The sequence continues at coordinate 102,402,802 of OZ010582.1, read as the reverse complement.
GTTTCAAGTTATGGATAAGGTACTGTGTATGATCGAATGTGTTTTAAGTGGTTTGTAAAGTTTCATGTTTGAGATTTCTTGTTGAAGAATGCTCCAGAGTTAGATAGAGCATTTCAGGCTGATTGTTAGTAATAAAATACAGATGTTACTTTTTATGCAAGTAATTTAGTAACTGAATTTTGCTATTTATTTACTCACTGCAATTTATTTCCCTGAGAAAAGCTATCAAAATTTTGCAGTAATTTTATCTTTTTTTTTATCATAGATAACAGAAGACATAGTCTCTATAGATTAATACTTTTCTTAACTATTAACCTTGAGAAAAGTGACAACCCTTTTGTACTATGAAAGCTTTTTCATTGGCTGCTGGCATTCTAAAGTTAAACTTTTTTTTTTCTTTTTTTTTTGTTTGAACAATATCAAATGAGGTAACTACTGTGGTGTAATAAGTGCTTCCACTATTTGTACATTTTGCTAGTATTAGATTGGTGCAAAAATAATATCGTTTTCTCACATAGTAACCTAATATTTTATCAAGTCTTTTTTCTGAATTAATAACTAAAGTTAAACTTTATGCATGGTCAGTACTGAAGGTGTAACAAAATGCATATATCATGTGCTTTCATCAAAACTTATTTTATTTTCCAAAATTATTTTACTAAATTTTTTTAAGATATGTAACCATATTATAGTGCGTACTGAAGTTATAAATCCTTGTGTATACTTTAAATAAAAAAGAAAAAATGACATTTTTTTGCAGTTTAATTTTTGTAGGTATCTTCTAAGTGTGGTATAAGTGCATTGAATATTGCTGCCACATCTGGTATAGAGCTTTTACTATGTATTTAGGGATTCTGGATAAAGCACAACTTTAAGAATCTGCAATTTGATTGGTCCTGACCTGATCTCTTGCTTCAATCACTTTCCCACTGCCATAACATAGCTTCTTTGAGCTTTTTCTATTAATATTTTTATGGTAATTGATTTGATGAGTTTCCTCTTTGATACCTAAACTTTATGAATTTAAGCACAGTACTTGATTGGAAACAAGGTCTCATCATTTTACAGTTGAAATGGCTAAATATAACAGTAATTTCTATGCTAAGTTTTACTCTCTGACTTCTCTTCTGGCCTCTTGCTTTCCAATCAACTTGATATTAAAAAAATTAAATGCAATGTCAATTGTTATCTTCTGTTTTCTTAATTCTTGTTCTTGTATTGTTCTCTCTCCTTAATGTTTTTTCTCTCATATTCTTTCATATTCAGTAACCTTTTGCATCTTAGTGGCTTTATTGCTTCACTTGGAGTGAAATTAAGACCATGCTACTTAAATCTGGACACTGCTCTGTATAAAATAATAAATGAAATGAGTCAAATGTAACATTTTGGAAATCTAAAATTTCTTTTATTTTTTACTTTGAACCTTTATAATTATGGGATAGATATGTCCCAACAAAATATCTATAACTAATAGCAGTTAATCTAGCACAGTTTAACTATGAAGTACATATATATATATATATATATATATATAGTATTGATGTAGACAGAATAAAATTTAAATAACCAAAACACTATTCTTAAGTGCTCAATACAGAGTAGAGAAAATAGTATTTATTTAAAAATTATAACATAAATGAGTTATAACATATTTGTTATAATTTTTGATTAAATAATATATTAACTCAACAATATTATGATCAGCAAACAACTTTCCAAAAGAACTAAATCTTTTTAGACAAGAAAAAATCCAGAACAAGGAAGAAAACCCTGCCAAAAAAAAACCCTAAAAGGCAAAACCCCTACCTCTGCAGTAAATTAAAAGGCTGAATTATCTAGACAGATCAAAAAATTCTTCACAATGTCAACAAAGGACTGCTCTTCAGTTGATAAGATATATATACTAGAATGCTTGGAGAAAGAGAAGAAAAAAAAAAAAAAAAAATATATATATATATATATATATATATATATATATATATATGTATGTTGATTTTTATTAACTATAAAAAAAAAAAAAAATGAATCCTTAGTTCCTCAAAGATTCTTTATTTTTCTCATTTATTATGAGATGTTAAAATCTTACCAAAAGATTTTAACTCGGTCTAGCACAAGGACACAGTGGCACCCAATGAAACTTACCCCACAAGTGTATTGGTCTGTGAGACAAACTTGCTAACAAATGTTATGGTAGGTATCTTAATAGGTGTCTTGTGGTAATGAAATATTTTTTCTTTTAACATTTGTCAATTATTCTTTAGACAAGCTTAAAGTAATATAGTCATCATCTTGACCTGGAGGATGCACTTCTGGATAAGATACATCAAGTGCAATATACATAAATAATGATTTGTATGAGTGAGCTACAAAAAAAAAAATCTAGTAAATAGAAATGTGTGTATCAAATTTCACTTGGGTCTTGTTACCCTTGTGCATGATGTGAAAGTCAGTCAGTAATGTGCCATGCGTGATACATGCTTAGGCGATTATGTATCTTTCAATACATGACTGATGAGGCAGATTTTTTCCCACAGTAGGTTGCCATTTTTTTCTTTGGTAGACCAGATGCCATAGAACCTGGTCTGTCCTGCTATTTACCCATAGCTGGGTGGAGAAGAGGATTCATACCTTTCCCAAGTGTATTAGCATGTAAATGAATGTAATGGATTCAACTGGAATTTGAACTCGGCTCTTCAATTCTTCAATCTGAGCTGCTATCCATTACTCCACTGTTGATTAAAAAAACTCTCTGGCCAAATTTCATTTTCTTTAACCCTGCAATCAACACTTCGAATAAAACAAGCAGTCTATAATCAAAAACTAAAGATGTCCTTTGTATTTCAGTACTCTCACCATTAAGGCATCAATCTTTGAAAAATAAAGTATTTTATTATATTCCTGTTAAACTGAACTATCACAATTTGTACCAAAATTGACCATACTATAACATTATATTAACAACTGTACTATGGTATTCTCTATTAATCTGAAATGAATATTCTATCTATTTTGAATTGTCTTAATGATAACCCTGCAAGAAATTGATGGCAGCAACTGTCTGCAACTTTATATTCTATCATTATATTCTATTTCAGTTTCTCATTAAATCAAATTTTAAAGTATTTCTTGAGTGAAGCGATGCATCTGAAAATAATAAAATGAATGTTTAACTTTTTTTTTTTTTTTATGTGGGTTAAAAGAAAACATGGTTAGCTAAGTCACTATCAGTGGTTCTTTTATTCTGGTTGCTGGTTACCAGCATTATTTCTTTAAGCTGATAGGTTAAAAAACAAAAATGCAGTCCTACACTACTTGGTATCTATATATAAACATAAAAGTATAAAGAAAAACAAATCAGTTGTCTGTGCCTACCTTAGCTGTGAAATTTTTGAAGACTGTTTCTTGTTGTCTTTGTTCAAAATAGCCAAGAATTAGGAAGGTTGTAATTAGAGTATCAAAGAAACAGAGGATCAGGTAGAAGAAATAAAGAGGTTTATTAAATACTCATCTATAGAACAGAATTACCTGAGTAAATCAACTACTCCTTAAATCCCACTCTAATGTGGCTACTTGTCATATTTATAACTAGGAGTAGTAGGGAAGAACAGGTAGTACACAGTCCTACTCTACATGTAGAATATTCAAAATATGTCTATACTAGTTTTACCTGCCTTTGAACTAAGAGTTATTTATTTCTTAATATCTTTTGGGCTTCTTGTACTGGATTCTTGATTAGGAGTCCCATTCCTCTAAGTTGATTCTTTTACTGTAGGAGATGGAAATGGCTGTAATACATTATGGGAATTAATTTGACCCCTACGGGTAGTGAAGAACCTATAACTTCATGACTGCAGATACACTGTAACCCAACAGATAGGGTGCATAAAAAAAATCTGAGTCCTGGTTTTAATTTAGTTTTCATAGCTCAATAAAAATGTAAAGTGATATTTCTTTAATCGTTAAAAAAGTTATGAGTATGAATACAACACAATGTATACAAAAATAATCCTTCAAATATTCCAAATAACTATTACTTTATTGTTTTAGAAATATCTAATTAAAAAGAATCAATATCTTATTATAGTTTGTGACTATCATGAAATTGAACTACCTGATAAGTTTGATGACTACTAAAATAAAAAATTTTTAAATTAGAATTGTCCATTTTCATTAGAATTTTTAACTACTTACTGCCTCTGACAGTTGATGTAAATGTTTATATGCTATCGTAGGTCAGTATGATTTTTAACTCACCAAAAAAATAAACCATGACATACTTCTGTTCATTACCACTTAGCTTAATTGGAAGGAAGAGAGAATGAGATCAAAGAAAGAATTTTTTTTTAAAGGCAGGTGGATCATCATAGCATCTCAAAGCACTGTTTAACACTGGTTTACATGAATAGCTCATTTTTCCAATCAGATCAAAGAAGCATATTGATTCTTTATTGAATAAAAAAACTGTTGTCTCACAATTGTGTTTTTAATTAAACTGAAAATAATTATGGAAATTAATTAACTTGATTGAAAGAAAAATGATTGTCAGTTATTTGGCTAGAACTTAAGAGTTAAAAAAATAGACTTTTTTAATATTTGGATAATAAGTCGCTTCTATAGTTTACATTATTAATTTCTTAATTTTATATTAAAAGTTATATTCCAACAATATTGATTTTATGATCAGACTTACTTTAGTGGAACTTGGATGTGAAAACCTTGAATGATAATACTCTAAACAATTAAGTTTGATATTGACAAACTTTAGCTAAGTATGGCACAAGAGCAAAGTGTAATATAGAGTGGAGTACAAAGTGTGTACTAATCTTCAAAGTGGCATGGTCAGGCTTATTTTTAAAATTAACATTTATCATGTTTATTTTTTACCCACTTCAAATACTGACCAGTGGTGGTGGTTTTCTTTGTATGGGCCCTATATGGGCCATAAAAATATATATTACCTTATATGCCTTGCATACAATAAACATACTTATTTTCTGTTCCCCCTTTTGTTGGTCTAATAACTTTTGATTATTTATCATAACTTTTTGTCCTTGTTTTGCTATCCATTCCCTAAAAACTATGTAGGTCATTTCCTGTTTTCCCCTGTAGGGTTACAAATGGTGATTCTCCCTCTTTCATTGAGATAGTCACAAGGGTCCTTCTCCTGTTACACCCCTATAGGTATAAAAAATCAAAAACAATTATGTTTAAGGTGTCTTGTTGACTATTTTCATAAAGTAAACAAACATTTAAGAGGATTAAAAAAAAAAAAAGTGTGGTGTTTGGAGATGTGTGTGTGTGTGTGTGTGTGTGTGTGTGTGAGAAAAACACACACACACACACACACACATTTATTTGAGGACTAGGATTATATTCTGCTCTCAAACCTGTATGATATAGATTTCAAACATTTCTCTCACTAATAAATCTGGCAGTATTATTGTCTGTAATCAGTTACATCCTATTTTTTTTTTTTATAATGAATTTAATTTTCTTTTTCTAGATTTTAATGATAGATTAAAATTTATTTATTTTGCAATTTTACTTTATAAGAATATGTATAATATAAATTGGTACACAAAATTTGTTATTTACAAATGTTTCAGAAGATATTTCAATTGAAAATATGACATATCTTTATTTATATATTTAAGGTGAAAATAATGGAGTAAGAGATTTATACAAAGATTTTTTAAATGATTTATTAAAATATTTCTGTCTAATTTCCAACAGTGGTTTATACTTTCTTTAAAGATTTTACTTTTAGATATTGACTTTTGTGAAAAACCTTTCTCTGAAAAGTATGAATTGAGTACCATTCAAGATCTGTTGGATAAGAATTCTTTTCAACAATAACTTTTTATCTCTAAGTTTCTGTTAGAATAAATGCAGTATTAAATAATGTAAAAAGTTTGTTCAGTTTATTAGTGTAAATAAAAATCCCTATTTCATTTTTTATTAATTTTATTGAACAACATATCATTTTGTTTGATCCATTTTTGCCAACTTTAGTTAACTTCATAATTCCATCCTCAGAAGCATTTCTCTTTCTTAGTAAAAAAAAAACAAAAAAAAAACAAAACTGCTGCACTTGGTGTCTTTTGCAGTCTTCAAGATAACTGATTTTTTTGTGAAAAAAATTCTGGAATAAATAGTAATTTTTTAAAGGTGAAATATTTAGTGGATATGTGAATTTCCCAGCCAGAAACCTGGCCCAGCATTATTATCTTGAGTGAATACTATTCCTTCCCTTTTTTAAAAAATATTTCTTGGTAATAGCTTTTTGGCAATTACTATCTTCAGTTCATCCAATTGTTAAAATCATGATTCTCTGGTAAGAGTTTGTACAAGATGGCTTTCTTCTAATCCCACTATTTACACATTGTCATTTGTTTGGGTTAAAGACTAGCTTTTGGTATGATTAGTGTTGGTTCATTTTGCTTAGCCATAATCTCTCATTTTCCATGTTGTTGTAAAGTATCTACTTTTCATTGCCTAGCAAAATTTGTTTCAGAGAGAGAAAAAAATTAATTGTTGTCCAGTGAGTTTATTTTTCTTAATTTATGTGGAAATCACACATCAAAACAATAAACATCACCAAGTGTGTTCAAATGATTGTCAACACTTGATTTGTATATTTTATAAGTGTTAGCTATCTCAGCATTATATGGTTATTGCCTTGATACTAATAATGTTTTGATTTGATTTCTATCAACTTTAAATGGTCAATTTTTCATTCAGTTAGAAAATCTTGGCATAAAAGTTTGCCAAATAATTTTTAACCATTTACTCATTCACAGTTCCTTCTCCATAAACTGTTTGTTGCATTTTTATCTTTTTTAAAATAAAGGTTAATATACAAAAAAATGCTGTTGTCTTATGTTCAATGTTAGAATCAATAAACAAAAATGCAAATTTGAATTTTTTTTTTTTTTTTTTAATAAAAATATTGCAATACAATCAAAACTGCTTTTTTTTTTTTTTTTTTATAATGATATTTGTTAATGATATGTATTCCTCATGTCATCTAAGGACAAAAACAAATGGTTGATAGGAAGACTGACATAAGTCTTCTAAGTATCTACTTGCTATCCTGAAGATCAGTAGTCAAAATTCTGGCTTTTTACTGAGCCTGAAATCTAATCACTAGTCCTTGTGCAATGTATGCAACTGTCTCAGCCACCAAGCTGGCTATTATTTGATTTGTTAAGCTTGATCTAGTCTAGCACAAAAAAGTCAAATATGTCCTATTAGGAGTAGAAAGATTGTTTAGCACTAAATTTTAAATTTGATGGGTTTGCATACTGCTTGGGGAAAAATTGCGTTTTTTTTTTTTTTTTTTTTTAAAGTTGAATGTCAACCTGTATAAAATATGTAACTGCTTCAGTGACAAACACTTTTTTAAAATCTTTTTTTAGCCTCTTTAATTCTAATTATTGAGATTTATTTAGCCATTTGACATAAGGAAGTAAATAGTCAGATTATGACTATTATTAAGTTCTTCATATGTGATGATTTTCAAACAGTCTATAAATTTATTGTCTATAACTAAGAGGTATTAACATTCCAAGATATATTTGGACAATTGAACCTGTTCTAGGTGTTGTTGGGGTGAATATGTGGGTGGTATAATGAATAGTGGCTCTGAATAAGAAACCTGAGAGCAGAATTCAATTTCAGTTTGGTTCATTACTCACTTATGTACAAATACCTTTGGGAAAGGTATGAATCCATCTCCCCACTCTCAACTATGTTAAATAGCAGGACTTGTATCTGGTAATTATTGTCATTGCCCAATAAATGATGAATTATTCACTCACAAAATTTTTCTTATAATCCCAAACTATTTTAGCTTTCAATATCACAGAAAGGGCCATGTTGTGGAGTAAATAGTACACCCCTGGTGACTAAATGAACTGATCCATTACTATAAATAAAGTGTTCCATGTTAGCGGTAAGAAGAGGCTGTTTGGAGTCAGTCTTCATACTAAGTAATTCAGGTGTCACGGCAAGTTGCCGAAGCATTACTTATAAGTGTTACGAAGCGTGTTTTGACAGTGGCGATGAAGGATTGGAAACTCAAACGATTTATAACCATTGTGAGGAGGATTTGGAACTCTTACAACTTATACAGTAATGAGGATTCAGGAACTCATAGGAGTTGTAACTGAAGTTACATGAAGTTTGGAAACTTGTACTGAGTGAACAAATACAGAAAAAAAAATATTTGTTGCTTTGGGAACAAGGATAAAGGCTACAAGAATTTAAAAAAAAAAATATTTTTCTTGTGTAGAAGAAATTTTTTTTTTTTTTTTTTTTTCTTCTTCTTTTGGGTATAGGCAAAAAAAGAATTCTTGCAAGTATGGAGCAAATTTTGGTTTCAATAGTTGAAATTCAGCAACAGCAACAAAATCAACAGTTGCTAGAACTATAAAAACAGCAACAGGAGTTGTTGGATATAAATCTGAAGAAAACATGAAATTCTTCAATGTCTCTTATGCCATATGCTGTCCAAAACACAATATCAAATTTCATATAAATATCATGATGAAAAAAAATGTGATTGTTGTTGAGTAAAATATCTCCAATAGTGTATGAAAAATACTGCAACTACATATTACCGAAAAAACAGGTGAAATCGGATTTGAAGACATTCTGATGAAAATCTTTAGTGACAAAAGCTCTCTGAGGCTTATTGGAGGTGCATGAATCTAACCAAAAAAGGTGATGGAGATTTTATGTATGCTGGTATTGTCAACAAAGAATGTGAAAAGTTGAGAATAAAGGAAATGATTCCAGATATATTCAAAGGGTTAATTTTTGTTCAAGGTTTAACAGCTAAAAAGATGCTGAAATATGAGCAAAAATGTTAACATAAATTGAACAAAACAGTAATATTATGCTGCAAGAAATAGTGGATAATTGTCAGACAATTCTAAGTCTGAAACATGATGTGGAAGAAATTCAGAAAAAAGAATGTGCATTGGTACAAGCAAAGGACAAATGTACAAAAAGGAGAATAAATCCTTATTTCAGATGTAGTAAATTACATCTTGGAAAAGACTGTCCATTTAAAAATTCAGAATGTTGTGAATGTGGTAAACGAGGACATATAAAGTCACACTGTAAAACCAAACCAAGAAAAAATTTTCACAAATTCATGCACAGCATTGCAATGGAAAAAATGGTCACAGAAAAAAGGAAATTTGTGAATGTGAAAATGCTATTGGACACTGGTAGCAATATTTCAATACTCAGTGAAACCACAAGGAAGGAAATTAAAAAGGACTTCCAAAATTGCAATTTCAGTTTCTGGTGAGAAATTATTTTATTTTATTTTATTTTTATTTTTTTTTTTTAAAAAATAACTTGTAATGTCTCATTCCATAATAAGCACATAAAAACTAAAGCTTATGTATTAAAAAATGCTACGAATTTATTTGGTACTGACTGTATGGAACTATTTGACCTTTGGGCTTTTCCTGTAAATGTTTACTGTAAAAACATGTGGACAAGCAACCAATTTAAAAAGTCAGAGCAAAAACCTTAAGAATTAAAAACAAAAAAAAAATATGTTGTCTAGATGTTCTGTCAAATAAATTGGGTCACTGTTCAAAATTCAAGGCAGGTTTTTCAAGTAAAAAAAAAAAAAAAGGGTTACGACCCTGCTGTATCACCCAAGGTCAAACGGACAAGCAGAACAGTTTGTGGGAACATTCAAAAGAGCATTGAAGAAAGCAAGTCTTGACAAAGAAAATGAGCCCCCCCCCCAAAAAAAAGGGTTCATTGATGAAAGACCTGAAACATTGAAAAAACCAATAAAAATGCTATAAGATGTTTTCGATGTGCCAGCACCACAAGACGTTGTGCAACCTACAAGGACAAGTTCCAGAAAAAGAAAGTGTACTGAAGAACTGGAAGTTGATCCAAGATGGAAACGCTACAAAGTCAAGTATATTGGCAAACTCTCCAGAAAGAGGAGGTGCGAGATACTAATACTAATAAAAAACAAAATATTTATAAAAAGTATTAATCTCAAAAAGGGGATGTTGTGGAGTAAATAGTACACCCCAGGTGATTATATGAATTAGGCCATAACTATAAATAAAGAGCTCCAGGTCAGAGGTAAGAGGAAGTTGTTGTTTGGAGTCAGTCTTCAGATTAATTAATGCAGGTGTCATGGCAAGTTGCCAAAACATTACTTACATTATAAGCACTATGAAGCGCATTATAACAGGTTGACAAAATCTTGGTGTTACTGATGTTTCTGTTGCTATTTTGTGCTGTTCAAAAAAAAAAAAAAAACTATCCCACTTTTATTATGGATTATACTTCAGAAGATGACTGTAAATTAGATTAGCTGAGATGTAACAAGAACACAATGAGTGTTTAGCAATAACCAAAATGAAAATAAGTAGCCATAGAACATGGAATGATAGCTGCAATTATTCAGAATGTCCTAGAATAACTAAGGAGAATTAGAAAATGGCATAAATAATTTGGGCAAACATGAACTTTTGTGCCTACAAAAAACATGGAATGTCAAAAGGATGATTTTTTTTCTCATGACACTGCTTATATTTTTAACTTGTTCATTGTTGTAAAATGCAATAAGAATTGTAATAAAACCTAAGAATATGATGAAAGTGAAATTATTTTTTATTGAGAATTTACAACAACAATATTAAACACTTTTGTTTATTTACAAGAATAATTTTATATTTACAACATTCTAAAAACTAATACAATGAAAACTAATGCAATGCAATATTTATCATTTAGCAATTTATCTCATAAATTTGAAAATGTCTGGGTGTCACACTTTTTCAATTACAGTGACACAGCTCCAGATATAAGAATTTTTCAGAGAGTTATGTTCAAAGACTAAACCAGAAAACACATGAAAATGAGAATCACAGGTGACCTTGAAGCAGGAAGATTTGCTGCTTTGCAATGGAACCATCAAAATGAACAAAAATGGAGATATTTCACTTGTGTACTTTCAGTCTCAAGTATCCAAGACTTGATTAACCCTGTTTATCCAAACAGTAAACATCATTTCATGGATTCAAACTGGCTTTGTGAGATTGCCATATTGGCTTCCAAGAATCAAACTCTGGATAGCATCAACTGGAAACTTCTCCAAGAAATTTCAAAAGAAAGCATTAAGTACTTTTCCATTGACACTGGTTGAACAAGAGCAAATAGTGAATTATCCAATAGAGTTCCTGAACTCATTGAATCCTCTTGGAATGCCATCACACAAAGTGGAACTAAAAGAAAATGTGCCAGTTATGTTATTGAGAAATCTGCATCCTCCAAAGCTTTGTAATGAAACAAGGTTAATTGTCAAGAAGATGCTTCCTCATCTCTTGGAAGCAGAGATCCTTACTGGTCCAGGAAAGGAGGAAAGAGTTTTAATTCCAAGAATCCCCTTAATTCATCCAGATCTTCCTTTTGAGTTCAAAAGACTTCAGTTCTCAGTGAAAGTGAGCTATGCAATATCAATCAGTAAGTTCCAAGAACAATTATGAAAGTAACTGAACTTCAGCTGATGGAACCCTGCTTTTCTCACGACTAGCTCTGTTGGTTATTCAAGGGTTGGAAACAAGCTATTTGTACTGACTCTGAATGGGAAAACCAAAAATATTGTTTATCATGCAGCTTTGCAATAAATTCCAAAGAGACAAATTATATCACAGTTTTCATGAAAACTGTTGTTTGAAAAATATTGTTCACATTTAATAAAATTTAATATGTACTCAATGCATGAAGTGTCATTGTTGAACTGAAGGCCCAATCAAGAGCCCTCTGCAGGAGCTAGCTTAAATGCCACCCAATAGGGTGGCATTTAAGCTAGCTCCTGCAGATGTATTTCTTTGAGCTAGCTTAAATGCCACCCAATAGGGTGGCATTTAAGCTAGCTCAAAGAAATACATATGAAAGTTTTTTATTTATCTCTATCTATAAAAGGCAGGATGTGTGTGTGGGTAACGAATGCACGACTGCAATTTTTGATGGATTTACACCAAAATTTACATGCACATGCTCCAAGTTAGTGGGAAGGCCAAGACCGACTTTGCATTTCCCAACTCCCATCAATAGTGGAAATAATAGATATTTTTCATGCTTCTACGGCAGTTTTCATGTAGTTTATGGCCATTCTGTACTGGTCGGAGTGAGAGCCTATAACTGGCTGCCACGAATAGGCAGGAAGATTCTATTGGCCAGTGTGAGAGCCAACAGCTGACTGACACAAATGTTAACTAGCATGCTAGCATGCAAAAAAATCTATAGCTGCATTTGTCACAAGTGGGAAAAATTTAAATCTGCATGGCACTTTACTCCAATTGGCTCATTCGCTTGCTTAAACTCAATGTTGATTCTGATTCCGCAGAACTGGATTGGGTGTGAAAAAGTATTTAACATTCTTTTTTCATTGTTTTTCCAGTTACGAGTCCTTTTTTAAAGCTGATCATTTTGTGTTCATTTTGTTTAGTTCTTTTTTTTGTAACAGATTTAATGTTTAGTATAGAGCTTAGAAAAAATTTTCAGTGTGAGATAGGCAAGAAGTAAGGCATATAGCAACATCAGCATGGCAAAGGGCACTCCTTTAAAGGCAAGGAAGGGCAAAAATATTTTAAGTCAAGTGATAGTGATTGCTGTATGAGTCGTACGATTTTTGAATCAAGCACAGGCAACAAAGGGCCATGCTGCTAGTAAATGTATAAATATTTACTAAATTATTAAAATATCTAAATAACTGTAAGGAAATCCTAATTACCATTTTATAAAGTTTAAATCAATTGGCAATTAGCCAACGTTTTGTCAACCATTCCAATAAATAAAACAATAGTGTAAATAAAAAATTTATTATTTTTGTTATCAATTCTCAAGAACAAAGATAATGTATAAATTAACTTTCATATGTTTAGGTTATATTAGAATTACTATCTTAGCTTTTTAAAACATTTCTGAAGCGTGAAGTTAGTTAAAAAAGCATGTCATGGGAAAAACTGTCCTTTTGACACTTTTTTTTTTTTTTTTTTTTTTGTGGGCACAAAGATCCATGTTTGCCATATATTTTAAAAACCATAATGATTATCTGCTTTGCTATTTGGACCAACATGTTCATCAGACATTGTACCCTCTAACCTTTTTCAGATACCTATTTTTGTACTTGGTTCTTTGTGCTTGTTTGAGAAAAAAATTCAAGTCTTTAGCTGTTTATTTCATTTTACATCTTAGTCTGTATTCACTAACATTTAATGGAAACATGTGAAGTCCTTTTTCAGATTTAATATCCTAATTGTTATCTCCCTTGTTGGGATGGAGACAGAAAATTTTGCATTTGTAACAAATAAAAAGTCAAAAGTGATAAAGAAATTAGTAATTGAGTAAACTTTGTAATTGTTCTGTTATGTTAATATTTCCCTATACATATTAAAGCAATAATATCACTACTGTAATTAATATATCTTTAGAGATAAAGTGACAACAAGTATCCAAATATCTAGTATTCATTTTTATAGGCTGATGGTAACAAGAGCACTGGACAGCATTCTTTTAATTTTTGTATCTCCTGTTCAAATCTCCTTCCTTTTAACAGGTTTAAGGTTTTTCTCTGTTGTTCTAGTTATTATAGGCATCACTGTCAGTTTTCAGCTTCTGATATTAATCCATTTTCTCACTGTGCTTCTTTTTAAGGTTTACCTAAACATTTTGACTTGTCAGATTATCATCTTTTATTAGTAGCTGTTTATGTAACATATGATATCATTAATAGGATTCATTAAACAAATGTGTCAATGTTTTCACTAATGATTACATATATAGTACCCCTGAATTCTAGTGGTGGGAAGGAATAACACAAAGTGCTGATTATATTTGAACCCTGTATGTAAGGAGGGTAGAACATTTATTGCTGCCCATTGACTTGTCATCTTCTGTACAAATAAATCGTTTCTGTAAGCTTTCCATTGCAAGTAAGGAAATTAATTATGTGTAGGAATTAATACAAGCATCACTGAGAGAATATGGTTATTATATGTATAATTAGTCTTATCTATCATATGACTGGTTTTAATTTCAAGAATATAATTTTGTGATGGTAATACATTTTTTCATTTTTGATGATCCATACTTCATTGTCATATGAGATCATCAAAAATTTAAGTCAGCTTTCATATGTTGGTAAATAATGCAAAAAACATTACACCGTATGTTTTAAACATGACAAAGCAATGGACATTGCTTTGTGTGTTTTAGCAGCAAATTCTTTTTGCATATTTCATTGAAGACCCTAGAAATACTTAAGTTTTTTTTTTTTTTTTTTTTTTTTTTTTTTTTAATTTTATTTTAGATAATTTTTCTTTCATACCATGTTTGATGGATGTCAGTTATCAGTTATCGCCTGTTAATTTCCTTTTGAAAGTTGGTAAACTTGAGGAATCAGCACATATGCTAGGCCACAAAAATTTCCTGAGCAGACCAAGCATAGAAATGAATACAATATGGTTACCAGTAATAAGGAGTGCCAGAGAAAAGCAATAATAACAACAAAAATTGCAATATGAGCTCTGGTAAAAGCATGTAATGATAACAGCAAAAATTGCAATATGAGCACTGGTAAAAAATGATTGTTGAAGATATTAGGTTTATAATATCCAGAAATCCATACACAGATGTCCTCAAGGACACATGGCACAGTGGATAAAGGCGTTAGTTAGATTCAGTGACAGGACCCAAATAGTGTGAGTTCAATAGAGAACTTTCAGAGGGGAATTAACAGGAGATAACTGATAACTGACGTCCATTAAACATTGCACGTGGAACTAGAACAGTCTACCCCCAGTGATTGAAATAAAGGGTTCAGCTCGACATTCCAACCGCCTGAAGAAGGACAGAGCGTGCATGCGTGCGTGTATATATATATATATATATATATATGTGTGTGTGTGAGAGAAAGGTGCGTACATATATAAAGAGATATGTAGACAGTTACACACAAACAATACCAAAATACTAGCAAAATCAAACAGTAAAAACTGACTTATGATCCTCAGATACTCTCCTAAGAAAAACAATCATCTATAAATAGAAATAATATTTCTTCCAAAATGAACTGAAATTTGATGAAATTTACTCCTTATCTGAGAAGGATAGGAAAACAATGTAATTTGTTTATAAAGAGAGAGAATAATTTTAGAGGAAACAAAGTGGGAAAAATCTTTGTGTGATGTGTTTCATTCTAAGGACTTCATTGGACTAAATTTACGTTTATGCTGATGTGGCTACACATGCACATAAAGGAAAAGATGGATACTGATAATTTCTAAATTTTATTTTTTTTTCAATTTAATATGTGTTTTAGTTATATAATCTAGCTAATTTCATTTAGATTTTTTTGTTTGTTTGTTTGTTTTCATCATTTTTATTAAATATCCCACATTGTGATAATAGATCTGTCAAGAATGGTGAAATGCAAATTTACTGTGGAGGTTCTAGCAATTAAAGCACTTTCTAAATATTTTTGTCTTAGTAAATTGTTTTATCTTTTAATTAGAGTAGCATTTTTTAATCAAAATTGTGCTCTATTTCATTACAGTGAGCAACTAATGTATGTAAAGTGTTTTGTAAAAGATCATTTTTGTGTTGATATAATCTTTTATTTAAATTCATTTAGGTTTCTCCTATGTATTCCTTGTGGTAGTTATTACAGGTAATAGAGTAAATTCCACCTTCAAGTTTTAACTTATTTTTTGTATTAAGTCTTTTAATGTTTTAGAAGTAGTTGTGACAAATTTTATGTTGAGTTTAGATAAATTCTTTTCAACTGTAGTTGTGATGGAGTTTGTGGGTAGAACAATATATTTTGATTCGTTGGGTTTGTCAGGGAGGACCGCTTTTCTATCTTAAAATATTTTATTAGCCTTTTGTTACACCTTGAATATGAAATAATTTGGGTATTGGAGGAACTTAAAAGTATTTTCAGTGTATTTTTCCTCATGTAAATATTGTAGGCTACAAATTCTGAGTGCTCTTAAATAGAATCCAATGATTATCCTGGATTTTATTTTGTTGTGATAATGAGAATAGAAATTTATACAATCATTTTTATTAGTTGATCTGTAATGAACACTAAGTTTTATGCTATTGTTAATGCAGTGTAGCATGATATCTAAGAAAAGTAAACTATTGTGCATTTCTATTTTGTAAATAAATTCTGTATGTTTGACTTTGTTTACTGGAGTATCTAGGTATAAATATAATTTGTTCTGATGCTTATTCATTAGCCAAATTGTTTGTTATGAGTGATTGAAATGTGTGAAATAGGGTAATCCATTCTGAACTCCATATAAAACATATAAAAATATGGAAAATATACAAATTAAATTGCAAATGCCTAAATGTTTACATAAAAAGCAAATATGTACATGCACAATGAGTCAAGAAAATCTAGCACTGTAATATCACTTCCATTGGGAGTATTAGTTCTAAGTTCATCAAACAACTCTTTGATCTTTTGAATAAATTATTGATTCACTTATAACTAGCAATTTATTTTTCTTTAATTCACACCGAAAGAAAATTTCCATCTTCTTGCTATGTGATTTACTAAGTTTGGTTATTCCCTGAGCCAAATGAACATTTTTTTTTAATTCATCCTTATTTTTGAGTATGTTGCAGATTATTGATTTCATCATTCAATACTCTGCACTCAGTTTGCTAACATGTGTTCCACTTTCATGTTTACAAATTATTTCCTTCTTAATTTCTATAGTAATTGATTTTCTTACTCACTTTCGTTGATCTGTGGTTATGTTTTTATGAAAAATATTGTTTTCAATATAAAACATGAAAATTTCCAATTTCACAGCCTGCAACATGAAATAAATACAATATGGAAACTGTGTGTGCTTTGACAATGTTCCTTGCCAATTATACACATACATAGTCTACTTGCAGTTCATTGTTTAAATTTCAGCTTATTAGATGGATTTCATTTTTTTAGGAAAAAAACAGCAAACATGGACTTTTCACATCTGAAAAAAAAAAAAAGTGAGAAAAAGATAGTTTTTTTTTTTTTCCATGACATTGCATTTATTCTAACTAATCCTCTGTAATGTTTGTTTAAAAAACCAATGATTAGAATTATAATAAAATCTAAAAAAATGTTGAAAGTGATTTTGTACATTTTCATTTGTTCTTGAGAATTTACAGCAAAAATATTAAGCACTATTTATTTATTAGATTGTTTATTTACAAGAATATTTTTATATTTACAACATTCAAAAAATTAATACAATTGCATTAAGACTAATGCAATGCAACATTTATCATTTTACCAATTTATAAAGAAATAAATAGGAAAACAATTTTTTATTCATAAATTTATAATCATTTACTAAATTATTAAAATATGTAATGCAACTATATGCAAGCCAGTGTTTTGCCAACCATTCCAATAAACAATAGTGTTACTCAATTCTCAAGAACAAAGAAAATGTAATAATTTTGTTTTGCCATACCCAGTGGTTGCTGTAACCCCAGGCAAGCTGAGCTTCTGCACTATTACTAGTATATTTATTTTAAATTTTCACATGGGGGGGAAAAACTGAAAATATAGAATAACGTGTTTATTACAATATACAATTTAATACAAGCTAAAGAAAACATTCATTATCCGACCTAAAACATTTATTTTCTAGCCTTTAGATCTGAAAATCTTTTCATGTCACTTTTTACAACTATCTTCTTTACAAGGTCATTTTTTATTGACAAAATAGCCAAAGAATTTAATCTATCTTTAGTCATAGATGACCAGAAGTATCTCTATCTATAAAAGGCAGGATGTGTGTGTGTGTGTGTGTGTGTGTGTAACGAATGCATGGTTGCAATTTTCAACGGATTTGCACCAAAATTTACATGCACATGCTCCAAGTTAGCAGGAAGGCCAAGACCAATCTTGCATTTCCAACTCCCATCAATAGTGGAAATAATCGATTTTTTTCTTGCTTCTATGGCAGTTTTCATGTAGTTTGCAGCCATTTTCTACTGGCCAGAGTGAGAGCCTATATCTTGCTGCCACAAATAGGCAGGAAGATTCTATTGGCCAGCGTGAGAGCCAACGGCTGACTGACACAAATGTTAACTAGCATGCAAAAAAAATTAATAGCTGCATTTGTCACAAGTGGGAAAAATTTAAATCTGCATGGCACTTTACTCCAATTGGCTCATTCACTTGCTTAAACTCAATGTTGATCTGATTCCACAGAACTGGGTTGGGTGTGAAAAAGTATTTGTTGTTAACATTCTTTTTCATTTTGTTTTTCCAGTTATGAGTTCTTTTTTAAAGCTTATCATTTTGTGTTCTTTTTGTTTAGTTCTTTTTTTGTAACAGATTTAATGTTTAGTATAGAGCTTAGAAAAATTTTCAGTGTGAGATAGGCAAGAAGTAAGGCATATAGCAACATCAGCATGGCAAAGGGCACTCCTTTAAAGGCAAGGAAGGGCAAAAATATTTTAAGTCAAGTGATAGTGATTGCTGTATGAGTCATACGATTTTTGAATCAAGCATGGGCAACACCGGGCCATGCTGCTAGTGTTTTTATAAGCTTTAGTTTTGGAAGCTCCCAAACATGAAATGATGGCACCCTTGGCCTTAATGTTACCCTAGGTGACTGCCCAAGTTTCCAGTGCATTGTGCCAGCCCTGGTCATATCCCCACTGTATATATAAGGTGTGGCAATTTCTCAGGATGTCCTTGTGAAAGCTAAGTTTATTTATCTGGCTATTATCATCTTCAAATTATTCCCCTTGTGAAGCTATGCATTTGTGAGATGATAGTACCATTGCTTTAAACATTCTTGAAGCTCATTTTACAAAATACTTTTCACTAATGAAATCACATAACGAATATAATATAAGCGCCTTTTTTATTTAGTTTTTTAACTACCATATATTTCAGCATATAAGGTGAACTTTATATAAGACAAGTTAAAAAAAATATAGAAAATTTTTATGAATTTATCCTATACCTGTAGTATAAGATGACTGCATGACGATTAAAGATGTTATTGGAAATGTTACTTACTGTATCCTTAGAAATTTAAAATAAATAACAAAACCAATTCTATATCCTAAACAATACATGTACATATCCATTGAGAAGCCATTGTTTTGTTTACATTTCATCACATGATCTCTTGCAAATACTGGTTCTTCTTTTCCTATATCTAAACAGTTACAAAGCCATTTACTTATACTTCATCGATAATCACAAAGGTTGTATTTAATCCTAAATTGTGTTAACATTTTTAATGAGAAATGAATATTATGTTATTGTAAATGCTATTACTGCCATAATTAACACTACCATGATGATTATTGAAAGTTTAGTGAAATATAAATATTGCCATGAACGCAATCATAATTTGATGCTTTCATTTTATTAGCTGAGTTTGCATAGATACAAGTTGAATTCATTGATATGGAATTATTCTTCGAATAGGCAATTTATTATGAAGTTATGCCAGTAATATATGAGGTAGAAATGGTTTTATTAACACTTTATTTGATAATGTGAATCTTTTCATGTATGCTATTGGTTTTCATACCAAGACTGAGTTTAGCCTACCAACAAACATCTCTCAAAATTTAATTTTTAAAGGTTGATTTTTGGAGATTTGATGGTTGTCTTGTATGCAGAAATATATGGTAACCAATAATTTTAAAAATTTAGGAAAATGTTCTAAGTAATCTAATATTTTATTGAATTCTGAAAATGAAATAAAAATGGTATGAAGAAATGTTTTGCAAAGTTGGTTGAAAACTCTTCAGGAATGAAGGGATTCAAGTTGTAAGAAAAATGAATTTCATGTCAAACATCCAATACTTGCTTGTAGAAACATTGACATAGTTTATTTGTTGAGTGTTACAGTTATGCAATATTATTGGTCCTGCTCTGGCTGATAAGCTTCAGTCACTTTCCCACCATTGTAAGTTTCTCTCTCTGTCTTTTTTTTATAAATACTTTTATGGTAATTGTTTGAGTGAGCTCTTTGCTATTGTACCTAGAGTTTTTGAATTTAAGTGCAGCACTAGACTGGCGTCACAATCTTGTCAATTTATAGTTGAGCTGGCTAGATGTAGCCATAAATTCTATGGTAACAGTTTCTTCTCTCACACTTCTCCCTTCTGGCTCCTTGCTTCCCATCTGCAAAAATTTAAATGCAGTGTCAATTGTTATCTACTGTCCACCTGATTACTCTCTTCTCTTTCTGTTGTTCATTAATATTTCTGTTTCTAATTTTTCCACACCTTGTAACCCCTTGTGTCTGAGTGGCTTTACTGCCTTGCTTGGGTTGATTTTGATTTTTAAAAAAAAAAAAAAAAAAAAAAAAAAAAAACCTTTGCCAATTCTGTAGTGATATAGGCCTGACTGCTGCCAGTTGGTGAGTTAGTCAGTATCAGCATTATTCACATTTTGCAACAACAGCAGTACCCCAGCAGATGATCAGGGAACTTTTGTTTCTGGCCTGCATACAAAGTTGGTTTTCAAAATCTAATCTTCAACTCCTCTACTTGATTGCCAGTCTGCAAAGGAAAACCTCTTAAACTGAAGAAATTTCTTCAGTTGATCAACTCTTCTCAGACAGTATCTTGCAAGTAGGTGTGGAGTAGGTTGTGAAAACAGTAGGATGATATCACCCTGCAGCTCTTCTCTGACAACCAGACCACGACTACATGAAGGGCCAGAACTAACTTGCATATACTAAAGTATCTTAACTTGGCTAGGCTATGGTTAATTTGATTTATTATCAAAAAGCCTAATTTATCAATTTCCAAGTTTCTTGAAATTTGGCTTGCTCAAAAAAACCCTTCTAGATTCTCATGTACCCATTGGTGGAAAAACTTAATACCACCACCATTTAGGTTACATCACCAACTAGATTCTCTATACCAATTAATATTATCTTGTCAAACTATAAATATTCTAGTATCCATTCATCGATCTGCCCATATAATTTCAAAACTCGGTCAATTTCTATTTTCTCATGAATTACCTGCCCATCCGAAAAATGAGTTAAAATTAATAATCAACAAACAGCAGTTTATCATTTTTATCCCCCAAAGAAATCCTTTATCTATCCAGTATGAACTCTGTATGATGATCATTTTGTTTCTCCAGTTCTTATAGCAGGAGATAATTCTGTTTTCTTTAGGCAGAGTTTCTTATTGGTGATGACATCCAGACACCTGGTTTCTTTGTTAACATCTTAACTTTAAATCTCATTCAGAGTTTTTCATTGAAAATGGCAAATTCCACTCTGTAGCAAAAAAGAACATACTTCTTGCTAGTAAAATCCAAATGATCTAGTTTGACTGTCTCAGCTTTTCACATCAATTCATCATTTCTTATTCTAAGTGACCCCCAGGTATAGATTAACTTGTAAAATCTATACCAGTAACCCATAAAAATCTGGCACACAAAACATGAAAAAGTCTAGCAACTGAACATTTCACAGAGTGACAATATCGATGACATTATTTTTCATTTTTAATTAATCTGATTGTTTGAATTTGAAATGAATATTAGATGTTTAAAACTTATATTTACACTGCGCTCAAACAAAAAAAATTTATATAAAGCATTGGTCATGGTGTATTCAAAATGGACATAATTGTTCATCTTCATCCCATAGTAGAAAGGAAGATTGTACTGGCCAATTTTTTAATTTGAGAAGTATGTCTTATTTGAAATTTTAACTTCTTATCTAGATTCAGATAATAATGTTAGCTACTTGTTTTTACTTGTTTTTATCTGCTAGGGCAACTAGCCAATCCCTGTGTCAGACACACCTACAAGCATATTTGTGTTTCTTCAACACCCACAGAGACAACCTTTGTTTTATACTGTAACTATGCTGATTAGATATTAGTTAGAATTTCTTGGGGAGAGTGCATGATCAACATTTTGAACAAGGCCAGTACACTTAAGCCCACTGCCACAATAACTCGTTTCTGAATTGTTCCGTCTATCCAATTTCACCCATAAGTCTTAGGCCGACCCATAGTTTGTAACAAAGCTGTTCATCCATTGTTGAAACTTTAAAACTAATCAAGAGAATTTTTCTTTTCACAGATGTTGGGTTGACCACTACAACTGCTTTTAGGTATCTAGATTTAAGAATGAACTGTTCTAATGAACTTTCCTCTTTGGTACCCCAACCACATGAATTTAAGTGTACTGCTAGATTGACAACAAGGTTTTGTTGTTTTACTGTTGAAATAGATATAACAGTTATGTTCTATTCTAATAGTTTCTTTCCTTGCACTTCTCACCTCTGGAACTCTCTCCAGATTTCTTGCCACTGACAATCTTCCAAAATTTAAATCCAACATCAATCACCATCTTTTGTCTTTCTGAATTCTGTTCTTTTATTGTCCTTTCTCATTACTAAAGTCTTCTTATTCTCATTTCACTTCTAGTAACCCCTTTTGTCTTAGTGGTATTATTGCCTTGTTTGGGATGAAATGCTTAGAAAAAATCTCATTTTGATCAATGTGTGAGAAAACCAAGGAGAATAAAATTGTAACTTGTGTTATTACAAGTTAATTTCTTCAATGTATCAAAACTTTGATTCACTCTCATAAGATAGGTAGTGACATACACAATACGAAAAATGTAAGTAACCAGAGGCTAAAATTTCTGTAATATATTTAAGTGCATGAACAGCTAAGACATATTAATTTTGATAGTTGAATATTTTTGTTTTAATCCTAGCCTCTTAGACTACTTAAATTTGGTTTTTTAATAGTTACTGGAAAATTATTTCTAGGTACTTTAACATCCCTGAATAGAAAATCAATAGTAAAGCAAATATTGAATATTATTCACAGAACTAGTGATGAATGAAGCTCACACAAGTTTTTTTATTTAAAATGAAATTTGATCCATTCTCTGAACTTTTTTTAAATTTTTTTATGGAAAATTTTATTAGCAAATTTTACCATTCAATCTGTATTTTGTTAAATCTGGAAGGAAAGTATTGTCAACTATTGGGAATTGCCTGAAGCATTACTCAGAGGAGGAGATTATTATATAAATAATATTCTGTAATCTTTATTGTATACTCACAATGATACCTGGCATTATGCAAGTCAAGTTTTTTACTCTGTGATGCTACAGTCATTTCTTTGAGAGATATGCATATATAAAAAAAAAAGGTATTTAAGAAATTGTCATAATTAAAATAGTTCAGTAGCTAGTTTTGTAGTCACCTGTTTTATATATAGCCTATTATGATCATGTAATTTACATATTTTCAAAATATGCCATTAAAAACTGCTTACTTTTCTTTACACCCAAGCAGTGATTGAAATGCTAAGATATACATTGCTAAAAACAAGTTTGGTACAATATTTAATTAGAATATATAGATACTTAAGATTTTAAATAAAGCTATGAGTCTATTAATATTCTTTCTTGAGACTTTTTAAAAAGTTTCAAAAAAAAGAAAACCATAGTTAAGATTAGCAGAAGACACCTGCAAATATCCTACATCTCATTTTTGATATAGTGGCCTGAAGACACAGTTTTTGTCTCGTGCTCTAAATTGAATCTGCAACTTTGTTGGCCGAGACAAATTCTGTATTACCATTGAAAAATTCTATCTAAATATTTTAAGGAAAAATAATGTTTGTTTTGCTTATATATCCTTTTATAAGTTCTTGTAAAACTCAATATAAAAATTTAATTACATCATCATGCATATAATTTAAAATAAAACATATATTGTAGGGTAAAATTAAATTATGACTAAAATGAACATTTTGATTTCATGAAGGTTGCTAGGGTGTAACAAGTTCTTGATAAATTTCCTTTTGAGGTAAGACCAATCAGAATACATGGAGGAGATTAATCTTTTAAGTCAGCTGACATGCTCCAATCACCTCTGCAAATGTTGTGGGTTAAATAAAGCTGATATGTAAAGTGATAATATTTAGTAAACAGATCTATTGTATAATTTTTAGATGTAATATACTAGATGGAATAAAATTTGAAATTGTATTATTTTTTTCCCCACCTACCTTTTTAGTTGTTGTGGTTGGAATGTTTTAACATAGGTACGGCCATGAGATTGCTAAAAAAAAAGAGCATAGCATGATGAAAAAGATGCCAAATTTGCCGAAAACAAAATTTTATTGTCTAAATGTTTATATTATTAAGAGGAAAGATCAAAGTTTATTTTAATTATTTTAAAAGATGTTTCCTTTTTAGAACATTCTAAATTTTGATTAAAAAAAACCTTGTTTCTCTTTGTATCACTGGAACTAGTAAAATAACATATACAATTTTTAGCCCGTTTTTTTTTTTTTTTTTTTTTTTTTGTGTGTGACACATTAATTTGGAAAATCTTGCAAAAATAAAAAATAATTGTTGGATGTTAATGAAACTTTCAGAAACTATTCACAGATGATCAAAATTATTATAAATATTTTTTTTTTTTTATTTATTTATTTTTTTTATTAAAGTCGTGGCAGAAATATTTTTTTTAATATTTATTAACCCCCCCCCCTATAACTAATTTTATGAAGATGCTAGAAATTCAATTGCGTCGGGTTTAGTGATTACAATAGTTAAAAGCATAAGGCTTTGAGGAATGCAAATCATTTTTGTTTTTGTTTTTAATTGACCCCCCCCTTATCTGAAAATCAGCTCTGAATTGTAACATACAAAACTCAATAAATCAAAGATATTTAATTTCAAATGCTTTTATTTGTTTTTAATTGTTTTTATGAATATGGACAATATTTTCTGAAAGCAAAAACTTTTTTGATGAAAAATGAATTTTTAATACAATTATTTGTTATTTTTTAATTATAATAGATTTTTACATTTAAGTTGTTAGAATATTATAAAATTAGTTGAAAGCCGCATTGAGTTTCCTAAGTGTCCTTATGAGATAGATCTTTTTTAGCGCTTTGTAAAGTGTATTGTTTTGACTAATCAGAAAACTCGCAGTAATTAAGAAATGTAATTTTGTGTTTATAATCAGGCTGTAATTATAAAGTACGGAAGACCAACCAGAATATACTTAAGTTGCGTTATTTGAATTAGGTATTGTTCTCCGCTGTTAAGGCCTTTACTTTTGCGAAACGCATGTGGAGAAGTTAATTTGATTTTTCAATTTCAACTGAGAAGGGTACCTACAAGTATCAGTATCATCTTATGAAATTTATATGATCTTATTTTTATATTAATATTTAATATTATGACATTTTTCCATCAATGAAATATCAAAATTAATAATAAAATGAATGGAAATACAAATAACGCAGTGAAATGTAATAATGTACATAAAATTATAGTATTTTATGTACACTTTATGATAAAATTTCATAAGAAAGGTTCCTATAAATTAGATACCTTTCTTATGAAATTTAATCTCACTCTTAAAAGTCTTATCTTAATTTCTTTATAATATATTTTCCATAAAGCATCGTAAACATAAAGGTGAAAGCTAAGTACAAAAAACAAAAAATTAGAGCGCTGAAAGTTTTCCTTAAAAATAATGAGGCGAATAATTTGTTCACTTAAATGTAAATTATTTCAATTTTCTCCTTCCATAGAACAAATTATCCTCACGGAATCCGTCAATATGTCATTCATCACCTGTCAAGTGACACGAAAGTTTATGACCTGCTTTGTTTTATTTTCAATTTACATCTTTTTGGTGTAGAAGCTAAGTTAAGCTTGGTTCAAAATATTTTAAATAAACATTATAATTTCTGATTTTCTCAAAAAGTTTTGAAAAAATGATAATTGATCTTTAAAAGAATTTCAAAGGGAGATTTTCAGTTTTTTTATAAAATAGAAAAAAAATGATCAATTTTGCTGACTCAAAAAAAAACAAGATTTTTAACTAATTTCGGACATGCTAGTAAGGATTAAAAAATGTAAAAAAATACCCCCAAAATACTTTGATCTTTCCTCTTAATAATAACAAACATCTAGACAATAAAATTTTGTTTTCATCAAGTTTGGCATCTTCTTCATGCTATGCTCTTTTTTTAGCGATCTCGTGGAGGTACTTATTTTAACAGAGGATGGAAAATGTGACACTGAGATCTGATCTGAAACGCATTGGATTAGTGAAAGAAGCATTCTAAAACCTAAGCAAGGTACTGAGAAATGGGAAAATTGTGTTAGAAAAAAATATAAATGCTAGACTGCTATGTGAAATCCATCCTCTTATACTGAATACTGAACAATCTCCCCATGGTTGAGAAAACTGGAGGTAGCAGAAATGTGGTTCCTACAGAAGGATGCTGAAAATTCCTTGGATGGCGCAAGTAAGTAACAAGGAAGTTTTAAAGAAAATGACAACTGGAAGAACACTTATACTAAGAATGAAAAATGGCAGGTAAAATTCCTTGGACACATAATGAGGAAGGGGGGCTT
Source organism: Acanthosepion lycidas (assembly GCA_963932145.1). Lineage (NCBI taxonomy): Eukaryota > Metazoa > Mollusca > Cephalopoda > Sepiida > Sepiidae > Acanthosepion > Acanthosepion lycidas. The sequence goes on along the minus strand of OZ010582.1, from coordinate 102,376,332 downwards.
GGAAAACTTAATACTCACAGGGCATATTGAGGGCAAGATAGATAGGGAAGGCAGTAAGCCTTATGAGTTTGTGCAAATGGATGGTGGAATGGAAGGCAGAGCTATAGGAGCTAAGAAGTTGTGGAGAGCCATAATTGTCAGTGTCATAAAGGGATGTGGTACAAAGAAGATTGGAACTTAGACACTGGTTTATTTTAGCAAATTGGTACTTGTACTTGATACACACAAATTCTAAGACTTCAGTCCTGCAAGGATATGGTAGTAAACATAAATCATATCATTTGATTAGATTTTTCAATTTGGTTATTTTGCACTCAAATTATCCTCAGCTACAAGAAATGAAGTAAACTTTTTATCTTATGCTCTACAGCAGCCCCCCCCCCGACACAATATCAAATGCCTACTTTGTTACTACTTCTATGAGAAATGCTCAGATGAGCACTTCAGTGCTATCATTTCAGCTAAGACCTGTCTTGCTACATCTACAAGGGGGGAATCATCCTCATTCCTTACATATTCTGTATACAGAGCCTTAGCAAATGGATAAAACTGCTAAGGGCTATAGGAGATAGGAAGTTGTGGAGAATTTGGATCACTTGTCTTGAAGGGGTGTGGCACACAGAAGAACTTGACAAATTATTACTGCAGCCCAAAATTGAATCACCCTCATTTTTTACATATTCCATTGGTAAAGATATTCCACTCGGACAGCTTTTCCAGGAACTACTACTTTGTGGAACAGGCTCTTGTATGGATGCTTTCCTGAATACTACAATCTTAACCCCTTCAGGTCCAGGGTCATTTGTTATATATCTTCTATACCCTCATAATCTACCCTTCTTACTTCCTCACCTTACATTCATATCACACACATTATTCATTAACCTTCTACCTTGAGTAGCTCTTAGGCTTTGTATTGGGTAACTATTAGTATTAAAAAAACCTTGAGTTTATGTCAAGTGCTGCCTATTCACTGTTTTTGCCTATTGATTTTCATTAAATATTCTTGTTAGTCTTTGGTTTCCTTTTTATCTTATGCCAACCTTTTTTACTTTTCTGGTTTTTTTTTCTTTAGATGTAAAATACAACTGCAAAAATTGATCTCTTGCTACTTCTCTATCATTCTCCATTATCAATAACGCAGATTATAGGCTAAGCTTAACTTATTAATAAACAATGAAAAGGAAGATTGTTCTACACTAATCTTCCAAGTACGAAGGGTATGACTAAGGACAAGCTCCTTATCCTGATCATCAGTCTGGTAATGTCCTAAGCAGGTTAATCCTCTACCCAGTGTTGTTCAGGACAACATCTGAAAAATATCTCAACACTAGAGTTGAAATGTTGCAAGCATACCAGCCAAACTCCAAACTAGGTTGTCTATTGGGATACTGTCCCCATGTGTCATCAATTTCAGTTGCACATATATTAGGAGACACAAGTTACTACTCTGTGTGTTCCCACAGTTTCTATCTGATTCAGAATAATTAGGTTTCATCCATTGTCTGGTATGAAGGATTTATATATATATATATATATATATATATATATATATATATATATATTTTCATTTTTTTCATTACACCATTGTAGATCAATGTCAGAAATCTAGTCTGTTAAATTCTGTTATTGACCATATTGAACAACCTGCTGTTGATGTATTCACCATAAAAGTATCAGGGGTGGCTATTTCTTGTCAAAAGGGCAACCAGTGATTTGGTCCCTAGGGACACGCATGGTTTTGAATTCAGAGTTGTCCTTCTCCTAGATTGATTGCTAACTATGACTAGAGAGCCCAATTTGCCCTGCTATTTAACCCTTAGTCTCACACACACTTTAGGTTCTGCCAAAATTTTTAGCTAAAAAAAAATTAATACATTTAAAATTAAATGTTTCCTTTTTAGTAAAATTTGGGTTCTGTTTAGATAAGTTAAAAGCTAATCTATAAAAAAAAATACAGATAATTTTATGCATTTTGATAAGACTGTAAGGCATTTTAAAAATGTTATTACAGTCAATTTATCATCAATCTGCCATTTTAATTGAAAAAGGATGACAGAAAATTGAAAATACTTCAAAGGATCTCTTTAAAAAAATCAAATATGTATCTTCGATATTAGTTTTAAAGAAAATTAGCAAAAGTAAGGGGTGATTTGCTTTTTAAGCCCCACGCTAAGTATCTAATAAAAATTTTCCAAATAGATATATTTAGGTGTAAATTTGCTTAATTTGAAAATAACAAAGAAATTTTGATAAAATCTAACATTTTGGAGTTATCAACAATAAATGTGCAAACTCATTTGCATCGTGGCAGTCATTACTGGCATTGTTTGCATGTATTTGGTGCAGAATAGTCTTGATTATTGCACACGCATTGAGTCCTCAGTTGCGCAGTAAGTGAGTCGAGTAAGAAATGTAAAAAAGTCGTTAACAAGGTAATCTTCTGCGCAAATCTGGTCAGCAGCAAATGTGTGCAAACAACGCCAGTAATGGATGCCGTACTGTACCGCGAATGAGTCTGAACTTTTATTGTCAATAACTGTCAATAAATTTCTTTATTTTCAAATTAAACATGTACGTACATTTACACTTTGATTTAAATATATTATTCTGGAAATTTTTTTTATTAGATACTTAGCTAAAGCAAATTAAGGATTAATAGAATTTTTTTTTTTTTTTTTTTTTTAAGTAATTTGAACATAACAAGATACCAGCTGTCAACAAGTCATAGATCAAACAACAGAAGTTACATCCTTCAATACCCAATTTTAGAAGTAAAAAAAGCCTCAAATTTATTTAAATATGAAAATGAAAACTGCCAAAATTTAGAAACTGGTTTAATAATTTTCAGCTTTCTATAAACAAAGGTAGGAATACATTTTTAAAATAAAATTATTTTTTATGAAACTTTATGGAACATTTTTTATATGAAAATATTTAAAAAAAATTGCAATTTTATCAATTGCATCTATTTTTTTTTTTTTCATTTTTTTTTCAATTCATTTTTAAAAAAAAATATTCCGTATAAAATTTATAGTACTGTATTTTTTTTTTTTTTTTTTTTTTTTTTTTTAAGTATTTGATAAGAGGAAATATTTTTAACCGTACCAAATCAATTCTTTTTAATTTAAAAAATGTATTTAGCAAAAAGTGCTGCTATAAAAAGAAAAAACTGGGGAAAAATAAAATTGATAGACGTTTTAAATTTACTTTTCACAGACACATCCAGATAGATGATTATTTTTAACCTTCGGGAGGTAATTCAAAATTGTTGATCGATTTAAATAATTTAATTTTCCATACAAAAACAAAAATAATCTCTCCTAGTGTTGTGAAAATAATGAATAAAATAAAATTCTTCAAAAATATTTCTGATGTGAAAATGGTATGTTTTTTTTTTTTTTATTTTTCGATTTCTCAAATTCATTCAAAAAAAAAAAAGTTCTTACTCATCATCAGCAATTGAAAAAATGTAAATTACTGTATATTAAATTTTAGCTGTTATTCATGCATCAGAAATGACGGGGAAATTACGAACAATTTTCGATCACCATTTGGGATATCCCAAGGGCAGATAACTCGATTGGCATAACGAAATTCATAAAACTTGCTCGCTGTACTTAACTTTTTAAAATTTTACTTTTAAATTGCAAGAACTAACTCGTGATCGAAATGATGTAAAGTATGTGCATTATTATTTTATTTTTCATGTTATTTAGACAATATTTCAAGAAGTTTTTGTCTCGTTAATTTTATTACTCCGGAGCTTAAAAAAAGAGCTACCAACCAGGAAGTAAATAACTTTTTTTTTCATTTGTCTCCGGTTTATGGCCTTAACGTTGGATAACAAGTGAAATTTAAAAAAAAAAAAAATAACTATCGAAAATGTTTTTCTTTTTTCCTCAGAGTTAAGAGTGATACTTAGAAGAAGAAGAAAAAACAAAACAATTTATTACATTGTGAACTAATGAATATTGAATTTTATTTAGTTTTTAAAATCCGACAGTCAGAATATTTTTATTTTTTAGATTTCATTTTTTTTCTTTAGACCTTTAAAAATTTTCATTCATTCACTTGCACTTCAATAATTTATTTTCTCTTTTTTTCTGTTTTTTTTTTTTTATCAGAAACGTTTTTCTCCGTACTTATTAAAAAAAAAAAAAAAAAACCCTTTTTAAACTTAATAATAACTGTTTTAATTTTTCTTAAATTTTTGTGCGTATTAAAAAGAAGCAAAAATGTGGAGCTTGCAGCCTTGTTCAACACAATTTCGAATGTTGAGATTATTCAACGGAACACACTTTTCTTAAATTTTAATACTTGACCCGTTTAACTTAAACTAAGATTTATAAAACATGGAAACATTATTTATGCTCACCATTATAGACTTGGATTATTTATTTCTTTGTTTTTTTTTGTATTTTTTGCTGTAATAAAAAAAGTAAATAAATTAAAAAAAAATTAAATCAAAGTAACGTTGATAAAATAGAAAAACACCTTGATTTTAATTTTTTTATCAGTTTTATATTCGTTATCTGGAAAAATACTTTTTTTAATCAAAATTGTAAACGCCTATTTAACCTGCCCACCATGGAATTTCTAATAATACTCAACTGCTAGTAATTTTGGGGTATCTATTGTTTAAAAATGCTTTCTGCAGACACTGTATTACCTCCCTTATGTTTATCTTAAATTGTTGAACTAGTCCCATATTCTGAGCTTTCAAGTTTTTTTAAAAAAAAGATCAGAATCTGGAATAAAATGACTAGAAAATTCATCATACAAATTAATTTACAAGTGTGAGTGAATTTTTAACACTTTGAATTATCAGTACTTTGTGTGTGTAAAGTATAAATCAAGCAAAGTTTAGTAAATATTTATATAGTTTGTTTGCTAATTTTTTTTAAACAGTATAAAATCTACTTTACATCAATTTAACAGTGCTTCAGATTTGTCTAAGTTTTCTAAAAATTGAAATTGCTTGTCTATACACTACAATAAGCTATTTTGCAAAATATTACTATGAAAGTTCAACTAACCAGAAAAAAATCTCATGTATCACATTTTATCCCTCTTAAATCTTTTAAAAGGTTGAGGGAAAGCTTTGCTGTTACTGGGTAATAATCTGTTGAAGTCTGATAACTCTTCCTTAACTCTCCTGTACTGAAAGTTTAATTTAAAGATTTTACTCCTTTTTTTTTTTTTTTTTTTACACACGTTATTTTCCTCTGTTCTACTTTGTCAATTCCTAACCCTTATTCCACAGCAGCATATCAACTTTAACAGTTTATGGGCCCAGGAGGTATAACAGGAGTTGTTGGAATAGACTCTAATTTAACGGGGATGAAGAAAAATATGAAATTTAGGAAACAAAGTTCTTACGCTGTCTTACATGTAAACCCCACCAGTGACAAAGACAAAAAAGGAATGAAGAAGTCTGTGTTGAACTCATACAATTTTTAGACAGCAAAAGCTTGTTGCTAATAATGAGAGAAGCTTCAGATAACTGAAGAAAAGCCCTATGCGACCACTATGCATGAAAAGGAAAACCCAGGGTTATTTCATTATACGTCACTTGAGCTGAGAGTTACTGAATACATTATAAGGACAGAAACCATCTTAACAGCCCTGAGAAATGCTGGACAAATAGTGAAAGATGCCCTGATTATTATAATGGTACTAAAAGGCTTACCAGAGTACTTCAACTCTTTTTCCATACACGTGACTCACAACAGTAAAGAACTAATGTTCTCGGAATTTAAAACCAAACTTCAGAGTTTCGAAGATACAGTAAAACACAAAAACAACCCAAGCAGCAATGGCATAATGAGGTTGACTTCCTCAAAAATTATGAAGGAAAACCACATCGGACAAGAAACCTCCTGTTTTATGTGTCGGAAAGGGACATATGGCCAGAATTTGCCCAAATGACTACAAAAAATGCAACCAATGGCGCAACTACTGCAAAAGTACTATCCACAAAAGGGAATCATACTGTTACAAAAGAGACATCATGAAGAAAGTAGCTGACATAGGAGAAAGCTTGTTTGCCTTCAAAATAAATGACTACTACACACAGAAGACAATAATACCTAAGAGATTAGGAGTTACTTGACACATTATCAAGGAAGTGAAGAAATTTAAAGCATATGACTAGACATTCCAGCTAGAAAACCACTTCATAGAGCTAGCTGGTGGAACTAAAACTAGCGGTATAGGACTAAAATGGAAAGATGCCGAGGTATGCCTACTAGATGCAGATGGAAATCACATGACAGTTACACTCATGAAGGCACTATGCATCCCATCCTCCATACAAGATATATTCTCTGTCAAGTTTGTGACTACAAATGGAGCAACAGTCATTTTTAAAGAAAATAAAGATGAATTGATACACAAAAGCGGTACAAAATTAAAAATACATGTCCACAAAAGACTATTATCTGATGACTGCAGAGAACAACACAGAAGACAGTTGCCAAGGATATTATGATATCCACACATAGCACAAAATATTGGGACACTGCAACTTTGATATCACTAAATTATCCAATGTAGTTGAAGGAATGAGAATAAAAGGAAAAGGTATTATTAGGTTGGTGCAAAAATAATGTCGTTTTTGACGTATTTTTTTTAACATCAAAAAACGACATTATTTCTGCACCAACCTAATACTAACAGGGACTGTGAAATATGCACTTAGGGAAAATTTTCCCAGAGTAGAAACAGACAACCTGACACGTGGGCAGCATCCATCTTTGAGTTAGTGCATACAGAATTAGCTGGACCCATAGAACCAACAAACATAAATGTACATAAATATGCTGTTTAATTTACTGATCATTTCTCCAGTGCTGTATTCATGTATTTCCTCAAAAATAAGAATGACAGTGTCAACCACTGAAAAAATTTATTGCAGATTTTTCTGCTTACGGTAAGATAAAAACACTGAGATCAGACAATGGCTCAGAATTTCAATTGAATGATTTTTAAACATTACTCCGTAAAAATAATATAAAACATGAGACCTCGGCACCGGGACGGCAGAAAGGAATTGGCGAACACTGTTCAAAATGACCCAGTGCATGATTATAGAAAGTGGCCTATCAAAAACTTTATGGACCTCTGCTGTTATGACATCTGCAGTAATCTGCAACAGATTCCTCAACAACTGCCTAAGACAGACCCCTTATTAAGCAATAACAGGAAGGGAACCCAAGCTTTCAAACATGTACATTTTTGGTTCAGTGAGTTACACCTACAAACATCTGAAGAAAAAGTTAGACCCAAGACATGAAAAAGGAATATTTGTCATGTATGACAAGAACAGCCCTTTCTATCTTGTCTTTTACCCTGAAAATAGGGAGGTCCTTAAACATAGACAAGTTAAGTTCATCACTAGTGTCATTTAACAACAAACTCAAACTGACATGCTGAATGATGATGATGATTCTCCCCAAAAGAAATGTATACAAAAACAAATTAAAAAAGCCACTAGACATCCAACCTAACATTCACGACCAAACACATACTGATGAGGATAACCATGGCTGCTGATGCCCAAAAAGCAAAGGGAGAATTCCTCATTACCTAAATGACTATGTAACAAATACAAAAATGAAAAACAACCAGACATTAATCAATGTTAATTACTGCTACAGAGCTGCATGTGGTGTGCCATGGACCTATAAAGAAGCTTTGAACTCCCCAAAAGCACACTGTTGGATTGAAGCAATGTAGGTAGAGATTGAATCCCTAAAGGAGAGTGAAGTTTTTAAACTGACAAACCTACCTGTAGGCAAAAAGGTGATAAGTGGCAGATGGGTCCACAAAATTAAAGAAAACCCAGACAGATTGCAAAAAACAAAGCAAGATTTTTTGCCAGGGAATACAATCAAGTAAAGAGACTAAACTATAGGGAGACTTTTGCTCCAACAGCAGACATTACATTCATATGCAAATGGTTGTACAATACAATCTCGTACATCAAATGGATGTAAAAACAGCATGCCTACATGCCACAATTGATTATGAAATTTTCCTGGAACAGAGGGATTTGAATATGTGGCACAAAGCCAGTTTTTAATGTGGGGTGTTCCGAGTCTGTAAGCTTGGACAATAATTGCCTGTAGACCCTGTATACAAGAGGTCAGTTTTGTTTACCTCTCCAAATGTGACTTTGCCCTTCGGCATAGCTTCATCTGGGTTCCTCTCCACCTGGAAGCAGAGAGTTTGACAAAAGAGGAAGAGAAAACCTCCTCCTCACACTACATGATTGCCTCACCAGAATCGACTTCATACAGAATCAAGGAGACCACTGTCTATATTAGACACAATAACAAAGAAAGAGTTGTAATCATATCATAGGTTGATGATTTAATCCTTGCAGCCAACAACATAAGCTCTCTAAATAACATTAAACAAATGCTAAGATCAAGATTTAAGATGAAGGACCATAGAAAACTCTGTCATTTCCTGGGAATAGTTTGACATAACCCAAGGGTTAGTACAAATGAGTCAAGAAAAGTTTATAATAAAAATACTAGAGAGATTTGCTATATCAGACTGCAAACTGAGAATGGCACCATGTGTGCAAAAGCTGGACTTCACCAACACTTATGACCTAATTGATGCCAGAAAATACTGTGAAGACATCAGCAGGTTGCTTTATCTCATGACCTGCACTAGGCCGGATTTAAGTTATCAGTAAGCTATTACAATATTTACCCGAGCCACATGAACAACACTGGACAATGGCCAAACATGTACTGAGGTATGTAAAAGATATGGTGAAATACAAGATATGCTACAGAAAGAACAATGACAGACTAAGACTAATAGCATACAGTGATGCCAATTGGGCATCAGACCAAAATGACAGGTGCAGTACATGTGGATATTCATTTCCTGAAAATCAAAGAAGCAACCCACAGTCGCACTATCCACATGTGAGGCTAAATACATTGCCTTAACAAAGACCACACAAGAAAGTTCATATCTCGTTCAACTACTGAATAGAATGGACTCTCTACAGAAATATACCCCCTGTAAAAATATTCAGAGATAACTAGGGTGCATTTTATTTAGCAATATTAGAGCATATGGATGTCTTGAGAAAACTTAACTGTCTGATAACTTTATTATCTCCCCTTCTTTACCTATCCTGTACCAAATGATTAAGAAAAGATTTTACTTCTTTTCTATACACATGTTATTTTCCTCTATTAGACTTTGCAAGTTCCTAACCCTTATTCCATAGCAGCATGTCAACTTTAACAACTATCAACTTTAAGTTGGCATGATTTTCTACAGAAAAGAATTCCAAAATGTAATTTTTTATTCTCATATTCCAATGTTACTTCAAATTGCCATGGTCTGTTTATGATAGAGAAGATTGTAGTTGATTTTCTAACTTGGAAAAATTAAAGAAATATCATCAGTTCTTTGTCAGCAGCACAGGAAATATTTCACATGACTCAAACTTTATTACCATGTTCTACGCTATTCTATCGGACAAAGGTAAGGTTATTTGCTAGAAGGACTGATTTTCTGTTTCAAATTATCCTAAATTTCATTTCAGGTTTTAGGAATTTTTTTTTTTTTTTTTTTTTTTTTAGTATAGAATTTCGTTTTTCCTCATTTTCAGTATAGATTTTTGGTTTTGCTTCATTATAATACTTAATGAAAAAGTGTAACAATAAGTAAGTGTTATTAAAATAATAAAATAAAAGCAAAATAAATAATTTTACTAGCTAGAATATCCACCCATTGGATAAATTGCTCCAGCTTGATAGGGTTTTGTACCTCAGACTTCTGCCCTTAATCTAATTAACCACCTTTTTTTTCTTTTTTATTAAATCAAGCAAACTTCATAAAACTTGGTTCTTAAATATTGTAAACTCTAGGGAGACGGTAAGGGAGATGTATTAAAACATTACCGACTTCATCCTTTGATGTTTATTGGATGAGTGAGTTCGGAAAGGCAAACATAGTAACAAATTAAAATGGTTAACAAATCTGATTGCTTGAAAAATAAAACTCCATTTCAAAATTGCGATTTCTATTTCAAGTAGGCCATTGTTTTTCATTTGTTTTTCCATTTTCATGGAAAATAAGCCCCTCTGCATGTTGGTATTTAAACTTCTAACAGACTTTTATTCATCATATTTGTTACTTAAATCATTTTATCTATTTATTCCTATATGAAGGCCAATCTCTCCCCCCCCCCCCCGATAAAAAAGAGGTTACTGATGCTAAATATTCTGATAGGAAATAAGTTTTAACATGGATGTGTTTCGATTTACTAAAGTACTAAAGAGTAAACATGTTGGTAATATAGCTAGATTCAAGTAATTGATCACATATACAGATTAATATATGGTCAGTTTCCAGAATAAGTTTTTTTTTTTTTTTTTTAAATATATCCAAATGACGCCCAGTAATTACTTAAGATAGAGAGTTACTGAATGAAGTTGTAACAGCATAAGAAGTGCATCTTATGTTGGATAGATAATGTTTGACCCTAAAATCGAAAAGGTTAAGATTGTAATGGTTGGGGAAGCATCCTATGGAAGTCTGTTCCACAATTTTCAAACCCTATGTTAATGAAATTTATACTTTCTTTTGGCATTAACAAAAGCCTATACTTTTACATGCATGCTATTGCTGAATACCATTCTGTGATAATGTTACTCTCTGCTTTTTGCAACCTGCTGATATAATACAGCAAAAGTTACAGGTGTTGAATATTAGCTAGTTTGCCAGAGGTTTAGCACACAAGTAGGCAAATGTAGCCAAAGCCAAAACTGACTTGAGTCATTTATGGAGAAATATATAGCTGAACAAAGACCCCTCATGCAAATGTATTGGGAAGGTCCATTCTAGCAAAATGGACCAACCCAACTGGTGTATTAGGCGCTCTCCTATAAAATAAGGTAAAATCAGCTTTTACAAGGAAATAGAAGGAGGCAGCCATGTTGGCAGGTAAGTCACTTGACTTCTACAACAGGTAAGCTAACTGAATGAATTAGGTGGTATCACTTACATATTTGTTGGACAGGTCCGGTGATCATGCTGTTGAACTTTCAATTTATGTGAGTGGGAACTATCCTGATAAATCATCACATCTTCCTATTGAAAGTATGGCAGCAAAATGGTAATAGTAATATTAACTGTTCTCTTATAAAGAAACATTGGCATTCATTAATTGAGCATCCAGTGCTATCATATGAAATTTATTAAATCTTTCTCTTATAGGTTTGTCAAGTCCAGTAATTGTTATTGCTCTTTCCAGTATTGATGGGGGTTTCCTAGCTAGCCTTTTGTTTGGAGTACTGCAGAATATCGACATATTGATTGTTATTATTTTCTCTTTGAGTTACATGTGCTATGCATTTTGTTGTTGCAGCTGTTGAAAGTCATCAAATGATGTGGTTTCTCTTATATGGTACAGTACTTTGTGATTCTGTAGTGTCAGTTTACAAGGTTTGAAGAAGGTTGGGCCTTGCTTTGACATACACGCTTCATTTGCTCAGTCATTTTTAATCATTGATCTTAGAAAGTGCTTGTATACCACTGACAGTTGAACAATGTTCTGGTCATGGTTTAACATTCTCTCTGTAAACATCAAAAGTGAGTGTGAGTTGTAATTTATGACATCTGACACTATGAAGATATGGACTGGGTTTGGGTGTTAAATTCACCCTGGAAGATGTTGCTCCTTAGGTCTACAGACAATTGATTATCAAGTGCATGAAGGAAGAACTTTCTCTCATGACTAAACACTACAGAATGTTGTTTGATCTTCCAGGTGACCCTCTGGTAACAACACTTGGCATGTGCATGATGGTGATAGTGGAAGTCTGGTTATAGGTACATGTGCCTGTAGTTAGGTGTAAGTAATTTGATTCTCAGCAGTCTGTTGACAAGCTTTAGGCTACATTTTATCTGATCTATCCTGTATGGTCTGTTACTGCTGTCTTTATAATATATCAATCTTGTCGATCATCTGTATTATGTGATCATCCAGGAGCTGGTCTATGGTGGTAGCAATGTTTATTTGACCACTGTTGTAGTATTGAAACACCACTTGTATATCACATGCAATGTGTACTACAAATCCCTGAAATGACAGAGTGGACCATGAATTTTCACCTATCACAATGAATGGATGTTCTGTCAGGAAGGCCTTGTGTGCCTACTGTGACTTAAACTCAACAAAGACCTCTAGTGGAACGTGTACATATTATCCATTGTTAAGGATGCTGGAAAAATGGTCAATTTCCTGTATCACTCCAGTAAGTACTGGACTCCACCTGCTATCCTCTCCCTTAACAAGAGCCACATCAGGACAAAAATGCCATATATAGACAGGAGCTGCCAATTTTCCAGTCTTGATAGAGAACAAGAGCACTTCTGTGTCTTTGTAAGTGATGAATGATTTTCCACTCTACATCTCCTTTCCCACAGATGAGTTGTCGCAATCTTATCACTATTTCCATGGAAAGTGTTCAGATGAACTACATTACTTAGTTACACCAGTTCTAACCTTCATGGCTAAAACCCACCATGTTATGCACATTGTATCAAACTACTCTCATTCCCTTTGTATTCCACTGGTGAGATACAAGTTCCGCTCTAGATGTAAGTTCCCACAAACCACTGCTTTGTGAAGAGGATACTTCCCCGATCAGTCCAATCTCATTCTGTTCAAGTTTAGGGTCAACTGTTATCTTCCCACATATCCCCATAAACTGTACCTCTTACACTGCAACACTCTATCTTGAGTGACTCTTGGGTCTTGTACAGGTTGAACATCATTGTAAAAAAAAAAAAAAAAATTGAACAAAAGATGCACATGTGCATCTTCATGGTATGACATCAGCTTTCACTGGACTTTATCACCACACCAAATCTTACTTCAGCATGTGCCAATGTTTGAATGTCAGACATAGTGTACTAGTATAAGTGTTATGATGAGGTATATCTAGAAAGTTAAATACAAACATTTCTCCTATGTGCCTTCAGGACATTAAAGATATCCACTATTTCTTGTCCTTTGTAGCAAATTTTGTCTTTTTGTTATCTCTCCTAAAAATTGCTCTGTCATCCATTTACACAAGCTTGCTAGGTAGGTTACATGCTTTTCTCTATCTCTCTGGTCTTCAGTATGTCCCGTAAGTATCGAATTTTTTAAGACTGCTTTCCTCCTTATATGCTGTAGATTTGAAGTATCTCTTTCTGATGTTAAATATAAATGTCCTTTTTGTTTACATTTTCTCTAGACTTTGTCATTGCTCACATATTCAGTCTATAGTATTTTTAACATCCTTCTGTAGAACTACATTTGTTACTTCAAGTCTCTTCTTCATCTGTGATGAGATTGTCCAGCATTCACTGCCATATTGGAAGACTGATAGTATATAACAGTTCAGTACAAACATTTACTAATCCAAAATGTTTATCACTATACAAATCAAACATTGCCTATATTTAGACAGTGAATATTCTTTAAGGCAAATGTCATTAAAGACAACAAATGTTTTGATTAATTTTATTGATTGACTTTTCCAAATTACAAATAATCCTTCTCAGATAAGGAGAAAATTGTGTTAAACTGTCCAAAGTTTATTTTGAAAGGAATATAGTTCAAACTTTCAACTGAAGTCGTCATCAGAGTAGGTAGAGACAAATGGGGAATTATGTAGAACTGGTTGGTGTAGTGACATGGGCAAAGAGTGTGTGTGTGTGTGTGTGTGTGTTTGTTATATATATATATATATATATATATATATATATATATATATGAGGATCATAAGTCTGTTTTCTGTGTTTAATTTTGGTATTGCTTGTGAGTAAGTATTTACTCTGTCCCCCCACTAAGATGAAATATGACACAAGGTCTATTTTTAGGTTGGGATACGAGCATATACAGCTGGGACAGGAACAAAAATTCCCCTTAGCCCCCACAACAGTTGGTTGTGCTGACCTTGGTGTGAGCACCAGTCCCTCCCTCTGGTGCCATGGGCAGCTGTTTCCCAGAGCTGGGCACCTCTTCAGTATTTTCCTCAGTTGCCCCTCTGTCCTTTGACAGAGAAGCCCCTGAGTGCACTCTGCCCAAACACACACACAACAACTGAGAGATAAGTAGACGTGTAACTACTCAAAAGGTACACATTGGTATTGCTTGTGAGTAGCAGTCTAATGTTATTGTGATTCTTATGCTACTTATTAATGTATTGTCTAGTCTGATAGGAAGCAGGTAAGTCTCTGTGAGAGTGTGGTTGTGGTGTAACCTATGTAAGACATTTTGTGTGTTTCTTATTTACAGAGAAACATTCTTCATATGGGCAAGTAAAACTCATCTACAACATTGGTCTTGTATAGGGTATTGGAAGTTTTGTACATATTTTACTAGTACCCTAAAATTGCCATTGAAATTGATGCATTTATCCAATTCGTGTATGAGTCTATAAATAACCTTCACTAAGAATATAGTTGCAGTTACTGTTGCACTTCTAAAACAGCAACATCTTTGTGGATAAATATCCACTTCCTGGATAAATATCTTTTGAAGGATCCAGACATGTGATAATGTAAAGAATCCAAGTCAGGACTATGCAGTGGATGTGGTAAAACACTCCTAACCATCATTGACACTATGGTGGGTGGCATTTTCATACAGCTAGCTGGCATTCTGATGTTCTTTTATTTTTATTTTTTTATTTTTTTTTCAAAATAATAATTTTAATATTTTTCTCCTAATCTTTCATATTCTTACAATTAGAACGTTATCAAATTATCTGGCTGCATTAACTGTCTTACAATGCAGTTTGAAGTCCACATTTTTTGCATGTCCGGAACACAGACTGATGAACTTAATGTATACTTTTGATTGTAAAATTTATAATTTCTCCATATACTTTTCCTTAAAAGTTTGTATTCAAATTTCTTTGAAACAAGTTTCTATAAGTGTAGACAATAAAAATAAACATTCTATGCTTATAATGAATACAATATTAATGCTTTGCTATGAAGTAATGTTTAGTGAGCTAGTCTAGCAGACCATTACTATTGTAAATAATGATAATACTCCCCACCCCGAAATTCAGACAGACATTACTGTTGAGTTAGCCAAAGAGTTTGATTTAAGACAGATTCTTAATTTTTAACATTTGTTTTATTAAACAATATATTTACCATTTTGTTTCAATTTCTGCTGCCATCTTTCAGGCAAACTCTTAATTTCAAGCTCTTGAAACTTATCGTTCTGATCAAGGAACTGTTCTAAATTACTTTTGCAGTCTTCCAGGAAATTTAATTTTTTTCTCCATAGCATCACCTTATTTAGATAAAAACAGGATTTTGATAGGTTTTAGTGGTGGTCATTATATACTGTACCTATGAAAACTAATGGGTGTGTCCCAATCCTCAAAATTATGTTTGACACTATTGTAAGCGGGGGGTAATATGCTGTCACCACTACTTCATCCCACTGGTGAGTATACAATATTTTGTTGATGTCAAAGATTACCATTTCTTTTCCAACTTCTGTTTTGTCTATTCCTCATTCAGTAACCTTTTCTAGGTTACAACAGTGGCTCATTTTGCTTATTCCAGCTTGCTCCATGACCTCTTATTCCACATTATTATATAGTATTCACCTTTCATCACTGGTCACAATTGGTATAAAAATGTGATCAGGAAGTTTTTCCTTGTGTAACTCACATTGAAGTCACATATCTGGTGCAAATGATTTTCAATGTTTGATATAGATATTATTAGTGAGTTTGCTCTCGTGCATCATTTAATGTTAATTCTCAAGTAATGTTTTGATTTGAAAACAATTGACTTCAACTAGTCTAATCATGGACTATCATTTCATAAGCAATGTCTAACACAAAATTTCATGAACTGTATTTACAGCAGATATATTTTTTCTTTTAAAGCATAATATATAAAAAAAATGTTGCCTATTGACTTGCATCTTAGAATCCATAAACAAAATTTTGACAATTTAAAAAAAAATGATTACTGATATAGCAAGTATCATGATATAAGCAAAAATAATCTTTTTGAAATTAAGAAATGTTTCTAATAACATTTAATAACAAAAACTTTCTGCCAACCCAATATTTTGTATTTCACATTTCTGACCTTGTGCCAGACAAAGGTAAGTTTTGTTAATACCTATACTAGATATGTTTTTAATTTCTCTTGTTATTTTGATATAAATCTCCAGTACTAATTTTTTTCTGCTTTGCATTTTTTTTTCTTCCAGTTAACAAGTTAGATGTGTTCCATCTCTCTGTTGATGCCATCAGTGACATCTTGGTTTTGGGTCACAAACACTCCTTACTCATTTCTTCAAGTAGGATTGTTTGAATTTCTCTTGTAACTTAAAAATGAATAAGGAAGGGTTTGATCTAGATTTCGAACCAACACTTGAAAACAAGTATGAATGTCCAATCTGCCTTCTCATTTTAAGAGATCCTATGCAGACAGAGTGTGGTCATCGATTTTGTAAATTTTGCATTGAACGTTGGCTCAGGTAAGACATGTTTTGCTCACTTGTTTTTGTAATAAAATTCTTTGTTTATTCAATTTAAAGAATCAGCAAGCAGAAGTGATAAATAGATCACATTTAGTAAGTTTGGTACTTGTAACTATATTGAGGACATATTGCTAAAATCATTAGTTAAAATTTGTTCACTGACAATGTGTTCATATTTTTACCATTTCAGATGGAAGCCAATGATGCTATCATTTAATTGCAAGACAAAAAGTTTACAAAATTGGGAATTGTAAAATAGGAATATTTTATTTTATTTTTTTAACTTGTCCAAAAAAGATATTTTTGCTACTTTACCTAAAGTACTAAATGGCATTATCATCCCCATTTTTTAAATTTACACCATATGTTTATTTTGTCATCTGCTCATTGTTGGGACTAATACTGGTTTTCTAGCAGTGCTATTTAATTTCTGAGAAGTTCAGATTTTTGTGATTATTTTTACAAAAAAAAAAAAAATATATTTAAAAAAATATCATTTTTACAGTACTTTTTCAATGACATATCTGCTAAATAGTTAAAAGAAAAAAAACAAAAAACTTAAGATAACAGTTAGTGATTCCTCAACATGTTAGTGGAATCATTCACTTTTCTTTGAGATGTATGTTTGTAAAAAGGTTCTTAAAAAAAAAAAAAAAAAATCTGAAATTTAGATTAACATTTTGTTCTAAATATTTATTATCCCAAAATGGATTTGTCAAATTCAATAGTTTATATTTAATGAAGTTTTGAAAACTCTTCTAAATCCCAAATCTATTATTTCATAAACCAACTTTGAACAGTACACTGCTTGTATTGAATAATACAGATATGGCTTCAGTCTAGAAATAACACACACACATATATATATATATATATATATATATATATATATATATATATATATATATATATAATAAAGGATAAAATTTGTTTATATTTGTTTGTAATTTCAGCATTTAACCAAGACTCAAATTTGGTATCTTATTTGCAATTAAATTGTGTAAATACTTTTATTCAACCACAGAATATTATATTTATTGGAGTTTAGATAATCATTTTTGTAAGTTTCTGTGTTGATAAATTTTTATATATATATATATATATATATATATATACACACACACACACACACACACACACACACAGGATAAATTGTTGTCTAAATTATGCAAAAATGAAAATAACAATGACATTGACATCTTATTTTAACAGATATATTTACCAAAATTAGACAAAAATATCTTGAAATAATGAAAAATAAATTTATTCAATAAAATCACATTTGGTTTCAACCACAGCCTCCAGACGACTTTGCAATCTTCTACAATTCTACTGGATGGTTTCCTTGTTTAAGTTGATGAATGCTGCCATTTTGCCTTCAGTTCATTTTTGGTGTTACAAGAAGTTTTGTTGGTCTCTCCTTCAACTGTGCTCCACACATAATAATCAAGGGGGTTGCAGTCTGGTGAGTTAGGTGGGCCAGATGTAAAGAGTAATGTGGTTGCAGAAATTGTCTGACAGCTATGACTGGGGTCTCCTGCTTGTGTGGCATGGTGCAGTGTCCTGTTGCCAGACATAGGGTCTTCCAGCAGCCATCCTCTTGACTTGGGGCAGAACTACCTCCTCAAGGCATTTGATGTAGTTCACTGTGTTGAGTGAGGCTCTTACCAACAAATTCAGGAGTTCTTAGAAAGATCAGTGAGTTTTCCAAGCTGCTTTACCTTCATAATCACCATTAGTCATCCAACCCTTTCCAAATCCTCTGCATTGTTCTCAGCTTGACACCCAAACACACTGAAATATTCAAGTTGGAGCTTCCAGCATGAATGCCAAGCAGTAGAGCATGCCATTTCCAAATTTTTGGCAGTGAATTGCGTCATGATGCTCTTTTACTTACAGATGGTGCCCAAATGACCCTAATATACTGACAAAATCAAAAACAAAGTGCATATTTGAAATTAAAATGGTGTCATTTCATCCATTGTACCCTATGTGTGTGTTTGTGTTTATATATATGTATATATAAAAGCATAAATGGTTATTGATTTCTCCCTTCAGCCTGGTGGGTACACTGAAATTGATTTTTCTCAATGTCAGTTAAATATGCAACATTAGTGAGGGGAATATAATTCACATTGGAAAGAACTGAAAGAGTAAAATATGATTTATAAATATATAGGGAAAACCTTAAAATGTTGGTTATTTTAACTGTTAATATTGATAAAAGTTTAATTTTTGTTTTCAGTGCAGGAAAATGTTTTATTGATGAGATTCAAATCCATGTTTTATAAAAATAAATATTGTGTGTGTGTATATATATATATATATATATATATATATATATACATATATATAATGGTAATCATTGCATTCATTACCAAAGCAAAGTCATAGTGTAACTCTTGGCCCGAATTGGAGACCTATCTCAAATCTCATAGTTCCACTGGAAGTGAATATTTTTAGTTGGGGTTTGTTCACTGCTATAGTTAGCCTAAGAATTTTTTGCTTTTTACATTTTGAATAACTTTATCTTATTTATTTGAAGTAAGTAGAAGGTTCATTTATTTTATTTCCTTTTTGACTAATTAAATTTTGTTTTCATTGTAAAAAAAAAAAAAAAAAAAAAATTATTTTTGGTATAAAATTCACTAAAAAAAAAAAATAAAATAAAATTTATGAAATTTGATCTTGTTACTTGGAAATTAACATTTGTCACCTAAAGTTAATTTAATATTCTTCTCTATGAAATTTTTATTCATAAGAACAAATACACTAATAAAAATTTGCATAATCTGTATTTCTAACAAATGTAAGATGTTATTTTTACCATGCTTGTACCAAAATGTAATATTTTAATTTTATTTTATTTAAAGAAATAATTTATTAATCTGATTTTTTTTTTCGAGTCTTTCTTATTACAAATGTTACAGTCTCTTGCAAGAAAGTTAATATTAATAATTTATGTTTACATTTTAACACTTTACTTCCAAAACCTTTTTTTATTCTGTTTTTGCATTGTTAAATTTATTTAAAAAAGATTTTATTTGTTATATAAAGTTAATTTTATTTATTTTCTGTAATATTTTTATTCATAACAACAAATAGATTGATGATGAAATTTATTTTATGAGTAATTTGTATTTTTCTTTCTCAAAGTTATTTTCAAAAAGCATGATGAATTTTAGTTTACCATAAAAACAAAAGAAATGGGAGGCAAACATGATATTTTATACTATAAAATGAATGGAAATCATTTATTAAGAACATTTGTTAATTAATGTCATAATTAAATTCATTAAATTTAATCTGATATTTTTGTATAATTATAAACAAGGTGTGCAAAATGTTAATCCTAACCCCTGCTGCTGTTAAACCACACATTTTAAAACAATTTGTTTTCAAGATACTTCTGTAATAAAAAAAAGTAGATTTATGACAAAAAAGTCAGCATAACAATAGTTACTTTACTTCTAAACAATAAAAAGTTATATTCATGTTTATTCCCTCCCCCCAGAATTCATAGTTCTGATATGGTTTTTGTTTCGTTAAAATTGTTTTAATATGGATAATTAATTCAAAGAGAACATGTTAATAGGTGAGAGAATTTATTATACTGTCAATGTCTACTTTTTTTCTTTTTTTTTTTTTTTTTTTTTTTCCTGAATTTCTTAAACCAACTATCACAAACCCAAATAAACTAAAAATGTTTGCTTGCAGTGGAACAATGAGATGTGAGATAGGTCTCCAGTTCTGTGTGAAAGTTACACTATGACCTGGCCATTAGTAAAGAAAGCCATAGTTTAGGGTAATCTGAACCTTGTATTTTTGGTCATTTAAGAACAGTTTAGTGGTCTTAAGTATTTTTATTATTCAGCAGATTTTTTGGAGGTTTTGGCTGATATGTTGCATCAAGTTGTCTTTAGCAGTTGCTTTGTATCTTCTTTTTTTTTTTTTCATCTTGGCTAAAACACAAAGTATAACAGTTGTCCTCTGTTCTATTCGAGCGGTAAAAGTAAAGTTAAGCAAATTCCATAGACCACTAGATGCAAAATAATTGTCAAAAACCAAAGAAAACCTAAAATACATTTAAACAACCAAGATGAACATAAGCCTTAAAGAATATGTGGAATGGTAAATTTATTTTCAGAACTGATATCTACAAATGGTTATATCCAAAATTTTGAAGAACTGTTCCCAATATGGCAGTTCTAATTGGGACAGCTATTTGGCTAGTAGACATGTGCACTTTTTAAAATGATCTTAAATGACTCTTTCCAATAGGATCTAGATATAAACACTTGAGACAAGTGTAACACAAAGGACAACTTGATGTTTTGTGAACTTAACCTATTTTAGCCAAAATCGGACATAACTACTTAAGAGTTGTCAGTCCTTGATTTGTTTTGTTTTAATAAGTTTAAGTATTCATTTTCAAATATTTGTAATACAAATTGCATTTAACACATATACACACACACACACACACACACACACACACACATACATATATATATATATATATACACACAGACATGTTAGAACATCTGTATTTTTCTATTTATTTTTTATTTTATTTTTTTCTCAGTGATGGGAAAAAAAAATGTCCAATTGACAATGAAGATCTAACAGTCGGAAAGATGTTTCCAGATAATTTTGCAAAGCGAGAAATTCTCTCCATGAAGGTGCGCTGTCCAAATAGAAAGATGGGATGTAATACTTGTGTGGAGTTGAAACATGTTGAGGTGTGTTGATATACTTGCTTTGTAACATTACCTATCAATGTATGAAACGGATTGGTTGGTTGCTCGATAAATGCAAATCAATATTTATACTTCTATCTACGTATACCTATTAATGTTATCATCTCCACTGTCATCACCATTATCATTTTAAAAAATGTAAAAAACAAAAAATCTCCTCAAAAAAAAAAAAAGAAAAAAAAAGTGACAAATTGCTCATGAACAATTTTATTCCATTCCTTTATGGTCATTGTTGAAGAAATGGCAGGAAACCTTCATGCACCTCTGCTGAACTATTTTCATATTAGAAAATATTTTTAGGTTTTTCCATTTAAATTACTGTGAAAAAACAATACAGGAATGTAAGGAATAAAACAATGAAAAAAACAAACAAAAGAAACCCTGATTCAAGGTAAATCATTTATGAAAGAATTTTACTAAGAATCCATTCCTTTATGTTTTAACTACAAAAGACAGTTATGTTCAATGTATTAAACTTAAAATAAATTGTGCAAATTAACTTATACACTGCCTTATGGACCAGAAAATGCAATGGAAGGTAAATTTTTTATCAATTAGTATCTATTTTTTAAGAATTTATCTGTATGTTGATTGAATAACAAAGGATATCACATTAGCATTGAGGAGATTTTAACTTGTAGTTTTTGGAATTTATTTTCTGCATTTTAGAGGAAATAACTTTGTATGGAGCGACAACCATTTTTCTAACAATGACCAATTTTCCTTTCTGATTTCTTTTTAAGATGAAAAAGAGAAAACGTAAAATATTTTTTAAAATTAAAATTACAAAATTTAGAGGTTAAATTTGGTACAGACTGTGTCAGAAACAAATTCTAATTGCCAAAATTTCTATTACTTCTGATCTCTCCTTGGCAAGCATTCCGTTCTTTTTATCAGTCGATATTAGTTCTTTAAAGTAGTATTAAGAGAGACCCAGGCTTACTAATAGCAAAAAAAAACCCCAAAAAACAAATGTTTCAACTATAGAAAAGACAAAACTACATGCATCTTTCTTTATTCTGTTGTTCGTGATGTCCTATCAGAATTTTTGCCTGCATTTTTCAAATGATTATTATATACTTATTCAGTGTCCACAACATCTTTGTTGTTATAGTCACGTTTCAGCTGTTGTGTCCTCTGGCTTACTTCATGTTTCCATCCTTGTTGGTAACCTTGGTATTTCAAATCACACTCTTTATTCAATCAATATGGATAGATAGTTCTCATTCTGTTATCCGGATATCTTGTTTAATTTTTCTTGATGCTATCATTTAATTATCTCTTTCACTGAACTGCCAAGTAACTAGGTTCACTTACCAATGCTCTTATTCACTAGGCCATTATTCTCTAGGTTCAGTGAAAAATTCTAAGGTTATCAACTGATTGATACATGAAAACAGCCAGAGGGTTCAACTGCCAAAATATTATGACTACAACAAACAAGATGAGGATACTAGTCCAAATAAGTTGGTATATAATGAGTCTGTCATTTTAAAAATTCAGACAAATCTATGTCTAATCAAAATTTTTGTCATTTTGTTAATTTTAGTTTGTGTTTAGAAGCTTTTAGAAAGTAATTTTGACTTATGGTTTGTTATG
This sequence comes from Acanthosepion lycidas, assembly GCA_963932145.1. Classification (NCBI taxonomy): domain Eukaryota; kingdom Metazoa; phylum Mollusca; class Cephalopoda; order Sepiida; family Sepiidae; genus Acanthosepion; species Acanthosepion lycidas. Next base: position 102,353,421 of record OZ010582.1, on the reverse strand, counting down.
TTGTCTTGTGTAAGCCTTAGTGTACTTTTTATATCATGAAAATCAAAATTTTGACATTTTTTTTTTTTTTTTCTTTTTTTGAAACAAGATGTCATTTTTCATATGTGCACAGTCGTGTTGTAGCTACACAATTTATTGCCTGCAAATTATTTTCATTTAGACACTTAGCTATACATTTTTTTTTTTCTTTCAGTAAATTTTGTAGCTGATGATTAGAACTCAGGCTGTTTACATCTGTCTCTGTATCATTTTGTGGTTTAAAATTATACATTCACACATGCAATTAAATAAAAGCCAAAACTGAATATCCTTATCATAAAGAATTTTAATTGAAACAAATTGTGATACTTTCATTCTTTGTATAAAGCTAAAAATTGTTGAGGGAAATTAATTTTATAAAGGAGGCATTTCCTATAAACATCTGAAGGAAGAAGGACCACACTATCTTCTCTAGGATGAAGTTCAAATAATAATTAGTATCGCTGGAAGGTGAGAAAATTGAGGTAAGTGTTGTATATAGGCCTTGCAAATAAATGTGTAAGTCAAGTCATTGTGAATTTCTTTGCTTAGCAAGAAAAAGAATGAAGAGCATCCCCACATATGGAATTGCCTCTGTTATCAATATGAAAATGTTTGTGTTAAATGTGTTGCTGTAAATGGGTTGATGTGATCATTATATTCATGACTATTTCTTTTCTGGTTTCCACTACTGAGATTGTAGAATGGACTGGCTGGGATAAACAAAAGCCAAAGAATAATGAATCTTCTGAAAATATTTGATATAATTCTTGATTATATTTCCTTATTGGGTGAACTTGTGAATCAGTGTTCAACAATTTAGTCTTCATTATTAATTTGTTAGCATAGATGAATGCAATGTTAGATTATATTATAATGATATGAATGATCTTTTCATAACACTTAAAGAAGTGGCTATTTGAAAATCTTGAATAGAAAATAATTTATAATTCTCATAAATATCACATTGTAATATCTAAATAAATGATTGTAGTGTTTTATTTTATAACAAAATAATACAATTTGTTTTAAAATTGTCTTTTTGAAAAAGTGATATTCAAAGTGTATTCATTTCTTGTATGTATATATGTATGTATTGTGTGTATATAGAAAGTTTTTTTTTTCCAATTAATATTTCATAGTATTAGAAACAATATTTTATTTGATTTTCTAATCAGTATTCATCTTTTAAGTGCTTGATATTTCTTGCAAAATTTCAAGAGATTGCATCAATACAAGTAAAATATCTATCCAGACTTTTGCAAATTATGAAATTGAAAATGGTTAGAAAGTTATTTCTTGGTATTTAAAACAATCTGCATCATGAAAATTAAAATTTTAAAGAAAAAACGAAATTATAATAATGAAACGTTATTATATTATTATACTTCTGTATTTTTTTCCTTTTGTCTTGCATTATTGGTTTAGAGTTCAATTCTTGCCAGTACTAATACACCCTTCACAATAATTCTTGAAATTTCTTTCATTTTAAGAAATACTTCTAAGATTTTGTTGAAAATTAATTAAAATATGTGTGTATAAACATGTCTCACTCTCTCTCTCTCTCTCTCTCTCTCTCTCTTTGGCACCTTTTAGATTTGGTAGTTATTTCAGAGATTGCATATTTATTTGATATATTTTAATATTTTGTTTGGAATCATTAAAATGTTGTTTTCAACACCATGCTCTAGTGTTGTTGGTAATGAGACAATATTCAAGGTAAGGGCATTGACTTGAATTGGCGGTACATATGTGAGATAATTGATGGCAAGATAAATTTTTCACATTTCAATGACTGCAAGAATTTAATTGAGCTGGTATTATTATATCTATTGTATCATTTAGCAGCTGATCAGTTTAAAAAAAAAAAACTTCATCTCAGAAAATTGGTGGGTGGGGGAATGGGTTTATTTGAAATGTTGTTTTCATATTTGTTATAGTTGCACTAAGATTTTTGTTCCCCTTTGTAACCTTCTCAAACTTTGAACTGAACCCTTTTTCAATACATAGGAGTAGAATGTTCTTATTCTGATGACCATGCTAGTGGATTTCTCATTAATTTTTCTGTTATTTTGTCCTTGTGATGTTGCATCTACTTATTCTGCTAAACAAAAATATATGGATTTTACTGCATGATCACCAGGTAAACTGTAACGCTTAACTAACACTTATATTGACATGGCCATTATGTATGATAATCAGGTGTTGCTTGTTCTTTTTTTTATCAAAGGTACCCTATATGCTGTATAATTCTATTGCTAGGCCTATTTAAGATGACCAGAACCTACTGTGTGCACTGATTCTTTTAATCATCTTCTTTCCCAATGTTGCAGCCTGTTATTCATGGAAGAATCAACATTAGGTTTGAGGCTCCCAAATTATATCACCTGATTGTCATACAGGACTAGCTTAGTAAATATAGATAGGTATACACCTATATTTACTAACCTATTATAGTTACTGGCAGTTGTGAGCTTAATCTCTGGTCAGGCAATGGATTTCATATACTCTGGTTCAATGGACGGAGTAGAAGTGGCATCACAAGGACAAAATCAAAAATAACAAAGTAAATTAACTAATGAAGGTCACATCTAGCAAGAGCAGCAAAATGAGAACAGTCTAACCCTGTAGATTGAATAAAGAGATCAGTTCAAAATTCCAAATAGATTACGAAATATGACACATCTAACAAAGGCTGGATGGTGACTGTAGCAACCAAAATGAGAACAACAGTTTGAATAAATGTTTTATATTGATTTTCTAAGCATAGGTTAGATGTGGCATAAGGCTGAAAGTATGGGGACACCCAGTGAGGATAGAACTCGCTATTCAGTTGTAATTGTTTAAGCAAGACAAGCTTACTAACCATTACACTATGTCAAGGTGCCCCAAAATAAGCGTTTTATTATTATAATAATAATGTAAACTTAATCATTGATCATTTGTCTGTTGTACTATTGTTAAGATCTGTTCTTTTTTCAATAACTTATAAAGTAGTAACTGACTTCCAAGTAAGTTGTCTTCTAAATGAGTTGATTGTGTTGACAATAATGATGCTTTCACCTTTTGCTTGAATGTTTTTGACATGTGGATTGCTTATATGTATACCTATATCTGTAAGCTAACAATCAAGTGAAATCAGGCTTTAGAGAAGTCAAAATTATTAAATGAGGTTTTTGTATAGATGCTAAGAAATAATATCACTTTTCTCTTCACAAAAAAAGAAGAGGAATAAATTTGTGACACCTCCACATAAATTTCCGTCTTTGAAATTTATACACAAGTGGAATTTATTTGCAATATCAAAGATTTAACCTTTTTTTTTTTTTTTTTTTTTTTTTTTTTTTAATAAACAGAATGTCTTTGATCAAGGATATAAGTAGTTTAAAAAATTTTCCAGCATGTCCTGGCCAGAACTCTGTTGCCTAACCCTTGACATCCAGAGCTCTCTGTATATGTAAATTATATCTAATATTAAAATCTTGGTAATTTTAATTGACTTTTCAATTCTTAGCATCTATTTGTTTTTCTTTATAATTTCAAAGGATCTTTGCTCAACTTTGAACTCTGCTCACTGAAAGTTTCTTTGATTTTTTTTTTTTTTTTTTTTTTTTTTTTTTTTTTAAACTCTTTCTTTGCTTAGTCAAAGCCCCCAGATGCTTTTTGTTATTGAATTTTTATGATATTTACTTAATTTATATATATATATAATTTTTTTTTTTTTTTTTTTTTTTTTTTAATTATTACTTTGGATTTCCAATTTATTATGCTAGTTGTGCATTTAACAGTGCATCAGTTGATGTTTAAAAAAAAAAAAAAAAAATTTGCAAAATTGATCATTTGTTTGTTATGAGAAAAATGTATTGTCCTTTTCTTTTCCTTTTTAGCCAAATTTTTTTTCTTTTTATTCTACTGCATTTGTAGATACAATACATTCTGTATTTATATTTATTTATTTTTGTAATATAATATGTATGAAATAAGTTGGCTCCTGACTGCACAAAACCATAAAAAAAGCAAGTGGGTCTGTTGGTTGTCTTTTGGGGCATGTAACATAAGCTGAAAGTCTATGTTGCCCATATATTCTAATGAAAAGGTTAGGTCTCTGTCACGCTATAAAAATTGTTGAGAAAAGAGCGTGAATGAGCATTGAATAAACTATTTCCTTAACTTACCTGTTCAATTAATTATGTTAAAAAGTTGTTACACACCTTGTCCTTCTTGATAAGGATTAATCGTATACATAGGTAGTTGGACCAACATGCTCATCTTGGTTGTTATACTCATGATATTTTGGCTATTGTCCTCTCTGGTCTTCTTAAGGTGTTTGTCATTGTACTTGGCAAATTTCACAGAATTTTGAAATGAACCCTTTATTTAGGTACCTCCACGAAAATGTAAACAAAAGAGCATAGCATGATGAAAAAGATGCCGAACTTGACGAAAACAAAATTTTATCGTCTAATGTTCATATTAAAGAGGAAAGATCAAAGTATTTTTTGGGTATTTTTAAAAAAATTTTTAATCGTTCCTAGCACATCTAAAATTTTTGTTAAAAATTTTTTTTTTTTTTTTGTCAAAAAAAGACAGATAATCAATCATTTTCTTTGATTTGATAAAAAAGATGAAAATCTGACTTTGATATTATTTTAAAAATCAATTATCATTTTTTCAAAACTGATTTTAATAAAATCAGAAATTATAATGTTTATTTAAAATATTTTGAACCAAGCTTAACTTAGCTTCTGCGCCGAAAAAATGTAATTTGAAAATAAAACAAAGCAGGTCATAACCTTTCGCGTCGCTTGACAGGTGACGAAAGACACATTCATGACGTTTAGATAACTTACGGGAGGATAATTCTCTCTACGGATGGAAGGAAGTGAAATTATTTAGATTTAAGTGAACAAATTATTTACCTCGTTACTTTTAAGGAAAACTTTCAGCGCTCTAATTTTTAATTTTTTTTTTTTTTTTTTTTTTTTTGTACTTAGTTTTCGCTTACGATGCTTTATGGAAAATATAAAGAAATTAAAAAATAAGACTTAAGAGTGAGATTAAATTTCATAAGAAAAAGGTATCTAATTAATTTATAGGTACCTTTCTTATGAAATTTTATGTACATTTATTACGTTATTTGTATTTGCATTCATTTTATTATTAATTTTAATATTTCATTTATGGAAAAATGTCATAACTGAGATTAATATAAAAATAAGATCATATAAATTAAAGTTTAGCAATAGGTAAATTTCATAAGATGATACTGATAGGTACCCTTCTCAGTTGAAATTGAAAAATCAAATTAACTTCTCCATACGTGTTTCGCAAAAGTAAAGGCCTTAACAGCGAAGAACAATGCTTAACTCAAATAATGCAACTAAATTGTATTCTGGTTGGTCTTCCGTACTTTATAATTACTGTCCGATTATAAGCACAAAAATTACATTTTTTAATTACTATGGATCTTCTGATTGGTCCAAATGATACAATTTTCAAGACGCTAGACAATGACAAACTCATATGTACACTTTGAAAGGTTGATGGTGCTTTTAACTAATGTTATAATATTTTAAAAAACTTAATGTAAAAATCTATTATAATTAAAGAAATAACAAATAATTGTATTAAAAATTCAATTTTCATTGAAAAATTTTTTGCTTTCAGAAAATATTGTCCATATTCATAAAAACAACTAAAAACAAATAAAAGCATTTGAAATTAAATAATATATTTGTTTTATTGAGTTTTGTATGTTACAATTCAGAGCTGATTTTCAGGTACGTTGGCTCCAATTAAAAAAAAACAAAAAACATGATTTGCATTCTTCAAAGCCTTGTGCTTTTAACTATTGTAATCATTAAACCTAATGTGCTCAAATTTCTAGAGTTTTTCATAAAATTAGTTATGGGGATGTTAATAAATATAAAAACAAAATATTTCTGTCATGACTTTAATAAAAAAAAAAACATTTATAATAGTTTCTGAAAGTTTCATTAACACTTGACAATTGTTTTTATTTTTGCAAGATTTTCCAAATTAATGTGTGTAATACAAAAAAATGTGCTAAAAATTATCTGTTATTTACTACCCCTTGTTGCAACAAAGAGAAACAAGGTTTTTAAATCAAAATTTAGAATATTCTAAAAAGATGGAAAATTTTTTAAAAAATAGTTAAAAAACAATTTGTTCTATCCTCTTCATAAAAACATAAGCATTTAGACGATAAAATTTTGTTTTCATAAAGTTTGGCGTCTTTTTCATCAGACTATGCTTTATTTTTTAGTGATTTCGTGGAGGTACCTACCTTTATTTAATCCACTTGGCATGCCTAGGGGAGATAACTCATATCAGTTAATATTTGAGTTTTATTCACCATGTGTGTTGCTTGTCTGTTTCTACAACCGGTGAACTCACAACTGCCAGGGAACAAAATATTTTAAGCAATACTTTAATCCACTGGTTGTGTACTCTGGTTCAGTAAAAGAAACAGATATGTGACACAAAAGTGAATATTAATATATAAAATAGTCTTGAAGTATGGAAAGGGAAATATGAAATTTGTAGGTACCATAATTGACATTGATAGAAGACCATATGTATAATAGTTAAAATATGAGAATGCTAGTTTGAATAGGAAAGCATTAATTAATGATAACACCTCATCTCAAAAATTTTGATGTAGAGGATTTAATCATAAATAAAATCAAAATAACATTGAAATTCTAAATGCCTTGATTTCTTTACAAATTTTGTTCAGACAATTGAACTCCTTTGTGCTGTTCATTCTGTATCTTTTTAAAAGTAATTGGTAAGGAACGAGATCACCCTTTTTCTCTGTGTGTGTGTGTGTGTGTGTGTTGAGGGTATCTAAACAAGCCTGGAAGGTTAATTTCAGTCTTAATTTCTTGTTTTAAATATTTCCTATATTTTGTCCTTTACTTCAAAGTAGAAAATAAAAGATTAGCTAAATGAAACTAATGTTGGACGTATTTACTGTCAGGGATGAAGGTGTATAAATACTTTAATAGCAACTAGGATTCTTAGTTGAAAATTGTTTCATAAGTTTTTTGGTTTTTTTTTTTAAATATTTATTTAGAAAGAAAAGCATTGGATATTTGTTTAAATGATGCCTTATTTGAAGTTTTCAAATACCATCCTTTGTCACTTATATAATTATACAAGTGACTTGGATCTTGTAGAAATAACTAAGGTTTTCTTATATGAAGAGATTGTGTGGTATTTAGACCTGGTGAATGCAAATGCAAAGAAGCATTTACAAGTGAAAAGTATTTGTTGTGTTATTTTTATGAACATCAATTCTATAATAAAATACAATTGTTAATTTTCTTAATTTGCTTGAAAATAAACTAAATGTTATTAATTTTCTAAAAAAATTATTTCTTTAAAAATGGATTAGTAAATTATGCATGTTTTGTCTTTAGTCAATTCATAAACCTTAACATCTATGAGGAGGAGGAAGAGCTGAAAAGTTCATGATTTATCTAAGAAAAAAAAATTTAAAACTTTTGTGATTGGTCAGATTTTGGTAAGTGGGTCAGGTCAAGAACTTTTCAGCATTCCCTTGTAGAATAAATGTCTCTACTCTATTAATCATGGTGAACATCTAGTTAGTAGATTTAACAGAAAAAAAAAAGAAAAAATACATGACAATGTGAACACAAGTTGATATAATAAACAAGTGTATAAGACAATGTAATAAATGAATGCATGAAACATTCAGGTATTGTTTCGTCAGGTATATATTTCCCTGAAATTATAGGGTTGAGGATTTTGAAACAAAAATGAAAGCAGGTATAGTATGATTGACCATTGTTTATGTTGGTAGTAGATTGATGACAATATGGAGGAAGGTATGGAAAAATAAAACATCTTCTTGTAACAGAAGATTGTAAGACTGATAATATATATGCTTCCAAGTTTATCTTGAATGCCATTGTGGCAAATCCTGAAGCAGTCTTGGTCTGTTAAAATGGTGCACTATATGTTTATATAGAGAATTCTGAATTCCAACAAAAGGAGAGATGTGCTGCATTTCTTCAGATTGTTGGTGATCATAGCTCACCACAATTTCCTGACCTTCATAGCTCTTAAATTTTGTCATCTCTTTTAAAACCTGTTCTACCATACATTTACTCATTCTCACTTGGTAGGTTGTGTTGTTTTTCTCTATCCCTCTTGCATTCAATCTGTCTTGTGAATGTCAAATTTTCCAAGCCATCTTTCCTCATTGTGACCTAGAAATTTCAAATATTTCTTTCTGATGTTAAGTGTAAATGTCATTTTTGTTGCTATTTTCTGTAAAATTTTGTTGTTGCTCACATGTTCAGTCCATGGTATTCTCAGTATCCTTCTGTCGAACCACGATTGTCTGGCATTCACTGCCGTATAAGAGGACCAATATTACGTAACAGTTCAGTATGCTTTTCTTTGTTCCTAATGAAACTTTCCTGTTTATTAATACTTTGCTTAGGTTTTTGAGGGCATATCTTCCAAGATATTTAAACTGTTGTACTTTTTGATTTTGTTATTTCCAATTTATAATAATTGTAACTACAAGGGTGGGCTGAAAAGTTCATAGGCTCACAATTAAGGAATTATACTAGAGCTGTGAAATATTGCAAGCATTAATTTCAGCCCTTCTTATTAATAACTGCATAGTTTCATTTGAGGTAAACTGACATCTCACTGTTCAAAGACTGTTCATCCTGTAAGTCAAAAAAGTCATCAACAGCAGATATGACATCATCATCATCATCACTGTGATACTGGTTCCCAGTCAATTTGTTTTTCATGTAAACTGATGATATCAAATTAGAAGAATAGGTATAGTCTTCAAACAGTTCAAAGCTATAGTCATGAACAGCGGTCATTGAAAGCAAGGACTTGTGTGCTGGAGCAATGTTCTGATGAACCAAGCCCCCCACCTCTTTTGTCAGTTTCCCTGTGCATTTGATCTTGATAGTCTTTTGTAATTGCCTGAACAAGTTTGCATAGTACTTTCCGTTTATGGTGTGGACCTTTTTGAAAATAGTCAATGAACACAATGCCTTTTGTGTCCCAAGAAACTGAGGCCATCACCATCCCTGCAAATAAAACAATTTTAGCTTTCTTTGGAATAGGTGAAGAGAGGTGTTTCCATTGTATGGATTGTCTTTGGCTGAGAGTGATGAACCCAACATTCGTCTTGGGTTAGAAAATGCTTGAGGAAAGTAGTTGAATCTGCCTCAAACAATGTCAGATTTTCCCATGATGTAATCAGGCTGTGCACTTTTGATCAGGTGTCAGAAGACATGGACTGACTGTGCAAAAACCTTGGTCATATCAAGTTAATTGGGCAGAATATTCTAAACACTGTGAAGAGATATACTAATAGCATTGGTTATTTGATTTATAGTCAATTGCCTGCCATCCATCATCATGTGGTGAACACAATTTTTTCCTCGGTGGTGGCATTTGCAGGACATCCAGACTTTGGGTCATTGTCAAGACTCTCCCTCCTCCTGTCCACTTTTGCACTGTTGATAAAGCTGGAGTGTCATCTCCTAATATAGCAACCATGTCAGCATGAATGTTGTTGAGGGCAAAATTCTTTTTCTGTAGGTACTTGATAGTACTGTAATGCCAACTTTTATTCATTTTCAAGAGAAGTTGCTACTAGTTACTTTTGAAGTCTTCTTTGAACAGTCAGTTTTCCTGAAAATAAACAATTTTGTTATTAATAAGAGTTGAAATTAATGCATACAAAATTTCACAGCTGTACCATCATTCCTTCATAGTTGGCATATGAACTTTTCAGCCCACCCTCATATTATATAAATTATAAATAAAATCCATTAATTTCTCAGAAACTACGAAATTGAAAGTTACATAAATTGAATTCTTTCTTGGATACTCAACCAAGAGAAAAATGGACCTTTTTCTTTTCTTGATCCTTAAATCGTGGGAGACTGGTTTCATTCTTTTATTGTTAGTTATATCTCTCTGCTCATTTTTACCACCCACCCCATGGTAATTTTATTGAAAATAAATACAAAGGATAACCAAAAATGATCTTAGTTTAATATAGATGAGGTGGTGTTGAAAAGTTCTCTTCTCTATCAAGAGGGGATTAAAAAAAAGAATTATATTTAGTCATATTTTCTGAAGTGGGTCATTATGAGAATTTTCCTTGCATCTAACTTTCTGGCAAGTTTATTGACTTCTGTCCATTTTCTCACATTTGATTCTATACATTTTGAAAATTTTCTTTGCTTGCAGGGGATTTCTTAGGAGAAAATTGCTTGGTTAAAATATATCTAAATTTTTGAGTTTGATGATTATGTCAGAAATATAAAATTCATCTTATGTCAATGTAAGCAAACATAAACAAAATGAAGTGAACCATTTTCTAATCCAAACATCCAGGCAGAAGGTAAGCAACATAATATGCAAGTGAATTTTTGCTGAAATACTGAGGTAAAATTAAATTTGAAATACTAACTTTTTATTTATTCCTCTTATTAAATATTTCTAATTATTTGAATAAATCATATTTATTTTCATTAAGATATTATTGATCGATTAAATTAATTTAAAACGATAATAAAATTTAACATTTTCTTTTCAACATCTGAAAATTTCAAGTTGAAAATCTATCACTGCTTTGATTATTTTAATAAACTGCTTTTTTATTTTAAAATATTAGGTTGGTGCAAAAATAATGTCGTTTTCTCACATAGTAACATATGTGATAAAACGACATTATTTTTGCACCAACCTAATATCAACACTTTGAATATAGTTAAAACAATTATTCAGTTTAATGTATAATCTTAAAATTGTTTTAACAGAACAGTCACCACTTTTTAAATTTTGAGTATTAGATTTAAATAGGATAGCTATTTATTTATTTGTTAAAATAATATTGCAGTGATAAATTATTGAAAAGTATCCAATTTTTATGAGTATGGAAAATTTTTGATAAGAGGAAAAAATCAAAAAGATTAAAAAATATAATTTAAAAGAAATTGCTGTAGAACTCTCTTCATTATAAAACTGGCATAGTGCCCATAAAAAAAAAAAATTATTTATGTATGCATTGGCACTTTTTCCTAGGATTAGAGTGTAGTAACTGTTCACTAAATTTTATACATGTTTGCTTCAGTGTGACAGATGTTACAGAGGAACACAGAAAAAAAAAAAACACACTGTTCATTATTATATACTAGTTACTCTGCTTAAAAAAAGTTATGGATATATTTGAATTTTTATGATTTTTATATATATATATATATATATATATATATATATATATATATATATATAAAAAGAAAAAAAAATTATATCTATGTTATACTATTTTCTTACTTTGAGTAGTGCTGAGCATATCTTGTATTTCCCCTAAAAGATTTTCTCATTACTCAATAATAGGAACAGGTGAGTCTATTGCTATGGACAGAGAAACAAACTGAAAGACTCATCTTTCATTATATAGATAGATGATTATTGTAATATCAATTATAAAAAAGAAATAATCTTTTACTCATTTTATGTTGTCTTTTTTTTTTTTTTTTTTTTTTTTAAATCTCACCTGCAAAATGTTATAACTATGAGTTTGAATTTCAGGAACACACAGAAAGTTGTCCATATCATTACCAGCCCTGCCCAAACAATTGCCAATCACTAGTGCTACGGAAAGATCTGGAAGAACATTTACAGTCAGAATGTTGTAAACGTAACTTTATTTGCTCATTCTGCAAAGAGACAATGCTGTTTGAATTGTATGGGGTAAGAAATCAAAATTTTCTCATATTTTCACTTTGTGAGGAGAGAAAAAAAAAAATTATCCATACCTAAGGATTGTGTAGAAATAAGATTTCCTAATATTTCTGAATTTAAAAGAATTGATAAAAATAATATCTCTATCCTGTAATAGTTATCATATTTGGATGCACATTTCATGCACTAGATGTAACAGCAAATTTGGAATAGAGGTAGTAATACTAATCAGTTGAAAAATATTAAATGTAGCTTTTAGATATACTTTACTAAGTGCTTGTTTGGAAAAAAATTAAATGTAAAAGGAAGGAATTAATTTTGTTACAGTTTGTAAACTGTTGAAGCTTTTAAAATTACATTACTGGAGATGAAACTTCAAGTATTCTGAAGATCATAATCATTATTAGCTGTGGCAAAAACCTATTAAGACTTAAGAACTCTGGATTCTGAAGGAGACAAAAAAACCAGAGTTTTATTTTTATGAATGTGAAGATTTAAATAAAAAAAAAAAAATTCTGATTTGGTTTGAAGGAAGGTTTTTTTTTTTTTTTTTTTTTTTTATTCAGCATAATGATGCAAGACCCCAATTTGTAAAAAGTAAATTGATAGGATCCTCCTATCACTGGATAGTTTTCTTAGTCACAATAACTTTAAAAGTAAAGAAGAAATGATTTCAGTATCAGAACTCATTTTTGTGTAAAATCCCAGATTCTTTCAACAAAGAATGAAAGAATTCTGCTTATGTTCTATTATTGTTAATAATGACTATCATTGACAAATAGAAATGTAATTTGATGCTTAACAGGTTTTTGTTTCATTTAAAAAATTCAACTTCATGTTTTTGCAATGAAATGTCATGTATAAAATATCCTATTAAAAAAGACAAAACCTGCAAATACTAAGTGCTTCATTTGAAGAAAAATGAAGAAAGGCAACTTTTGAAATTTATAATCAGTTATTTTTAAATAATGTTTATTTGAAATTTTCTAACAGAGTATGATTTAATATAATTGACTAATTGATTGAATGTTTCATTTAGAAATGTCAATTTTTAACAAATCAATTATGTTTTTAGGGCAGTTTTGTGTCAATACTTTTGACATGCAAAAACAAACATGTTAAACTTTTTAAAGTGATGAAAAAAAACACTAAAGTTTTATTGCAAAAGTAAAATAAGTTTAGTTGATTTTTAAAATATTCACTAAAATCTTTTTTTTTTTTTTTTTTTTTTTTTCTGACAGTGCTCTTGTGTACATAAAAGATTTAAAAAAAATGATATAGCATTAATTTATTAATGCATTAAAATTGAAGAAAAAGAAAAAAATACTTATTTAAGTTGTAAGGAAATAGTGTCTAAACTTCAAGTGCATTTCATATATACAATCCATTGATAAAGAAACCGGAAAAATGTCTGGCTTACTATATTACTCCAGCAATTTCTGTCTGTTATGTTGTCTCTTCACAAGAGTCAGATTAGACTAAAAATGGAGTTTCACAGCCTTATGTGGGCTGGGGCCACTCCTCAGTTTTCTGCCTTGATTTAGTTAAAGATTGTTTATGCAGTCTTGTGGGAGAAAACTTATTTTCTAATTTACAGCTTCTTTGCCATAAATGCAACATTGCCTCTACTGCTGTGTCCATAGCAAATGACCTGATGAACTCCATTCTTTAGTTCCACCAGTTCTCTGACAGCTAGTGCAAGCCATGCTATTTCCTAGTCCGTTTATATATGAAATAAGTTAAAATCCATGGAATTTGAGAATATAAGTCACATTATGGATTTGTCATTTAATTTTAATAAATTTGATTTCTGAAATGACAATTTGCAAGTTGAAAAATATTTTTGATATAATTATTAGTGAGCTACTTAAAGTGTTTAGTGATTATTCTTTTTATTCTATAGACATCTTTATTATGCAGTGTTTACAATAATGATGATAGAAGCTTTAGAGGTGTGTAAAAATATTTAGTAAATAAGTCTAAAATAATCTTTTTCTTTTTTTTTTTCTTTTGATGCTTAAAAAAGACAATCAAACAAACCATAATTTCTTTACTTGAATGTCTGTATTATTTTTCTGCTTGTTTGTATGTGTGATCATTAAAGTTTTCTACCTAGGATAAATATGTTATATCTGTGTCCAAGTTCTAACCTGTATGAACTGGAATTAGTTGAGTTTTCTGAGAAGTATACATAAACATTTTAATAGAAAGGAATTTGAAAAAGAGGGTGTGGAGGTGGAAATGTTGGAGGAAAAAGCAGGGAAAGAAAAACAGATAAAATGATTTGTTATCACTATAAATCAAGGCAATCCATAACTCACACCTGTTAACCATACAACAGGAGTCCATGACTGGGGTGGACATGTAGAGACGTAAATTACTACGAAATAACAATTTCAGAGAATATTTTTAGCAAGGAACTTGTTAGTAATATCCAGTAATTAGTTAATTAGCAGCTATACATATTAGAAAGTGGCTTACAATTATTGACATATTTTCATAAATGCAAATGTACAAAGAACAAAAATAACCTCTACTATGCAATAACTAAATGCACAAAAATGACTTTATTTGCCATAAATGACACATTCTTAGATAATATTGCAAAAATGAGTTAATTTATTTATGCCAATTGATTACATAAAATATAAAGTTGTATAATGCAATCAGAAAGCAATTCCAACATTTTTACAATATTGTCTATCAAGAAAGTCTGAAAATACTTTACAAAAATGTGAATTTTACTGCAACAATTTTGATGATCTTTACAAAATCTGTTGTGATTTTTGTTACATGTACAATTTGTTTAACAGAAGAAGAAAATACTTATTTCACTATGATATAATAATAGATATTATCAGTATACATAGTTTTAATAATTAAAATCAATTTACATTAACAAGAACACAAAATTAACAGGGTACTATGGTGAATTAACCAATTAAATATATGTAAAAAGTGGGGAAATTGAAAAGAAATGTCTGGTAAATATTTCTCTGAATGAATAAGTATATATGAATTTTTAATACTGATTGTGTAGTCTTAAAGAGAATTGTATAAATATTTTTATCTTATAAATAAAATTTTAAGATAATTTCAAAATTTTTAGTGCCAGTTCTTGAGTTGTCTTAGGTGAATTAAACAAACAAGTTTTTTAAAATATATTAGACAATATAAATCCTGAGCTCTCTTTTTATATTGAAATGATACATATCAGAAAGTAACAAAGATTTTTGTCAAAGACATTCTGCAAGTCTTCAATTTGATTACACCAAACATTATAAAACAGAAAAACGTCCACTGAACTGTAGTATCCAGTGGAATTTTTAAATTACTATGATCTATTTCCTTAAAAAAATGTCCATATTCTTGAAAATAAAAAGTAGTATTATTAAATATTTTCTCTTCTGTATGACAATCTTGTAACATAGCCTGCTATAATATCTTTAAGGATCCTAGATTCAAGGTCTGGTAAGTTATCAAACAAATAGCAAATGTCCACATTTTGAGCAATTATGGCCTGGATGCAAGTTGTATTCTTTGACATCAACATTTAATTTAAGTATTAATAGTAGTTTTTCAATATGAAATTTTTCAATAACATTTTGAACTGTTATCTTAATTTTCCAAATAGTTTATGGTAAATTCACTGAGCATAACAAAATTAAACCCACTGGTAAATATCTGCAAACATCAATTAAGCCATTGCATGTATGTTCAGTGGCTAAACTAGTATCTTTTGTTAATGATTTCATTCTTTTTTTGTTGCTTTCTTTCCATTCTTTTTGTCATTTTCCCCAAATTAGAAAGAAATAATAGATGTTCATCATCTAAACATGATAACACTTTTTTCAGTGAATCATTTCTCTTAGTGTCAAGCACATATTTCTTTGACACAGATAATTTTCCAAAATTGTAAGACCTTTTTCTGCAGTATCCTCCCACCCATGTAACAATGGGTGTGTTTTAATGGCAGCTACAGTTTGATCACAAAAAACTTTTAAACAATAGGAAACATTTTGTCAGTCAACAGGTTTTGGGTAAACTGCTACATTAGTTAGTTTTGACAGGTTAATAAATTGTTTTTTTTTTTTTTTTTTTTTTTTTTTATTGTTTTTTCATATAGAAAAAGACCTTTAACAATTTTCACATTTGCAACATTTTTTTTACCTTCAGAATAAAACTAATTCAGAAGCAGTTTCAGTAATCCAATTATTCCGAATATTTTTAAAAAGGTGGACATAAAAGTAAATACAAACCATTGTTAGTTATCCAAGGCTTATTAAAAATAGTGTTCAATTTTTGGGAAAAAAAGATTGATGGGTCCTGTTATTGTCACATAAAATTGCAATTACTTGACCATTTCATTGTTTGATTGCATCAACAATATATAAAACTTTTTCATATAAAAAAGGTTGCATCTAATTTTGCAACTGGGATAATATTTTAAGCAAATATTTTGGTCCACCATTTAGACATGATGCTCAATACTACTGGCTAATCCCTTGCCAAGCAAATAAATTTTCTTCATGATATTGTAGAGCACCTTTGGTATACACTTCAACTGAAAGGATACACTTTTTCTGATTTTAAAAGATTTTACTAAAAATATCACCAAGAACATTAAAGTAATCTAATTTTGAGACTTTTGATGTTAAAGCTGATAATGTTCTCACACTGAACAGCTTAAGATCATCTTGAAGTCTATAATGACCGAGATATAGCAAAATATTCAAATACCCTGATAAAAATATCAAAATCATAATGTTTTGTCCTAATCCTTTGTGGTGACATAATATTCTTTTAAAATTTTTCTTCTTACCAATTTTTAAGATAATGAATTGCTTGTGTTGTCCTGAGGCATAGTACTTAACCATTGTTCTTGCTTATTTTGATCTTGGGGAAGACGAAATACATGAACCATATTTTGGTCCTTATGAATTTTATAATAAAAATATTATGAAGAATAATAGCATAAAAAAAATCAAATTAACTTTCTGTAACAAAATTCTTAATGACATTTGTGTGAATTTTGCTGTTTAAAATCACGAAAATAAAAAAAGAAAGATGATACTGACAAAACAATGTTGTCTCTCTTACATTTTTGTGGTATATTTTTAAGAATAGTTGTAAAATATTAAATTTATTATTGAATTTAATTTTTGACATTAAATTTCATAAATTCTTTAATAAGTGTCATTTATAATTAATTTTGCAGTGAAAAACATTACATTTTTATTTTTGAATGTCTAATTTTAATTTATGAAGGACAGAAAAATTCAGCATACTTTTTTAAAAAAAAAATACCTGTTAAAGAAAAACAAATTATTTCTTAAAAAATTAATTTAATACTTAATATTGTCATTGTTGAAGAAAAATAGAGAAAAATATTAAACTTAAATTAACTTTGTAATAAATTCTTAATGACACTTATGAATTTTGCAGCAAAAAAGGTTGTTTAAAGATGAAATATGCAAAGTTCAAATAAAATAAACATTATACTTACTTCAGTATCTTAAATAATAAATTGAAGTTAATCGAAAAGTACAATGTAAAAATTTCTTTAAAAAAAAATTAATTTCTTAATCCAATTCCAGCAACAAACATTTGCATGTTAATTATTCATCCACCAGTCACTTACTGGCCTTACTTGATGTAGAGTCTTGAGTTATGGATTGACTTGCTACAAATGTTATTTTTAATGGGTGCACATATTTGAGCTACCATCCTTGTTTTGTTTTTATTTTCTTAAACAGTGAAATGAATATCAATTAGATTGCATAGTAAAAATAAGTTATAAGAAATAATGTCAGCTTAAAAAATCCATTTTATATATATATATATGTGTGTGTGTGTGTGTGTTTGAACAATAAAAAATATGAAAAAATTAAAATGAGTTGTATATTAATGTTTTATTATTTCAATTAGATTCCTCAACTAGTTTTGGCCAGTATGGCATTCATCAAGAGAAATAAAAATTTTTAGAGGAAAAGAAATTTCTGTTTGTTAGTAGCAGTGAAGTACAGGTGTGTATGACTGTTTGTGAAGAAAATGAACTTTATCTGTAGTTTTCATTTGTTTTTTATTAATTTTGGTCAGTTCTTGTGCTGGTCAAATGGCCTCTTTCAAGTTGTTTTTAAGATAGTCACAGAATTCTCTTCTTGGTCATTTTGACATTTTTATTGGTTGCTGGGAGGGGGTGTATGTTATCTTTTAATTCTTTGTGAGTGTGTATGTGTATAAGTCTATATATTGATATGAATGTGCATGTCTGTTTTGTTTGGGTGAGAAATGTGGGTAGGGTTTGATTTATGGGGTTATATATTGTATATATGTTGTTAAATTTGTGGTTAATCCTGTCTGGACAAAGTGTTTTGAGGTGCAAAATATATATTAAGGTATGGTATATTCATGGGTAAAAGTGCTCAATATCAGATAGTGTATGTAAATATAAAAGTGGAGTCTTTGGTTAACATCAATCAGCAACAGTCTGTTTCATGCTTCAATGCAATCTTCACACCCTTGTGAATGGCCTGAAAATTGTCTGAAACATCAGTGTCCTCTCTCTCTAACACACACACACACGTTTAAGCATGTTTGGTTAAATAATTTAGACATATTATGTCTATTTATTTTTTTTAATTCTCTTAAATTCCTGGATCAATTTGTTAGTGTTGAAGTGCTCTATATAAAAAAATGCATCCAAGACTAAATAAAATTAATTATTAGTATAGCAACAATGTTTTAAAAGGTCTATGAAAGCAATGTTTTAGAATGCACACGTAATTTTTTTTATTTTTTTTATTTTTTTTTAATAAAACATTAATAAAAAAAAAAATATAAATTAAGTTACCTCCCTTACATATTGTTAATGTTAATTTTTGAATTGACTATAACGGAGCATATTTTATGTGCATTTACAAAAAAAAAAAAAAAAAAAATTACAATTACCGATTACATTAATTTTTGTCTTAGCAATTCACCCCTGAAGATGATCTTGGATGAGATTGAAAGTACTTGGGGGGGAAATAAAAGAAGTAACCAAAACTATGCATCTTTCTTAATCAGTTTTGTAAGAACACTAAGAAATTGATCTGTTAATTTGAAAGGATAAAAGTAAATAATGTCTTGATTATTTAACCAAACATGCTTGAATGAAGATATGCTGCCTATATATGCGTGCACACACACACTGTATATACTTGTGTGTCATGCAACCTTTGAAGACCTAATTTTAAAGTTAATTTGACTACAGCAAATTGATATATAGTTTGGTGAATGGCATAGCCAGGGCAGTAATTTTATATCTTATGTTGAGATATATATATATATATATATACACACATAGTAAAGCTAGATAACTGGATGTCAAGGATGTGTAGAAAGATTGAAAAACAAAAACAGAAGACATAAAAATTGTGATACATTAATTTTCTTTATGGAAAGATGGAAATGTTTGTGTATCTTTCTTTCTTTTATTTATTTTCTGCATCTGAAACAAATTCATATGTGCATAACAAATAATGATATGGATGGATAATAAAGATTGGAAGGGATATGTATTGATTGATTGGATTTTACAACATACCAATGCTTGTTAGGTTATTTAATGTCAGATCTTGTCTGAGGGCACCCAGTAAGGATCAAACTCACCAGTAATGCTCAACCAAACTAACCTTGCTAAGCATTATCTCATACTGAGGTGCCTGGAAGTGATAATGGAGTTAATACTATAAGTAAAAGATATGGGATAATAGGTGATGTTAGTTATCAACATTTTGTAGAATTTTCACAAATTCAGCTTGTAAGTAATACTTGGAATTATAAATAAAGTCCGACAAATGTATATTTCACTCTTCTAAGAATTTGTAAATTATACTTAAACTGTCTCTTTAATGATGGTAATTAATACTTGTGTGGGAGTTGGTAGTTGGTCATTTGAGGATGTGATTTAAAAACTGAATCTCTTCACTAGGTTTCAGTCAACATGAAATGTCATTGAGATTTCTAATGCAATCTTGAAAAACAAAAGTTGTATAGGTTCTTCTGCTTATTTGTGTAACCAGACCTACTGTTATTTCTTTTTGTGGTAGCTTCTGAACACCTAAGGAAAGTAGTAACATTTTTTTAATTCAAAAATGTACTGATTGTAAAAGGAAAATTAATAATAGCAAAAGTCAATTAAACTTGGAATTAAACATCAAAATATGAAAAAGTTTTCAGCATTAAAAAAAAAAAACAAAAAAAAACTGGGTTATTGATGTCTGCCTCAGATCAAAGTGTATTTTTGTTTTACTTCCTCAGCTCTATTCTTCTGTTCTTGCCTTTTCTGCAATTGATGGTATAACAAGAGATGGTCTGGGCTGGTGATTCCAATACTGTGGTAACATTCACCGTATTGTCCCAAAAAGGGAGGGGTGGAGTATTGTCATGCCTTAATAACAGTAGTTGTGGAGATGTCAGTTTTTCTGTCCTTGGCTCACATGTAACTAATCAACCCTCACATCTTACCATTGTGTGTACTTTTGCAAGTTCAGCAGTTTTGTTAAAATTATTTTTGCTTTTGTACTCCCACTAATTTGAATCTTTGTAATCCACAATCATTTATTTCTGCTTTGAATCTGAAAAAAATTGTTTGTGTTGTGACCTTGTTGGGGCAAGAAATAAAGACACAAAGAGAGGAATTGAGTTAAATAGATATATTAACAGAAACAGTAATACAAACGAGAGAGTTACAGCAAGAATGTTCAGATCGACTGTCAGAGCTGACTATTGGAAATTTCCCTTTCCAAAAGGCACTACCTGCTCCTATTTATAGCTGGGAGAGTTCATGTGTGCATGGGTAAATTACCATAAGTCTGCAAACCATTTTTTTTTTTTTTTTTCTTTCTTTAATTTATTCATTTGTACTTTTTTTGGATGTGTGTTGTGGTGTAACTGATATCAACTTGGAATGGGACATTGGAGAATTGAGTTTAAATTCTGGTTGAGTTTGTTACATTTAACTTGTGTGCAGTTACCCTTGGGAAAGTTATGAATACATCTTTCTTTCTTCAGCTAGGAGTTATGTCTACTCCAGAAAGAAATAGCAACCTACTGCAGGAAAATCTGCCTAGTCAGTCATGGATTGTAAGGGACATGATTACACAAGTGTTTTATCATGTATGGCAGTTAACTGACTGTAGCTTTTTAATCTAACAATCTTTGTCATATAAAATCAGAATTTTTTTCCATGGAATATTTTATTTTAATGGTTTATATAATACAAATTATAAGTTAAAATAGTTTGTTTATGTATTTTCATTGATAGTATTAAAAATAATTATGGAATTTTCTTTGTGATGCACTTTGAAACTTGAAAATTGTGCCACTGAGGTTTGTTGTTGTCAGTGGGCATGGACACTTTCATTCCTTGTCAGAAGTACCAGGTAAAACCACAATCCTCTCTCTAGTTCACACCAGCATGCTCATCCACCATAGCAAACAGGAACCACTTTTTGTGGCTATACCAGTGTAACAGCTCTTGTCATAACAGATGTGTATTTGCTACTACTTGTAACAAATGTGAGTCCTCAAAGAAGTTAAGTCCCTGTTTGCTGAGAAAATGAGACAATGCTTGGCTTTTAAAAACTTTGGCTCTTGTGACTACTAGCATCTCTGTAATAGGGTACTAAATAAGTGCAAGGTCTCTATTCCCCACCTCTTCAATCAATTTGAGGTGTTAATTCTGCTGATAAAGCTGAATGCTTTGCTTGGAAATTCTCCTCAAACTCTACTCTTGACTCATTTAGAGTATTCCTGCCTAACTTCCTATTTAGAACTGATTCTCTGTTGAGCAATATGCATATAACCCTTTTCATGCTTTCTGCTATCATCTGTAACCTTATCGCCAGAAAACAAGACCCGATGGCATCCCTGTAATAGTGTGCTTCCAAACTAGCTCTGGTTCTCTGTAAACTGTATAATGCCTTGCTGTTTCTTGCTTTCTGGAAGTCATCATCCATTGTTCTAGTTTTAATAACTCTGTTGAACCATCTGACCCATCCTACTATCAGCCTATTAGCCTTCTGTCTCTTTTGAGGAAACTCCTAGAGGCTCTAATCAATGCTGAATTGGTTCATCATCTCTCATCACAGGGGCTTTTCTCAGACAAGCACTTTGGCTTTTGTTTCTCCAGATCAACTGCTGATGTACTAATTACAATTGTGGAAAGTGCCTATCATGATGTAGATAAAAATGGTGAAGCCTGAGCTGTAGCAATGGACATCTTGAAAGTTTTTGAGTTTTTTTTCCCCACAAGCTGAAAAGCTACAGTATGCAGTCATTCCTATCAAATTGTGAAATGAAAGTTGTTCTGAACAGCCACTTCTCTACATCCTTTTGTACTAACATGGGTGCCCCCCCCCCCAGGGCTCCATCCTTGGTCTTATGCTGTTTTTAATCTTTAAATGACTTTCCCAATGACATCATCTCTCAATTTGGCATCTATGATAACACAATCATTTATTTCTGCTTTGATAGTAAGGCTAATCAGTCAAATAAGGTCAAAATGACAGCTGATGTACAAAATGACCCTAAGACGATTGTTAATGAGGACAAAAGATGGCTTATTAATTTTAACACCTCCAAAACTGAACTTCTCTCCAGTAATCATCTGAAAGATCCCTCTCTGCCTTCCACCAACATGGCAGATGCTATCCTTCAAGAAAGTGACTCTTTGCACCTTTTTGGGCTAATGTTCTCAGCTGACATGAGTTGGAAAGAGTACAATGAATCCATCAGAAAGTTGGTGCACTGTGTTGGAAAAGACAATTTTTCTCTCTGGAATTTATCTAACATATCTATAAGTGTACCATTTGCCCATGTTTAGAATATTGCTGCCATATATGGCCTGGTGCTGCTGCTATTTTCCTGGAGTCCCTTGGTAAGATCCAAAGAAGAATCAGCAATGTTATCACTTCTGTCACTTGCCCACTGCCCCTTTTTTATAAATACTTTCATGGTAATTTTTTGGTTGAGCTCTTATCTGGACTTTATGAATTTAAGAACAATACTAGACTGGTGGTGACATAGTGTCAATTTACAATTGTGCTAAGTAGATGTATCTGGAATTTCTATGCTAAGTTTCTTGTGCATATAAAAAGTTGTATTTGAATTTTTAGGGTTCTTCAATTTGATCTTGAAGGAAGGTTAAGGTTTTATACATTCAGTTTAATGAATTTATTTATAAATGACTAAATGAAAGAAATCTCCTGGCAGAGCCAAAAACTTCTATCAGCAGATTTAAAACCTGCTAGATCATAAGAGTTGGTGGACTATAAAATTCCAAATTAGTGGGAGTACAATCTGTACTCTTGGACCTTTCATTATAGTTAGTCCTTCTAGTTTAGATTTATTCTGTGAAGCTTGTCAACATTTTTTTTTTTTTGTCTTGATAGGATCATGAGATAATTTGTCCAGCACGGATGGTTCCTTGTGATCTTTGTAAAGAAGACGTCATGAGAGAGAAGGTCAGTATTTTGAATATTAATCCAGAAATATGTCATGCTTCCCTCCCAAATTGAAAAATGACTTTGTGTAATGTGCTAGCAATATGGATGGAAGGTTGAACATTAAATGTTAAAGTTGTACTTTGAGTGCTTCAGGATGAACGACAGTGAGAAGTTATCCTCCCTGTTACAAAAAAAATGTATTTGTAAAACTTGCATGCTTTACAGGTTAGTAAATATAATCAGTTGCACTTACCATGATAACATGTCTCCATACAGAAGTTTCACAAACAGTTTTTGATTGTAAAAAACAGTCAAAACTTTGTACCATTTGTTGGTAGTGGTCTTGGCAGAAAATTTACTTGTCAATACTTAAAATATATGAGGACTTAAATGTATATAATTAGAGGTGTGGGTAGTTTAATTGTTAGTGGCATGAAGAATGGAATAGATGAATGGAATTCAAAGTCTAAGAGAATGGAGTCTAAGTTTGAATTCTTCACATCAGCATGGCCACACAATCTCTAGTCATATGTAAACAGTATGTCTGTAGAAGCTCTTTAGTCTTGGAAAGCAGTCGATTTAGAATGTTTGGTTAACAACCTGACTGACTTTTGTAGTAGTGGCCATATGCTTTTCAAGGAAGATGTAGGAATAAGTTTAAAAGTGTAGACACAGGGGTGTTAGCAAATTTCCACTTGATCAAATTTAACCAAAAATCAGAATGTTTTGTTGGAACTGTTTCTTGGCTGTGCTGAGAATATTTCATTACACCCGTGTGTGTGTGTGATATATATATATAACCAAACCTGATGTGATAACCAATTGAAGTATTGTTTTCTATGTCCACAAATTCACTGCCTACCTTGTTCTTTTTCAAGTGGATCATTAATTTCTAACTGAATTATGGAATATTAACAACTACATTTATAGAGCAGCCTAGTAGAAGTAAACACATTATGGCTTGTAAATATAGTTATTGAATTATTGTTTTTGGTAGACTCGGTGTAAAGATTATTCCTGTGTAAATGTTTGCAATCATAGCCCAAGCTTTTTTGTTCACATTGGTTTGTACTGAAAGCTGGTAAAGGACCTGATGCATGTTGAAGATGAAAAATAAACACTATACCAAGAAATGAGAATGCAAACCTTGTTTCTGATATTATATTTAGATTGTTTATTCAGGGCTTTGCTTGGGTGGATAGGTAGGTGAGACTTGGGACAACTCCTACTATGTCAATGTCATAAATTGGGCTCATCTCCTGCTGTTTTGCCTGGTGCCAAACATAACTGTTAATATAAACCAGTGTCTGGAAATAATTACTCCAGTTTGTTCTACTGGTTATAAAACAGAAAGACTTTAGATAGAAAATGAAGGTGTCCATAGTATCACACCTGCATGAATCATTAATATTTCTTTCTCTACTTTCAGATTGTTGAGCATGTGGCAACGACTTGCCCTCATGCAACTGTCAAGTGTTGCTTCTTCCTTTTGGGATGTCATAAAGAAGTAAGGTTTTAAAATATTGGATATAAATGTTTGTTTCCTGAAAAAATTATGTATGAATTTCTTAATACGTATTTTGTGAAAGGAGATTTAAAGATAGCAAAATAATTGAAATGCATTGTCAGTTGATAAAAATTCATAATTAGAATTTGTTTTATTTTTTATTTTTTGTTGATCTTTATGAAAAAGGAAAAAAAAGAAAAAAAGTTGTTTAATTATCTGATTTTATATCAGAGTAGATTTTAAAATTCTGGGTGATATGGTGAAGTTATCAGAAGACAGAAAGATAACAACCCCTTTACAAAATAAGAATGTTAATAAGGAAGAAATACATTATTTATTTTATTTATTTTATTTTTTCAGATTAAACGTGAAAAGATGGAGAAGCATATGAAATCAAATGTACAGAAACACTTGCAATTGATGTGTTGTGCTTTTGTAAAACTGCTGAATTTTCAGAATATTGAAAGTATTTTATCATCAAGAACATCTGGAAACACCAGTAGCCAAAATCAGACAGAGAGCATGAATGATCCCATTGAAATATCTGGAGAACTGAATGCTTTGTTGCAGACAGCTGAAGGAGCAGCTTCTGGAGTTGCTGATGGAGGTCCGTTCAGGTTGCCACGAGTTAATCTTCCTTCTGCTCGCCCTTTATCAATGACTATACCTGTAATAAAACCACCTGTTGAGCGTCTAACTTCAGAGGGCAAGTCTAACTTGGCTGATGGTGCATCTTCATCTGAATTGTTTGATAGTGAATTCCAATCTCTGAAGGAACGGAACACATACCAAGATGAGAGCCTGGCACGGCATAGCCATGAACTTCTGGAGTTGCAGTACAAGTTTGATAATTTAGAGAGAAATAACAAAGAGTTAAGGCAGAAGATACGTTCACTTGAAGACAAGATAAACAGCCTCTCCGACATTGAAGGACGTCTGTGTAACGGTTTGTACATCTGGAAGATAAAAAATTACTTACAGCGACGACATGAGGCAGAGGCTGGAGAGATGACTGTCATACACAGTCCACCGTTCTATTCAAATTTTTATGGCTACAAACTTTGCATGCGGTGCAATCTCAATGGGGTTGATTTTTCGGTCGGCACACACCTCTCAGTTTTCATCCACTTTATGCAGGGGGAGTGGGATGACATTCTTACCTGGCCATTCCGAGGCAAGATTGTACTGTCCGTCCTTGACCAGAATCCTGTAGCTGACCAACGACAGCATGCTGTTGAAACTTTGGTCTCTAAGCCGATGTTAGCTGCTTTTCAAAGACCAACAACACATCGTAACCACAAAGGGTTTGGTTATATGGAATATGTTCCTTTGGAAGTTTTGGACAATTCAACTTATGTTGTAAATGATACTCTAATATTAAAAGCCCAAGTCTTCCCAGAAGTTTAATACTAAAATGAAAGGAGTGGGATAATAATAATAATAATAAAAAAAAAAAAAAAATGAATGAGCAGTGTTTCTCAAACTTGAAGGCATGATCATAAATAGTCCTGAGATTATATATTTGTGCATAGTGGAATAATCTTATCAGTCATATTTTAAAAAATACTTTTTAATTCAGACAAATTGTTAGTACTGTTTTATTTGCTAGTATTTCTTTTCTGAATTATTCTTTCAAATAAACTGTAGTTTCCCTACTGAAATAATTTTTTTTTAACAAGATTGCTGGAGGAGTTTAGTTTGGGCATACTGAAAGCTAAAGATGCCTCTAACTTGTTTGCTTCTCTTGGATGTTAGGATTCAGACAAGGCAGATCTAGTGACTGTGGTGTTGCTGGGATATAAAGAATATATTTTGTTACTTATCTATCATTTTAGATTTCATACATTCTTATAGGTGTTTTTCCTCAGCTTAGTTTAGTCTAGAACAGTGTCATAAATGTGGGGCAAATGGTGAGGATTGTAGTAAATATCCTAATTCACTGTTTGACTGTGAGGCATCTTTTTATAGATTATGATAAGGTTACATGAATAAATCCAAAAAAACAATGTAGTGAAAGTTTGTACATTTAGATTGTAGTTATGCTAACAGGTCAGTGTGAATGGATTGCAAATTCAAATGTCATAGTTAAACTATGAAATGCTCAATGTTTTATTGACACTTTTTTAGCAGAAGAAAATAAGGCAAATGTAATTAGTATTTTTTGTTGCTTCATTATGAATACAATATCCCCCAATTCCTGTCAATTGGTTCCCAATTTTGAGGGCAGAGAGTAGACCAATTATTTGTGGGGGTGAAGCATGTAACAGTTTGAGAAACACTGGATTAGTAGTGTGCCTGTTTTTATTAAGTGTGTAGGATGAAATAATATCAAGCCAGAAGATTGATGATGGTCAGTTGAGTTGATGAGTGTTGTTTTTGACTGTGATGGTTTGTTTGTGGGTGTGGTTCTACACACCTGTTTTCTACTGGAAGTGTCACTAACACTTCTGTACCATAATAAAAGTACACCCACCACCAAAAAAACAGGAACATTGGGGATGAGCAAGTAAATATGGATTCATTTGATCTGTTTTTTTTGCTATCCCTTAGATTAGGGAATAGTTTACAAATACTTTCATAAAAGCCTATTTCCTTTAGGAAAAATAATAACGAATCTCTCCTATACATGCATGATGCAAGGATAATTGTTTTTTTAAATTCAAGACACTTGTAAGAGAAAGTTATTTGTCTCACTTTTTGAGAAGTTTTCATCCATTTTGGAAGGAGTTTGGAAAACCTTCAATTTATCTGGTCTTGTTTTGTACATGGACTGAAAAAAAAAAAAAAAAAAAAAAATCCTTTTTTGTAAAGTGAGACTTTGTTTGTAACAAAAAAAAAATCCACTATCTAAAAATAAAAAATGCAGACTTTTCCTGTATAAACCTAAAAATCAGCTGCTTTGGAACTGAATTACAACCAGCTGACTATATTCACTAAATGGAATCAGTTTTAGTGGATGCGTATAGACTTGTTTTTTTTTTTGTTTTTTTGTTTTGTTTTATATTAAAATCAAATTGTTAGGAAAATAACAATGAAACTGGGGCCCAATTTGTTTTAATTCTTGCAGAGATTGTTCTGATCTGCTACATGTATTTGATGTAAAGAAACTCTTATATGATCTACATATTGTCTGCTGCAATATCAAGATGGATTCCATTGAGTAATTTTAAAAGTTGAACGTTTTCATTTAGTAAGAAAGGTGTGTTGAAGAGATAAGTTAAATGCTTGATATTTAGTAGATGGAATGAAAAATAAATGCGGATGTAAATTTTCATTCTTCGATCTTTATGAGCAAAGTTTTGTTAAAGAATAAAAAAAAGATTATATTTATAATACTTTCCAGCTGAGTAAGGTTGTGTTTATTGCATAGTTTGTTTTTTTTCTTTCTGAAAGACTAATTATATTTCTCTGTTTGTTTGTGAAATTTTTGACTTAGTGTATTATTTATAGATGGTTTACGACTGAAGTATTCTTGATTTATATTTTGTTAATTTCCAAATGATGTGCTTGGTCTAGAAATATTGAAGAAGGTAAGTACTGTTTGAACATTTATATGCTGATGGAATTATTTTACTTTTTATTCTTTTTCTAGACAGTGCATGAAATAAATTATAAAAGAAAGATTTCACAGTACAGGAATAGAAATACACTTAATGTGATAGCATTGGTAGTTCAGAGGTGAAAGGAAATGTAGTGTAGATGGTGCAGCAATTCAAGTTTGCCTTAAAAGTTGGACATGACAATATGTCTATCTATTGTGAATATGCTCGTTGTAGCAATTTTATGAAATGTGTCAAGTGAAGAGTACATGTTGAAGTGTCAGTCTTTCCAAATACATCAGGTTCCTGGATAAGTATCTCCTGTTTATTTCATTACCACCACGAAAGAACAACTGCACACACACACACACATAGATATATATATATATATATATCTATAGATATATATATCTATAGAGATATATATATATATATATCTATAGATATATATATATATATATCTATAGAGATATATATATATATATATCTATAGAGATATATATATATATATATCTATAGAGATATATATATATATATATCTATAGAGATATATATATATATATATCTATAGAGATATATATATATATATATCTATAGATATATATATATATATATCTATAGATATATATATATATATATCTATAGATATATATATATATATATCTATAGATATATATATATATATATCTATAGATATATATATATATATATCTATAGATATATATATATATATATCTATAGATATATATATATATATATCTATAGATATATATATATATATATATATATATATATATCTATATATATATATATATATATATATATATATATATATATATATACTATAGATATACATATATATATATATATACAATATATATATATATACATATATATATATACATATATATATATACATATACATATATACATATACATATATATATACATATACATATATATATACATATATATATATATATACATATACATATATATATACATATATATATATATATACATATATATATATATATACATATATATATAATATATATACATATACATATATATATACATATACATATATATATACATATACATATATATATACATATATATATATATACATATATATATATATACATATATACATATATATATATATACATATATATATATATACATATATATATACATATACATATATATAACATATATATAT
>OZ010582.1:102119725-102319725 GCA_963932145.1 Acanthosepion lycidas | reverse complement strand
ACATGTCAAACTTGAAACCTGACATTTACTACCATTTTTAGAGAGTAAGAAAAAAAAAAATTTTTTTTAAATCTTTGAAGAAATAAGGTAGCTTACAAACTTTCAGAAATACAACATAAACAATATATGGCTGGCTGGCTGTCTCTCTCACATACAGAACATTGCACATTTTTTTTATGTTTCTAACAAATTTCTTAAAATACCAACTTTACCAACAATACAAATAAAATAGATGTAAATTTAAAAATTAAATTCTGCTTGCTTAAGCCATTTTCATCATATTTTTGTCTTACAATTTCTTTTCAAATTCTTTCATTATACCCAAATATATACCCTATAAATATTCATTTTTTTCACTTTTGTTTTTTTACATTTTAAAAAATAAATATCAATTTCCTCACTTTTCTGTTATACATATATGCCTGAGGTTAAGGATAGAGAACATGAAATTTCACTCAAGTCAAAAGCTAACACAGTATTTATCAGAAAATCATTGCTTACATTAAATTGAGCAGTTTATGATACATATCTATCTCTTAGTGGTATCTTCCTTCAAGAGTTAAATGATCATGAAACCATTAAAACATTGTTTTCTTTAAGGTATAAACCATTTTTTTTTTTTTTTTTTGGCCTTCTCTCAATATTACATTCAAGCAAATTTACAGCTTTTAACTTAATTTAAAATACAATTTACAGATTTGTAAATTGATTTTTTTTTTCAACTACATATGAACCATTTTCTTCTCCCACTATCTTAGGACATCTTTAAGAAAGCTCCCATCCTCCAAGAACTTGCCATCTTGCTGATTAATTAACTCAAAGTATTTTTTTTTTTTTTTTTTTTTTTTTTTTTACAGCCTTCCCAACTATTTAAATATTATTAATGTCAACAACTTCAAAACTTAAATAAATAGTAATATGAAGGTGCATACAACAAATCTGAACATCTGAACCTAGCTATACCAATTTCTATGAAGTCTGCCATTGTCCTGATACAAGATATTCTTCAATTTGGAACACTTAATCAATTGGTGCCTTTATTCCGTTCCATTGCTAACATTATTTGTCCAAAAAAAGGAGCTTCTAATAAACAAGGCCCTTCCAATCCCACCAGATAGAATTTTCTCTTTTTTCTGAGGACATTTCCCTTGTAAATTATCCATTTTTCTATTACTTGCAATCATTTGCGCTTTTGTTGTGTTTAAGTAGAGAATTGCAGATGGAAACTATTTCCAAATACTTTACACTGCTCATATGAGAGATATATATCCCCCTGTTGTATGACCTGCATTATTTTCAATCAGCATTTCAATGATATTATTATCTTCTCTTTTCCACAAATGCAAAAGCATCAAATAAAGGAAAAAAGAAATTTTCTCCCATTTTTCATTCTAACATCACAATCCACAAACAAAATTCACATAGAAAGACATTGAAATGTCAACTTTCAAAATATGTTATAAATTTCAATCACATATTCAAATGCTACCAATTCAAAAATGCTAACACATTTTACATATTCTTTTGGTATTATAATCTCCATTTCTATATATAATAAATCATATCATGTTCAATATTCATAACTTTATTTAACATTCTGAAATGAAGTATTTTCATTATTACATATTTTATTGCTTTTCATGATATTTCATCCTTTCGGCTGCTTATCATAACCATTTCTGTTAACTGATATATTTTACTTATTAAATTGAACTGAACTCATTCAGAATAAACAAGCAGTTTCATATGCATCTTATAATGGTCAACCAATGTCTATACTTTGTATTTCAATCTGAAATTTTCACTGCAAAATGACCTTGTGTCATCAAAGGACAAGCATTTTCTTAACTGCATTCAGAACAAAGGAAATTATATAAAAATAACTTCTTGCAGCAAATATTTGCTTTTCTTTCTTTCTTTTTTTTTTTTTCAGTATACTTTCCACTTATTCATTTCATCATGTATAACTCAAGTGCTCATTATGTAGCATTAATGTCTTTTCCATTTTAGGCTACCAATATTTAAAATTAAATAATGTCCCATCTCTAATCTGTCAGTCCATTTTAGCTAATGTTACTAACTACTACTCAATGTACTTTGGTTATAGTATTAACAGAAATTATAGTGTTAAAATCTGAAAATAAGTATTTTCATTATTGAATAATTTACATTTTATTATTTTTAGACGTGTTCATTATTTTTATCCCCCCCCCACAATAATTGATTTAGTGATTGATTCACCAAAGCTGCAGCTATTTACAATGAATGAATCTTCAACACTTGCATTATATGCCTTAATATTCAACAAAAAATAACTCGGCAATTTCAAAAAAGCAAAACACACACAAGCAATAAAAAACTAAAACAAAAACAACATTTTTAATACTGAATATTATATATTACTATTATTTAAGACGGTAGCTTGCCAGTAACACACAAACACCTACACATGCACAAGTATGTATAAATATGTATGATTTGCAAAGACCATAAAGTCCATGGAATGACTCCTGTTACAGATGTGACTTGAACCCAATGAGAATGCAAATTACAACAAATGGATGCAAAACCCCACTTACTTGATTCTGGAATCCCAAGAAGCAGCAAAAATGTTAAATACAAAAATCAAAAGATTGTATAAAACAAAACAAAAACTACCCCACCTCCACCAAAAAGAAAAAATTAACTTTCTGTGGTCTTAACAAACATGAAAAAAAATATATATTTCATATATAAGTATCAAAGTATTAAAAAACAAACAAACAAACAAAAACAAAACACATGCACAATTAACATACAGTTCAAAATGTACCAGTCATTGTTGATCATTCATCATAAGTGCATCTTACAACTTGACAACAGCCATTCAACCAGACACAAACTTTCATTTCTTTTCTCATTTACAATGTGTTAATCTTATTCAAGTAAGATTAAGCCTTTAGGAAAAGTACAGAT
This sequence comes from Acanthosepion lycidas, assembly GCA_963932145.1. Lineage (NCBI taxonomy): Eukaryota > Metazoa > Mollusca > Cephalopoda > Sepiida > Sepiidae > Acanthosepion > Acanthosepion lycidas. The sequence continues at coordinate 102,316,770 of OZ010582.1, read as the reverse complement.
AACCTCTCCTAAATTCATTTTCCTTTAACTTATCATTGAAAAACAACATTTTCTCACAAAGTTATTTTGAAATATAAACAACAAGTCTAATAAAACAACAAACACAAATTACATTACTGTTATTGTCCCACTTTCATTATCCTACCCACAATAGTTTGTTTCAGCCTTACATTTTAACAAATCTATGCAGATCACTGGACACTTGTTATCAAATGTAAAATTAAACCTTGCTACATCATTGCCTATAACACTCACCCTTTTCACTACATCTCTTTCTATAAACAAAATTTATATTAAAATCAATTTAACTCAGCATTTCTAATAAGACTAAATGCTGAAACAAAATAAAAATTAGTCTACTACATTTTACATTGAAAATTATAACAAAATATTTTATACATTTAAATTGATTTGTACAAAATGACAAACAACACCACCTCTTTACGATCGACAAACATTTACACATCTTTCAGTAATGTCAATCATGACATGGAAAAAAAGTTAATGAAGAAGATCCTCACAAAAAACAAACATTTTCAAAGATTTTTCTTAAAAACAGCAAAATTTCAAACTCACAACTGACTTTTATACTCAGTTAAGAAAATTATCAAAATCAGACTAGAAAATTATAATGGAAAAGAATATAAAACTGTTTAGCATGTATTACAGTACGTGTCAAGTATATATTTAGCAGGAGGTAAAAAAACATGAAACAGATGCGGATTTTTGATTAGGCATTAGTATTTCTACAGTTGAAATTCCTTACTTTTCCTTTTTGCAATATTTTTTTTTATTGCAGTCTTAATTGACATTATGATAAGAGCTGCAATTTACAAGATTAATGAACAACTCGCACTATTTCAACTACAAAATGCACAAAGAATAAAAAATGAGGCTATATAACATCAGCTACCTGTCAAAAAATCAAATCACACACACACACAAAATAAATAAAACGATTAGTTATACTAAAAAGTAAACAGCAAAACTTTGCATTCAACAAGATGTTTTAGACATTATCTTTAGGGATTGGTATTGAACAAAATCATGCACAGAAAGGAGAGCAGGGAATTACCACAAGCAATCTCACTGCCATCTGGGGCTGGTATAGGCTCTGAAGAATTGAAGGTGACAAAGAAAAAAAAAAAAAAAAAAAAAAAACAAACATTGAAATCAAAGTAAATACAGATAAAAAGTTGAGACCCAAATGACTATCAACAGAGTGAGAATCTGGTATTCAAATATAGTGACAAACAGCTAGACATTCAATATATAATAAAGAACCTATGCAACTTTAGCATAGCAGGTCAGCCAATTGCCACAAACTAAATGGTAGGTTTTAATCATAAATACTTTTCTCTAAATTCCTTCCAATTTCCTATTTTTCTCTGAACATTGCATGGAGGTAGACAAACAAAAAAAAAAAGGTCCAAATTCAACATTTCATTACGCATCAGTCAGTTCCATGAACTTATTGATTCCCCCCCCCCACCTTTTTAAGCATTTCACCCCATGTAAGGCATGAGTGCCACTAGTACACAAAGGGCTACAGAGAATCTAAGTGGGATGGAAAAGACCGGGTATTGGATTCAGGAAAGGATTAAAAGAAAAACTGGGACCAAAGCAACAAAAGAAGCCAATTGACATTACATTTAAATTTTTGAAGATTATAATTATCAATCGAGAGTAAAGAAATTTCACTGTCAGGAAGTATGAGAGAAGCTGTTGGAGTAGAAGAAGAGGTGGTTACATTTAATTGTTTTCACAGTAGCACACTTAAATTCATGCAGATGGGGCACCAGTGAAAATAGCTCGTCGCAGCAGATGCCATGAAAATATTTATAGAAAACACAGAGAGAATCCACATTATGTTGGTGACAAAGTAACTGGAGTTGACACCCCCCCCAAGTCAGGATCAATCACATTGCATGTCTGTGTTTGGATTTTGTCAACATGCACCAGACCATATATGGCAACATTATTCTTCTAAGGCTCAGTATCTACATGCTACTTCCTATCGCTTCAATATACAAAGGCCTGGTTAGGGACATATGAAGTCAGACTGTTATTGTACGACATTCCCAACTATCCACAGCACAGAAATGATCTAATGCAGGGGTGGCCAGGGTATGATTAATTTCAATGTGCCACACAAACATTCACTTCCTTTCAGTACATGTTGTAATATGGACATATTTTAAAGTTATAATAAAATCTATTTATGCTTATGACCAGGGGCGTTATCCAGGAGTTTTGAATGTGCAATAAATATAAAAATCACTGAAATGAATGAGTAGAAGTGGCTTACTTTCTTTTCATCAAAAGGATGCAATATGCCATCCTTGATCTAATGGAAAGGCAAATGCCTAGCGCTATCATAGGAATTGTCAGATCAATAACAATCTGATATTCTTACATAGATTTCTATTGATGCAACCTTTGATGAGACCCTATGAAAATTGATAATAGGTCTTTTTACAACTAGACATCATGGTATGCCAATAATAAAAGACTTAGCAGTACAATGCAACAAGTGAATTTATCTATAATGCAATATGAACAGAAGCAGAATAATAATCCTTTCCAGTTTTTCTCCTTTTCATCTAAAGCTTGCCCAAAATATTTTCAACATTTATTGTTCGGGCTTCTGCCAATTGATGCTATTTAAAAACATGAAAAGGTACATAATAAGTAGGTCACAACTATCTTCTTATTGTTGTTTTACATCATCCCTGTGATATCTGAACAGCCAATCAAATGACAAATCAAAGTTGATTCTGAAACCATGGATTTTGGATAACATTTTTTATCTAATTAAACTTTTAATTTTTTTTTCATCATTAGTCATTAGTTAAATGTCATTCGTAATAATTTACAAATCAAATGTAAATATTTCACTTTTGCAAAAGATTTCAGGAAGATGAAGGCATAATTTATACATGACAGAAGTAAAAAAATTTAACAAAGAAAATGTAAAAAGATAGAGAAAATAAGTTTAAAAATGTCATTACTTCATCCATTAACTATACAAAGAGTTTCTTTCAAGTAATTTTAGGGACTAATGACTTTGATTAGTGTATTTTACTTCAAGTAGCACATGTTAGTGAAACTGTTTATTTTGTACCAAGTTTAAATAACTAGGCCAACATTAATTCTGTTAATACTTAAAAAATCTAGCCTAAATGAGAAAAACAGACTTGCTTTAAATATGACAAATGCAGTCAATCTAATAAATAATTGATTTTTTTTTTTTTTTTTTTTTTTTAATTAAGCACAGAAAATTTATTTTCATAAAACAACTTGTACTTTCCGGCTCAGTGCTAAAGTGGCAACACAAGGACAAATTAACTCACATTTAATTGATGCAACAAAGCTCATAGCATGGACAGCAGAATGAAGACAATTTATTTGCATAGTTTCAATAAAGAGATCACTTTCTACGAGACTGGTCTCAATAGATCAATAAAAAATAATCTCACAAGAGATGAAAACTTAAAAATCTTTTAACTGTTTTGCCAGAAATAGATTCATATTTTTTTCATCAATATAGCTGCAAGCATACTCTAAAACAATGTGAAAATTGGATTTGACTGCATCATAAATTTTATATTTGAACAGACCTGCTTAAAAAGAATCTAAATTTGCTAATTTTATGAACTTAACCAACCATAATTGAATCAAAATTACTTTTCTCTGACAATGAATTTTGGGGGTTTTGTGGTTTGTACCCATAGAGAATTTTTTCATTATTTTATATTTTCTTTTGAAAAATAAATGAACCTGCTAAATTTTAACAATAATATTAAGGAAAAAAAAAAAAAAAAAAAAAAATATCAACTTCTATGCATTCATTATTTACATACTACTGCTATGTCAGCATTCTCAGAACTGAATAACGTAGGAAATAGATAAAGCAGACAAAGTTTATATGAAAATTCTTGTAATTGTTTTGAACAATGATGGACTTGATAATTGAATCTTTTACTGAATGAGGATTTTTATTTTTTAAAAGAAAAAAAGAAAAATATTTTTAACAAAACAAATGAAAATTATAACTAAAAAAGTCCATTTCATTTCACATCAAACAAATTATAAATACATAAAAACTAGTGAAAAGAATAGTGGCTTTTAAGGCACTTTTCTTTTCTTCAGTTGCCATCAATTCACTTTTTGTTTCAGAACTAAATAACCGACAAGAAAAAAAAACTATAAAACTGACATAAAATAACAAATACAGTTGGTTTTGTCCTTGATCATTTTGTCATCAAAAACAAGATAAAAATTCTTATGTTGGAGAAAGATTCTCATCAACTTGATACACATTATTGCTTAGGCAAACGTTGCCCAATGTGTGACAAACAAAAGCAGCAAAGACATGGAAAACAAAAATATCTATAAAATATTTGCAAAAAAAAATACAAGAAATCTGCCTCTTTTCATCCAGTCATTTACATAATTTCAACTGGATTCACATAATTTTCACATTCATCAATTTTTAAACATTTCTGACAATGATAACATGGAGCAATTTTATTAAATATGATGTAAAATTTTAAACTATTTTCAAGAGAAATATCTTCGTCTGCTTGACAATTTCGATAAAACACATAAAAAAAAATAGTATAAATTATTTAAAATTAACTCTTCTGTCATATAATAAAAATTTTTAAAAATATTCTTGATCAAATAAACTATTCTGAAAGCAAGTTTTCTATTGTAAAACTTAAAACCTTTTTCTTTTTCTATTCTACCCTAAAATTCAAAAGCATAAACTTTGATTTCCAACAGTCATTCAATACTATTGAACTTTTTTTTTTTTTTGCTACAGCCTTCTTTAGTTGTACAATCAACATGTAAAGAAAAGTAGTCTTTCCCAACTAGAAAAGAAACAGTGGCTAATAAACTGACTTGACCAATACAATCACATTTGTTATGCTGTCTACAAATGTCTGATTTGAGCCATCAAGAAAGAGAAGCCTCTTCTCATTCCATGTGGATAATACTGTTCAAGAAAGCAATGGAATGCATCTGATAAAACAAAGTAGCAAGCAGAATGAGATCAACTGTTGAAATGACTTCAAAAGGACTCCTCTCAAAGATTTAAAAATAACAATCTTAATGTTCAAATTTTTACATATCAAAAGTGTATTCACAATTTATAATAAATTGTAAACTTACCAATAAGGATATGTTAAGCAAATTTGTTACTCTTTCTTCAATGGACAGTAAAAATCATTTTCTATGAACGAGACATTCTTCATACGACATAGTTATGAAAAAGCTCCAACAGACTATAATCAAATCAATTTATATTCTTGTTGGAGAGAAGACCTCTAAAAATTTAATACCTGATTATTTCATTTGATTGCATTCTTCCAAAACCATCTTTTCACATTTTAAAAGAAAGATATCTTACTCATTTTTTCAAGTATCCAGTCATATCATAATTCTGTGTTTGTATTCATGGGAAAATAGAGCTCAATCTCTGAATATTTTCCTGTTACACTTCTGTAACACATTAAACAAATGCACTATTAAAAAGATATGAAGCCATCTATTCTGCATCTAGCTATATATAAAATAACGGAGACTGGCTTCTCTAGCCATGGTTGACAAACAAACAATCTAGGAGAAGGACAAATCTGAATTCCAAAACCAACAGTGCAACCCTCTGAAGCAATTCAACATCAAATGTGATTTTCTTCTGCCAACTCCAATATGTATTTACCGCCCAAAATGTATTGCTGACCAAGTTCTAGTGAAGTTTAGTGAGCCAAGTAAACCAAATGTGGATTAAACAAAACTGCTTCAGTAAAAACTCAAACACAATCTCCTCATGACAATCTTCATATTGTAAGTGCAAAAAAAAAAGAAAGAAAACAAAAATCTACATTTTCTTCTTTGTACATATTGAATATGTAGTATCTAGAAAAGCAGGCAGAATCAGCAAAGTGATAGATTCAACAATAAAAATTAGGTCAAGCAGAAATGGAGTGACATTGAAACTTTTCCTTGACTTTTGCTTTTCATCAAATAAATTCAGATTGAACAGAATGGTAGCAATATTTTCATTTTCGATCCTTTTTGTCAATAGAATGAAATTGAATTTCAGAATTTTCAATCATTCATCTTCAATTTTTTATTTATTTATTATATATACTTGTGTATATGCTGACTTCATGCATAGTGAAAACCCTGAATTTTAACCTCCTCCAGAAAAAAATTGGTGTATAACAGGTCACTAAAATGCATTTCAGGTTTCAGGTTGCCCTATCAAACTAGGTCACAATGAAAGCAGTCCAACATACTAGACAAAACTTTAACACTATCAAATTAAGAATTAGACCAAATGCAATTCTTGGACTTGGTGTCTTGCTCCACAATTTTTTTTTCTTTTAATTATTTTCTTGTTTTTATTACATCACTTTTTCATTTGATATTTTCAAAACATAATCAACATTATTATATACATGTATGACCAAAACATCAAATCTGAGTCAAAACAGACAAAATTGCACCAATGTTTCCCTATTGTCAAGTTAACCTGCTAAAATCTTATACATAGGTCATTGAAAAATATGTGAAACAACAGAAAGCTTTTCATTGCTCCTCCAATTTTACTATGACTGTCCTTTCTCACATTTCTTCACACTATGCATCCACTCCCCTACAAATGTGCAAAGATCCCCAACAGAGCCATATTGTTCTTGTTGGCAATACTCTTAAAAAAGTGGATGAGCTCAAAGACCAAATTGCAAGTAACAATAATAAATTACATTGAATACAACTGTAATGAAACTTATTGCAACAAATAAGTAGCACAATTACAAACAGATGATAAATAATAATAATAATAAAAAAATGTTCCTTACCCTGAGCTCCAAGCATAGTAGCTTTAACTGTAGAGAGAATCTTCAACTGAGTACCAATTGTTGGTATTCGTTCACAAACTTGCAACAAATTCTACAAAATAATTTACCACACATTAAATAAAAATAAACAAAATTTTTTTTTTTTTTTTTTTTTTAAATTTAATCACATATTATTCAACTTTTTCATCAAGTGGTATGAGAAATGAAAAAAAAAAAAAACACTGTGTCAAAAGAAAAAAAACTCTCCTATACACTCTGCATAGGATCAAACTGCCACACTTCAGCAACTTTGCCCAGGATCAATGTAGTATTGACTTTTGCTGGTAAAGTTTCAAAATAATATTAGCTGAAGCCACAAGGGGGCTATCCCCCATAGGCAGTACCTCACTTTTGGGAGGTGGCTCGAGTCATGACATGGCACCTGACATGTCCCCAAAAGAGGAAGTGACAAAGGGGGCAATTATCCCATGGTACTGCATGGAAATCCACTTTAAACTGCTGTTTTGCCACAATTGGTTGTGACATGGATGCATTATTAAATATCAAGAATGTAGTATGTGTACACCGATTACACACAGGCCACATATTTGAGAATACATTTTTCTTCCATGATCTGTGTCCCTTCAGGATGTGAGCAATCATGACACCACAACTTACTATCCCCCACCCTCATTCACACAATTTCATTAAATAAGTAATTTGTGGCCGTCCCCCATCTCCTGCTCTCAATATGCCCCGTAAGGTATTAATTTTCCAAGCCCTCCTTCCTCATTATGCGTCCAAGGAATTTCAGCTCTTCAGCATCCTTCTGTACATCAACATTTCTGTTCTCTCTAGTTTTCTCTTCATCTGTGGGGGAAATTGTCCACCAGTCATTGCCATACAAGACGATTGATTTCACGTGGTTCATATTACATGCCGAATTGTTAACATAATGTTACATGGCATGTGTCAAATTTTCACCTTTCATTTCCCATTTAGATGTAGAGAGCATTAACATGGCAGCAGCTTCCAATCTGATACAGGAAAGGAAAAGACATTGTAAGATGAGGCCACAACCTGCCAACTAGTCATTCGGATAGAGCCAGTTTCTTTACAGATCACTGTGTGTGGATATCAGATATCACCAGTTTTGCATCTTCTGTAGGTAGTCCTAAGAGTTGTCAGCAATCACATCCACATGTGTCACATCTTCCCACATGGCTTCAGGGAAGGAAGCAGGACTCCACAACACCAACACTAAATGTCACCATTGTCAACATGAGAACCACTTGATCTACACTCTTCCAGAGATTACATTAACAATGTTTCTTTCTTTTCAAGTTTTAATTTTTTTTTCTGTACAATATGATTTTCTTTACAAGTACCTGGTGAGATCCATACACAAAATGGAAAATGAATTTGCATTTCAATTTACTCATCATTAAATGTACAAGTAATATATAGCTGAATGATAGAAAATTACAACATATACAGATTAAAACGTATACAGGTTCCAAGTAAATCAACAGTACTCAAACGCCATAGTAAGACATTGTATGTCGTCTTTCAGTCTTAATGTAGGCTCATAGTCCCATACAATTGTGCAAATGCTGAACACCATTCTATGATAAATTATTTCACTCTTCTTGCACTATTTTACACAATAAACCAGAGTTGTAGGTGTGCTAACTAAATCAGTCATCCCATCATGTATGTGTGTGTGTGTATATATATATGTATTTTCTCCTGCTGGAAGAATATGTGGTCTTTATAGGAATAACAGCAGAATATATTAAACAATGTTACAAGCGCACAGTGTACTGTTCAATATTTGCTCCACCACAAACACCAAATGGGAGTCATAACTTATGGCACCACACACAAACATGCCAGAAGCTGGGAGGGTAAACATCAAGACTTGAAAAATATAGCTTGTGATTCAGACTGAAATGTGATGAACAGCAGCAGAGAAAAAAATTTTTTGACACATTGTTATTTGGATGTTGGTCCATGCAGCCTACCCACTGCCTTTTTTTCTAATGTTTTAGCCATTGTATTTTTTGACCTTCTTCAGGTGTCTGTATGATAGGCACTGACAAAAGAGAACAAATGATCAATTTCAAATTCCCAAACACTTATCACCACACTGAGAACAGAAAAAAAAAAAAAAAAAAAAAAACCCACTGTAATCCAAGTGAAATTTACTTAGTTCTTTGAAATTTGACAATTGCAATTCAAGACAATTCCAAGATACCACAGTCAGTGGCACTGGATGTAGTATGAAGAGACATACAAAATACAACACCTATAGCAGCCAAAACAAAAAAAGGAAGGGAGAGAGAGAGACAAAGAGGAAATTAACTCAAATGAACTAGCATATACTGACTCCAACATCTAAACAACAACAAAATGTCCAAACAATATAAATAAACAAAAGTAAAATCCATTTTGCTGAACAGCTAACAGCAGCCATTATTTTTTTTTCAGCTGTCAAAAGTCAATTACTTACTGTTCTCATTCTCTTGTCAGTGCATTCAGCAGCAAGATTTTTGGCCAATCGAGTCACTTCCTCAGATGCTTCAGCAATGGCCTTTGCTGTGGCAATCAGATCTTTCTTCGATCCACCTTCACCTCTGGCAAAAGACAGAAAAATAAAAACCAAGGTAAGAATATTTTATGATCCTTTTATGAGAGGTAACAAACAAGATTTTAATGAGAGAGTATTAGATATATATATATATATATATATATATATTTTAAACTCCAAGTTGTTTATTAAAGATGTCCTTTTCATTTTGCTGTTGGTAATTTTAGAAATTGCAACTTAAAGTGTATTTTTCAATCCGCCATCATTATGATTCAAGAAGTTCATCAGGACGACGACGACGACATTTCTCCTTATTTTTGGTTTCTCTTCATATTAAACTGCATGAGAACAGATGACAAATCTCTTGAGAAATTTTTTGGTTCAGAGTTTTCTTACTATGATAACAAATTAAAAAATGAGTAGAGATGATTCATACTTATGAACTCAGCAACAGCAATGATTGTCCTAGATTGCCTACCAAAATATCTTGTGAAAAATTTGTCCTAAATCTCTTAATTTGGTAATGAATAGAGCAAGTCAAGAAAAGTCTGAGGGTGATCAAGATAATGAAAGCAATGATTATTCTATAGGAACTCTTAATTTTTGGCTGATATGACATAGCTACAAAAATATTCCAATTGGTTAATAGTACATTTTTCAGCAAAGGGAAAAATATAAGAAAAGAAAATGAAAGAAGCTATTTAAAAGATAAATCAATATTTGAAAAAACCTATCATTTCTTTTTCTTTTAACTAAAATGTATTACAAAGTTTTTCTTTGAGATTATATGATGTCTAGAAAATCATATGGCAATTTACAAGCAATTTTATTATAAACTTTCATTTTATTAACACATTGTATATAAATAGGTACCTTCAAAGTATCATAATAGTAAAGGTTTAAAATTATGTTTTTTAAATGAAAAATCTTTCTTGAAGTTTTGTTTTAATTTTCATTTCAACCTAATACATTAACGTTAATATTTCCAATAAGTAAAATATTTTGCTGTATTTCAAACGGAATTTAAATTGAGTTTTTTTTTTTTTTTAAATTGCTAAAAATGGTTGATTTACAATTCTCTCATTGGTGACAAGAAAAAAAAAAATTTAATCAAAATTTTAAGGGTTCTACAAAGGATTAAAAAAACAATTTAATAAATCAAAAAAACTTTTCATCTTAATAAAGATTTTGATACTTAATAAAAAAACGTTTTGGACATTTTTATGCAATCTTTGAAAGTATCTATATATAACTACATTTGATACTTTTTTTATTAAAAATTACATTTATATACTACATATATGTAATCTAGCTTATCTATATGAACCTTTCATATACAAAGAAATATGTAAAGAGCGCGTTTTCACATAAGTGAACATTAATATATTTAGGCTTGTTTTCATTAGTTTATCGGCTTGTTTTTAAGCAACATAAATTTTGCATTTAAAATGACATCAATTAATATGAAAAGTGAGATTTCGGCAAATAATCTAATTTTCTAACTACTTTAAATATTTTTTTTTAATTGTATTAAAAAGTTGCTCTGTCATTTATTATCCAATTATGAATGAATAGAGAAAGAAAAAAAGGATTTTAGATGAAAAAAATTAAAAGCACAAGCAAAGAAAACAGGATATTAAAAAAATTCAGTGCTGCTATCTTAGGAAAGAGAAGCAGGCTTTCTGAAGGGAGACAATTTTAAAATTTCTCAAATGTTAAATCTTCTATATTTAGTTCTTTTTCCTTTAAAATAAAAAAAAGAAAAAAACAACAAAAAAAAAAAAAAAAAACCAACAAAAAACAAAGAAAAATCAGAAAATAAAATCAGCTGAATACAAAGGAAAAAGGAATGGAAGTGATGAAAAATCAAGACAATGCATAAATTTGAAATTCCCTAAATAAGTTATTGAATGCCCAGGATAGCTCAAAACAAAACTATAATATATAAAACTCTATATTATTTATCTTATCATTAGGTTTATTTTATCTTCTCATTGTCACAACTCTCTGGGATGTCTTTAAATATATAAATAAATCACCAGTACAAAAGAGATAACTATTATTCTACAGACATGAGAAAGTCAAAAAAAATTAGCACATTTTAAATTATTCAATTATAATTATTATTGTTTCTTTATCATTCACTCTTCCACTGAGTGCAAAGTAAAATTGGATATCAAAGAACTTCCAATGAAAGGAACTTGTTCTCTCATGTATCGGTTGAATGTAATGTTATAATTAATATAATAAAAAGATATTTTTTTAAAACTTGTTCACTCAATAAAGGGCTCAAGAACCACTCATGGTAGAGTGCTACTGAATGATATTGTTTTAATAAGGAAGAAAATATATAGGATAGATAATGGCTGACCCTAGATTTGAAGAGATTAAGATTGAAGTGATTGGTGAATCATCCTCTCAGGTGACTGTTCCACAAAGCAGCACTTCTCAGGAGAGGCTGTGAGTAGAAAAACCTTCTTACCAATGGAATATCAAATGAATAAATGAATTACTTTTCAAAGCACATAAATATGTCTTTGCATAAATATTAATAGTGAAAGAGATTATAGTGCTACACCTAACAGTTACTAACAGTATATGTTAAAGATAAATCCATATAACAGGAAACAAAAAAAAAAAAAACTCCCACTTTCCTTGTAAGGAACAAAGTTATTTTTCATATTCAGACATTGTTCTGCATTCAATAAATATGCATACCAAATTTGAGGTCATTAAACAAGATGGCTTCACTTATCTATAGCAAACAGACAAAATATTTCCAATTATATATTTATATAAACACTTTGTTGGTTGCAGAATTAAAACAGTACACCTAAAAGAGTAGAAACATATGAGAACAGTAAATTTAAAATGTGCCTATGTCAAGTAAATAATAATAATATTTACACAGAGATAAGTAATAATGCAAAGTATAAATGAATGAAAAAATATAATCTTAATCTTGTGAAATAAGTTAATAATTTATAAAGTATTATATGTAATATAAAGTATAAGTCAATAACATCATAATGTAATTAGAATTATAAATGTGTAATCTAATTAGAGGGGAAGTAAATAAATAATACTAATAATAGTTTTGGTTGATGTGAAGAAGTTAATAGAATATAAGAAGCAAAGGGCAAGTAAACTAAGTCAACAAGACTTATATAGATTGGTCTTTTTGGAGAAGTGCTGCAAATGGACAATTTAAGCAAAGGAAGCATGTTTTCATGGTCAGAAGTCAAAACCAAAAGGAAAACCAGAATGAATAATATTCAATTAAATGAAAGTAATTCTTAAAAAAAAAAAAAAAAAAAAAATCATGCTATGTGGGCATCCAAATAAGGTTAACAAAAAGAAAGAAAAGTCATTAAAAAAAAGCTGTAAAAATACATTGAAATATACACAATTTAATGAACATTTTTTGTTTTAATTTATTTCTTAATATTAAATTTAGTTCTATAAAGCTCAAACTGTTAATTTTTCATGATTTTAAATAGAGTGGAATATGTAAACACTAACATACTAGCCATAAAAATAACTTTATTCATATATTGACTGACAGTTCTAACTAGGATTAAAGTGCAGAGTCTGAAAATTATGTAAACTGTGTGTGTGTGTGTATATATATATATATATATATATATATATATATATATATATAGATATGATAGATATGAAATATATAGAGTTTATATATGTATTACTAAATATTGCAAAAAATATTTCAATCATTCATTCATTACTTCATACAAAAACAAGAAACTACCAAAATAAATTAGAGTTCAAAGTAGCTTTTCATACTGAAAGTATATCAAATACAGATTAATATTTTTAAAAAATAAAGAAGATTTATGCTAAGATTTAAAATAATTATGCTTAGAAAATAAGTATTTTTGTATATTTTTTTTAGTTTGTCAAATGTTCTTCTTTTAAATTGAAAAAAAATTGTGTGTGTGTATATATATATATATATATATGTATGTATGTACACACACTCACACACACGAGACACTTCAACCATAACACTTCCCATTTTATTAAAATGGCCCATAATATCTAAAGCAGATGATGTTGGTATGGCAATAAAAGTTGAAACTAAGTAATGCATGGATTTATAAACTTCCAAAGCAACAACTGATTACCAACTAGGTTGTAAAAGTGATAAAAAAGACTTTGGAGAGAAAGTTTCATTGAAAATTAAATCAATATCAGGGTTTGAATCAATTCCATAAAATATTTCGCACTTTATTTTTTTTATTTTTAGGGTAGAATGATTCTGCTGTGAATCTGTTTCAGGATTTTAAGAAAAATTCAAGACAACAAAACAAATAAACAAACCAAACATTTTGTCATGCCTTATGTAAAAGAAAAAACATCAGATAAAAATGGAAGATGGTTTTAATTTGTTGGTCTGTAATATTAACAGCAATTGCATAATTTGGTTAAATTCCTTTGAGAAGTTTGGAGGACAAAACTAGTTTTAAAATTTTTACTGAATTCTTTCCAAGTTCAAAATTATTAATAACTGTATGCATCAAAAGATAAAAAAAAAAACCCAACACAAATAATTGAATCTAGCAGACAACTCTTCTACTTATTTACCTCACAATAAAGATTATTTTTTTTTTTTTTTTTAAGTTATCCTAACATGAAAATACAAACATTAAGCAAACTTTAATAATCGTTATTGGAAGGAAAATAAACTTCAGTTAAAAAACAAACATTTTTTTTTTGGAATCATATAATGTCCTTTCTTTTTGAGGAGATATCAAGAAACCATTGTACCAAATCATTTCCTTCATTTTTTTTTTTTAAAGTAAAATTGTCAAGAAAATATGCATAATGATACAATGGCATATAAAATAGTAAGAGTAGGTCTTCATCTTTATTATGAAAAAAAAAAAAAAAAAAAATAATATAAATGGAAACAGAAAATTTTTATTCATGACTGTGTGTGTGTGTGTATATATATATATATATATGTAATTTGCAAGTAAATATTTTAAGGAAGGGTTGTAACTGACAAAGACTGGGGTGGGGGTGATCTCATAATTTCACTTCTCTGCTACATACAACACTTAGTAATAAAATTATTATACCAAATAGCAAAAATGATGTAAAAATTGACTTCAGGGAACCCGTCATTGACTTTCAATTAAACAACAGAAGTAGCATAGGCATAGCACAATCAGGCTCTATTTTTAGATGAATCTATATATTACTAAAATCTATCAGGGGTTGTTTTTTTCCACTCTTGCAAAACACTCATTCAGATCAAGTTATGTATTAACTTTGCAAGTAGTGTATGAAAAACAATTTTTTTAATAATTTACTATTTACTTATAGTTTCAATGATTTTATTAATGATAGAAATAAGATTGATAGGAAGATAAGAATCCATTTTTATTCCAAAGAAATAACATTAAAAACTGGTACAGTGGTTCTAAATAAAATTTTACTTGACGTTCTTCTGAACTGTTGTAAAATGACTGACTACTATAATTTACTCTATCATAAATTGATAAGTAATTATTTTATAATCAGATTATCAGCCATAAATGCTATTACTATTGTTTTATTACCAGTTCCCCCCCTGCATTTTATTAGTTTACTTTTTAACACAATATTCTGTGTCAATACTCTTGTTAACTGCTCAAAATAAAATTTAAAAAATAAATACAGAGGTAGATTTTAAGACAAATTTGTATACCAACCCCTTTTGAAGAAGTTCATCTTTCATGAACATTGACTTTACCTGTTCAGGTAAAATAAGTTTATATATCAAGTGATAGCAAAAATCTCATCTTTCTACCACTCTTTCTTCTAATTTTTATGATATTTTTCTTCTTTACTGTTAACATGTTTAATCAGTTTTGTTATATGTATCAGATATCATAGTGTTTAGTGACTCAGAAAGAGAAACTGGTGAACAGAGTTTGAATTCCATCAGAGTTCTTTACATTCACTTCTGCACAAATACCCTTGGAAAAGGGTATGAACCCCCCTCTCTTCTTCTTCTTCTTCTCCTCCTCCTCCTCCTAGCTAGGTGTTAAGTAAAAAAGGTTACTGAACTAAGAGAAGTCTGGAAGGAAAACTGAATTCAAAACCAGCCTGAAGAGGGATGGGCTCCATTAGTTGCAGTACATGCAGTGCCCCAATGGGTTATGACACTCTTAACACAATGTGCACATATTTACACATGACATGATACAATAATACATGACAAAGAACTATAGAGGCATTTTTACCATAAAGTTATAATTAACAAGCTAGTTTTACAAATCATTGTAAGTGAAGTGAATAATTTGGTCTTCACTGGGTGCTTTACTGTTGTGGCCAGATGCAATACTATGTTAAAAATACTGCAGCAAGTCTTTATGCATGTGTACATTTATAATATTTACAAGGATGTATGTATTCATTTATAGGAATACAAATAGTGACATATAAGCATATGAAGACATACACAACATCTATATAACCCCACCACTCTAACCTGAACAAAAATGATGCAATCTATAACATATTCAATAAAGTCATTTTTTTTTTTTTTAACAGAGTTCTATCAATATGGCTAAAATAGGCCCTACAGAAATAACATCTAGGTTAATTATATACAGGAAAGATGGTAACAACCATTTTGACTGGAGGGGGTGAAAAGAAAAATAATCAATAAGACAGACAGAGAGAGTTTAGTGAATCACATGAAATGTGAGAATCAAAAGTGTTGGCAGGGGTGGGTATTGCGGGGTGAGTGATTGGAAGCTGCCTTCCTTCCAACACTTCATTTTGTACAGTAACGTAGACAGCTTTACATGCAATGTTCAATGATTGATTATAGTGAGAGTTAGGGAAGAAATGTATTGATAGAACCAACCAGGGCAAAACCATCTTCCATAGATCAATGGCTTACATCTTATGCGCTGTGCACCAAATCCATTTGCAAGTTGACTCACAACTGCAAGTATCAAGTTCAGCATAAACACCTTGTTGACCAATTAAATTTTAGGAGAAACAAAGAAAACTTGGAAAGAGGAAGAAATCAATTTTAAAACATCTTTCCAAAAAATATAAATTTTAAGATAGGTACCTACAGCAGCTTACAAGACATAAAAAAAAAAAAAAAAGTTTGAATTTACTTATTTGGTATCATATGGCAGTTATATTTTCATCTTCTATTATAGTCATGTTTTTCTAAGAAAAGCTATACAAAAAAAAAAAAAAAAAAAAAAAAAAAAAACTTAAAAATAAAGTTATAGAATAATGAAAACAGACAATATTTAACTTTGAAAGTGTGTAAGCATAATTTACCAAATAGTTGGTCAAGTAAGTAAAATAGCCTTCTCCAGGACTTCAAAAATATTCCCATTTAAAAGGATAATGTTTTTAAAATTTTGAAACAAAACATTTACTACAGGATAGTTTCATTCGTTTATGAATTTATTTGTATGATACATTTCTATATTTTTACCAAAGCAAAAGTTTTTTTTTTTAAATTAATGTAGTATTTTTCAATGAAAAATCAATAAAAGAGTTAAACAAAAGAGATATATAGAATACATTAGGCTTCTAGCTCTCTTTTCAAGAAAAAAAAAAAAAAAAATTAAATTTAAAACAAACTTGTAAGGTTCACAGCAGCTTTAGTAAATTTTAGACCTTACTGAAAATATATATGATAGATAAACATGACATGTTGATACCACTGTTTAAAGGAAATATATATATGACAGGTAGACACTTTTGAACTGTTTATCAATAAAATACTTAAGCTGGTCTGAAAATATACAAAAAGAAATGAAAGAATACCATACTTGTCTTATAATTGGATGACATCTTTATTAGGACCAGCATCCTCAGTTATTTTCAAGCTGGTTGGTTCGTTATTTAGTTCACATCTAATAACCTTCCTTAAATGATTAATTAAAAGGCACTCAAACTGCCACACTTTAAAAATTAATTCTTAAAAAATTCACTTGTAGAAAAAAAAAATCCATCTATGCCTCGCCTCAGCACAACAGTAAAAAGAAATGAATAAACTTAGTAATATTATGCAAAGTTTATTGAAACTTTCTGCAATTTCATAAAATTTTCAATTTACTTTATATCTACTTTAAACACTGGATTGTCCTTTTAGATTGAAGGTTGCCATGACACCACAGATACCTTTTCTTTATCTGTGAATTGCTATGACTTCTTGGGAAAGATAAGTGGAATTGTTTCTTACAGACTTTTGCATGGTTTGGAATTCAAAATTTACTTTCTCTTATACTGGCTAAAGATCATAATGTACAATCCTATTTAACACAAAGCTGCGTTAGGGTGAAGAGACAGATTAATGTCTCTCCCAAAAACATTAGTGTGAAAGTGAATGCAAACTAGCTAAAGAATTTGAAGTTGGCTTGCCAATTCCACTTTCCATGTCAATATCTGTTAAATGACCTGCAAATCCATTACTTCATGTGTTTACATAAAACAAACTTATTTGTATGAAAACACTGCACAAATAAAAGCCATGTTAAAATATTGAAATTGCAGTTTTTCAATTTATATTTTTCTGATATAGCATTGAAGTTTTAAATATGGTGATATAATACATGTACCTGATGAAAGTAAGAAAGTTGACCAGCTGAAATGTGTTGAAAACAATAAAGATGAGGATATTAGTCTCAATAAATCGTGCCAAAAAGATAACTAGCCACACAACTATAGATAATTATTAGCTTGGTACGATAAAGTAACTTTTCTTACTCTCTAAAATAACATCAAACAAAAAATAAATCCTGCATGATACCACAAAGATCTGCAAATTATAAGGCAACACAAATACAATCTCCATTCTACAACTGTTGGAAGAAAAAAAAAAAAAAAAAAAAAAAAAAAAAAGTTCTTTTTAATTGTATCTACAAGGATTAAAAAATATGCATTTAAAACCATAAAAAAATTGAATAAAGCTTGCAAGAGTGATTGTCATGGAATAATGGTTAATCAATTGTCAAAAACAAATACTAGTTTAGGGATTTTCATCTACATACACTAAGTTCAGTAAGTATCTACCAGGTTATAAAAATATTAAACATCACAACTTACCTAACCAAATGAGAGAGTTTAGCCAAAAGCAGAGCCATTTTCTTTGCAGCTACAATAATTTCATTGTCTTTGCTTGACCACTGCTTCGTCTCCATATGTAGATCATGAGCAGCCATCTTTAAAGATATAACAAAAAGAAAATATAACTTGAGCTGATAAAGGATATATTTATCCTCCTATTATCATTGCAGCTATTAATATAAAAGCAAGTTGGATACTAGATAAGTTAGAGTTTCTCTAATGAGAAAGATATTGAGCCTTGAATCAACATTTTTTGAATCATAGAAAAAGCTGTTAATTTTTCCACACTTTCATTAATTGTATTTGACAAATGATTTACAGAACAATTAAATCATATTGATTAATGAATATCTTTTTATGATTTGTAAACCAAGATTGACTGCTAACCAATTACAGGACAATTGGTACTGATTATTGAAAGCAAAATAAATAAAATTTAATTTTCATCAGTGCATTGAAAAATACCACTACAAAGGGATTGGTATCTGTCTATATTTCCGAGATGAAGTATTATGTACACTATTTACATTATTCAGACTATCATTCTCATCTTTGTCGACATATTTATTACGTTTCACCTGTTGTACGCTCTGGCCTTCTTCGGGTGGTTGGAAGGTTGAACTGAACCCTTTATTTTGCTGAGGTAGACTGTTCTAGTTCCATGTCTAATGGATGTCAGTTATCAGTTATCTCCTGTTAATTCCCCTCTCCAAGTTCTCCATCGCCTTAACCAGGTATTGAACTCGCACTCTTTGGGTTCTGACACTGGATCTAACTAATGCCTTTATCCATTGTGCCATGTGTCCTTGAGGGATTGGTGTTTGTATAGATAAAATTTTTCCTGAAGAGTGATTAGGAAGAAGCAAAAACTCACCATTATTGGTTGGTTAGCCTGTGGCATCGGGAAAGCAGATTCATCTTCGTCATCAGTCTCAGGTGGAGGAGGCCTTGGTGGTACTGTCTCATGAGGCAGTGGGGGACGTGGGGGAGCATCTGAAAAAGAAACAGCTCTTAATTTAACTCTGGAACAGAGTGCTGACAAGCAACTACCATTTTTTGAGTTGCCCAAAATCATTAGACATAGAAACCAATGAATGGATACAATGGTTCTTGAATAAAAGGAAGCAAATGACTGGACACATTATTTAATTTCTACAACATACCTACATTGTTTAAACTTAAAATACTTGTTTAGCAAACAACAAAAAAACGTTTTGAGCCTTGATGCCATGTAAATAGAAATCTAGATATAAAATTCATTTTTTTTGGTGGGGGGGGGAACAGTAACTAGACAAGTTTAAATTTAATGTCTCTTGAAGCCAGAACTAATTAAAAACTTAATGAATTAAATTAAATTTTGAATAAAAAATTAATTCAATTGTAAGAAATTATTGAAAAATACTTCATACATAAAAAAATATTTTAATTCAAAATTGTAAAGTTCTTACAATACACACGAGGGTCTAAGTCAGAAAATCTGAATTTTTAAGAAGCAAGAATTAAGATCCTGGAGAATATCTGAAAAGCAGAATGAATAAAATATATTTTCTTAAAGTTAGCAATGAAAATAAAAACAAATGTAATTAGTTCAATAAAAAAAAGAAAAAGAAAAAAAATCACAGCAAAAAAAAAAAAAAAAAAAAAAAGATAAGAATGAAAAAAATAACCCTCAAACAATTGAAAAAAATGAAAACCTGAACAACTCTTACTTTTTGATAGAAAAAAAAAAAATGCCATGCTGGATTAAATTTTAAGCAGAAACTGAATTGAAGTCTGCAAAAAGTTTCAATTAAGAAAAAATGGAGAAAAAACAACCTACGTTGATTACATGAAGGAAGATGAATAAGTGTATATAGCCCGACATACAATAATTAGCCAAATTTTGATCTTAAGTCTCCACGATATAACTTTCAGTGTATAAGATTAATAATCACCACTAAATGAAAAATATTCTAAAACCATATACTTATTACAATGAACCGTAGTCCAATAATTTGTAAAACTCTAATCTGTGATTGCTCTAGAGAAACTTAATATAAAGCATCAGATTTTAAAAAAAATATATATTTGACTTGAAACTTCATTATTCTTTCTGGAGTAAATTTACCTTCTTTTTTTTTATTTTTTTATTTAATGGTTATTTATTTCCTCAATCTTCATGACAGACAAATCTGATTATTAACTTTTAAACACACCAAGTAAGCACATCACTCATAAGTAAGAGTATGTAGATTAACAAAGGAAAATTGCTACCTATGAAAAAAAAAAAAAAAAAAATCACATGTCAAAACTATAAACTTTTCAAGATAACTCACTATACCATTTTTTAAATGGTGTGTGTGTGTGAATAATTCCAATTCACATTTCTTTGAAGTTGATTTTGGTCAATATAAAAAATTGAGTACCAGTTTGATAATTACAGAAAAAAGCCCAATTTCAAATGGGAAAGGCAGTAACCATAAATATTATTTATGGACCTAGTTATTGAAACGCCCAACTCCTGAAATTGGATCATTCTACTATTAAAAATGAGGGTCATGGGGGTTGATAAAATATACTACTGCCAGAAATTCCCTTGAAATAAAAAAAACAGTTCTGCACAAGAGAAAAGCCAAAGATGAATGAATGTTCAAAACTGACAAAACAGGATACAAATTGCTTATGCTATAGCTTCAAGCAAAGTATCCCAATCAAACATGGGTTATACTCAAGTTAACTTTGATTTGCTTTGGTATTCATTTTACCAAGTCTGGAAAAGGTGAAATATATAGCTAGCCAGAGACACATGCAAAGTACAGCATTAATGAAATGTGTCTCCTGTATGAACATGTTTATTTCATATGAGAAAACTGTTTTCATAGGTAGCCGTATAACCATAAAAATGATGCAGTTTTCCCTACATTTGAATCGTGTGGTTCACTTTTTCTCAGTGAAGAGGCATAGCTATCCATCATGTGAGAGTCTGATCAGATAGTAAACGACAAAGGGGAAATTTTGAAATGCACACTACCTTGGATGAAATGATAAATTAAAAGTTTGAAGTCAACAACTGAATTGAATAGGTGACATTTTGAAAACTTATGTAAAAATTCCACTGTGGAAAGAAAATTGTTTCCTCAAAATACAAACTGTTCACTTTCTGCAAGGAAAATAAATATCATATTGTTGTGTCTGCTACAATGACTAGCAAGCCTTACCTGGTTTAAAAAGTAAATTTCTCCAGTTTCCTTACTCGGTCTCTAGGTCAGAGCCTACTATCAGTTAAGGCAGCTAAGAGATGTGAAACATTTGGAAAACTATCTCTCCTCTGAGGCCCAGATCTTTAGTAAAAAAAAGAGGCAATAAAGTCTTAATTGTAAAAGTGACCCAACTCCAATGACATTTTGGCATAACCATCTTGAGATGCCAAATCAGAATTGGCTTGTCATTTCAACCAAGTGTATGTCTATAAAGGCATTTTTTTTTTTTAAATATAAAAAAAAAATTTGAAGCATTGTTAACTTTGGAAAATAAGTGAATATTTTTTCCTCTTTTCTGAGAAGTAAAAAAAAAAATTTTGTTGGGTCCTTCAGAAACTAAAATCATTATCATGTAAGAAACTGGAAAACTTTACCGTGACATGCTTTGCTGATTTTTATCACAAAATTATTTCTCTGATAATAGTGGATGTGAATCAATTTTAAAATAATGAAATACTTTGAAACTTTTTTTAAAGACAGATCAGCAAGCTAAAGTCTACTGACCAAAAGCGAAACAGCAATAAAAAGGCTCCACACAACTTGTCAAAGTCTTTAATAAGCATTTGGCAAAGTCTGAGATAAAACAATTTTGTTTTGCAGAAATAAATTCATGTCTAACTACTTTGACTTTCAGCAAATAGAAGTAGGTACTTTTTTTTTTACATGTTGAGTATTTTACAAATTTATATTTCTGAGATTCCTATTATATAGAGCTGCAAAAAATTTCTGATCTTTAAAAATATTCTCAAAATGTCAAAATTCAATAATGAACAGGTCTTATTTTTTTTCTGACAACTTATTTAAATTATTAAATGAGAAGAATTTCATCAAAAAATTAATTACAAATATTATTATGCTTGAAGAAAACTTCAAGTGTCTCACAAACATTTCTACATATACTTTTATGTACTTATAGGCAAAATTTCAAATAATTATTGATTTAAAAAGAGATTAAAAAAAAAAAAAAATACTGTTACAAGTTTGAAAATTTAATTGAGTGTGTGTCAACATTAAATAAAAAAAAGAAAAAGAAATGAGTTAATTTCATTATTGGAAAAAACTTGACAATTTGGCTGTCAAGTAAGGGTAATTTTAGTGAATTTCTCATCATATTTCAATGGCACTGAATAAAAACATTCTTATTTGGAAAACATTTTGCATCAACATATGGTGCTATAGAAGAAATGGTCCAGCACAAAACAAAGATGACTGCTGGGAATGAACCAATACCAAGCAAAAGAAAATTGTGTTTAAATCAAAAAAGTAAATAAAGTAAAAAAACAATTAATAAAAACTCATTTTTATGGTTATAAAATGTTTTGTTAGTGAAACAATAACAAATGGTTTTAGAATTTTGTTGTTTCTTTTAGGCAATATTAAAAAATTAAAATGTCAGAATTTTGAGAGAATTTAAATAAAAACAAATATAAACAATTAGTTAGGTTAAGCAATCATGCAAAATTTAATATTTTTTCATAAAATATAATTTTTGTTGGAAAAGGAGTTAAGAGTATAGCATTTTTATATGAACATGTTCCATTTTTTCTACTATCAATGTAAGCATATATGTTTGTGTTTAAAACCTATTAATGCATTTCCAAAAGCAATTCCTGACAATATGGTATTAAGATAATATCCAAAGAAAAGAAATTAAAAATGAAAAACTGATTTAACACTAAGTCTTATTTAAAGAAAAAAAAGACAAACAAATGTAAAGAATTTGTAGACAAACTGAAATCAAACAAAATATTTACTATTTTCATGAAAAAAGTTTTGAAAATTTAACCTGTTTATTTTATATGTATTCTTTTTTTATTCCCTCATCCCAAAATATTCCAAGTCAAAATTATTTTTTCCATTCAGGCTCAATGCTTGGAAATATGGTAAGATGATCAGAAATTCTAATTTAAATCAATGTATAGAGTTTGATTGTAGAATTGTATTTCTGATTATTGCTAGAAGGTTCATTAATGTTATCTTGGCTAAGTTTTTTTCTCTTCCATTTAATCCAAAGTTCATTGAACAGATCAACTCAAGTTACTTATTAAATCAAATAATTGAAAAAATTTTTAATAAATGTAACACTTTCAAATATTTAATAACCTTATGCTAAATTAAACAGTTAATGTTAAGTGTTTCTATAGTTTGAATATATTTGACCAATTATTGACCAAAGTTGCTCAATAATTAACCCCTTCAAATTCAGAACTCTACAAGCCACTTAAAAGCCACTCAAAAATAAGAGTAAATGCATGCTTCTTGTGTACCCAACAATAAATACTGAGAGGGAGAGAGTTGGATAAACAAGACACACACCTTAAATACAATTAGGATGTACCTGAAAATGATTTAAAGTACTAATTACATTGAAAATGAATTTGTATTTAGTGTTAATAGTAGTACTATTCACATTGTTTATAATATAGCTAATGGAGTTTAAATAAAATACATTTCCTCAGACTTAGGTTTATATATTTAATTAGCATTAAATCACATACAAATCACAAAGCTTTGCTGAAATGTACAATCAAATTTAAGTATTTAACTTTATATTCTAACAAGCCTTCTTGAGATATGTTACATTCAAGTAACCTTGACTGTCACTTGGTACTTATCTACTTCAGCAAAAAAAATAAAAATAAAAAATAAAAATAAAATAAATAAAATCATACAT
Organism: Acanthosepion lycidas; assembly: GCA_963932145.1. Lineage (NCBI taxonomy): Eukaryota > Metazoa > Mollusca > Cephalopoda > Sepiida > Sepiidae > Acanthosepion > Acanthosepion lycidas. The sequence continues at coordinate 102,292,305 of OZ010582.1, read as the reverse complement.
GTCAGCATCAAAGCTCTATAAAGACTCACACACACACACACAAAAAAAAAAAAAAAAAAAAAATTTCAGTCCAGTTTTGGAAAGAAAAAAAAACCCACAGGAAAGTGAAATATATCTTTAACATCTTGCCTACTGATTAAATTTATATGGAAGACCTTAATTGCTATTATTGATTCTTAGTTTCTCTCAACGTTAACTTTTGGATGACATGCAATCCTGTAATTTAAAGACCATGTCAGATATGTCACTTCTTTCATTTTACATATTTTATTTCAGTATGGCTTTGCCTATTTTGATAAAATCTTTAAAAATAATGAAAATGCTTTATGTATACAATTAAAAAAACTATCTTGTGATTCAATAATTTATAATTGGAACTACTCTTGTAAAGTTAAAGAACCAGATTCTTTTCCAAGATATTCTTTGACTTTTACAAAAGTACATTTACCAAATATTTGAGGCCCTCAAATTTATAAAGTTTTTTTATCTGTTATTTATAAGAAATATTTTCAATTGTTCTAATTATTTGAAACCTTTAACCATATACATTCCAATCTTTGCTAGATTCATATAAATAATGAATCAGCAACAGTGATATCTCATCCATGACAAAGTTGTGCAATTCTCAGTAAATGTATCTCTTAAATGCACATAAACATGTGTGTATGAAAAAGAGAGATAGAAAACTTCATTATACATTCCTTTGTTATAGACGTGCATTGTTATGGGTCCCATGAGATTTAATAGTTCACTGAAAATCTGGATGAACAAACATTGGGTAAATCGATGACTGTTTTGGTCAATTGAATGCGGAAGTTAGAAATATAAATCTCCACTTGGTAATCCAACAGCAGTTTTTTGTATTTCAGTTTGTTACAAATGTAGAAGAGCTTTTGAACATATTAACATCCCAAGTGTATGGCTACAAAACAGTCTGTTAAACTAATATTTACAGTAAGTTGTGATTTTATTGCAAAAAAAAAAAAAAAACCTGTTTATGAAATGTAAGATGAAATAAACGAGTCAAAATTCATTATACATGTCGTAACAAAGCAAATTCTGCTGGCAGATTGGGAGGTGGGGAATGAAACCACAATAACTGTATTTTACAGCTGACAGCATTTAAACCAGTTATAAAGATTTCAGCTTTTATTATTGTTGCCCACTGACTTCACTGCTATTTCAAAATTCTACTTGCTTGTTTTTAACAAGTTTTTACACTAACAGAATCATTATTTTTAAGTATTACAAGATTTTATGACAAAACATTTAATTTTGCACATATTGACTACAGATTTATTTCAACTAGTTTCAGCACCTATATGATGTGCATTGTAAATGAAAAAAATTTAGGAGGTTATAAGTACCAGTTAGAAATAAAGGGAAGCATTACTGAAAGAATGAAACTATTATAGATGTAATGTCAAAACACTGCTATGCTTCAACTGTACAGCCAAAACCATGATCAACACCTTATTCCCTAAATGAAAGGGCTAAAGCTGCTCTAATTTTAATATTAACTGTAGCCTTATAACACTAATAAATTTTTTAACTGACTAAAATTATTATAGCAATAACTGACTATAAGACAATTCATTACTGTTTTTTTGTTTTTTTAATAAAACATCTTGAAATGTAAATTCTTAATTTTAATTGTGAATCTACAATTCTTCAAATGTGTAAGTCATTCAAATGAAAATTTAATCATGACCAAAACACAACCTAACTCTTTGTAATACCCTCCCCCAATCAACTCATCTAACTTTCAAACTGCCACCATTTTTTGGGTGTCTTGTTGACTATTATTACAGAGTGATTTTAATCCTCACTGGGTGCCACCATACTTGCAGCCTTCTGTCAAAACTAAGCTTAGTAAATACTTGTCAACTGTTTCCTGCTCAACATTGATCTTTTTTCCTTGTTAAGGCTTTGATTATAAAAATGCATTAAAATCAGGAAAATGACTGTCAGTTAAGAAATAATGCAAACATTACTAATAGAAGGGGGTTAATAATGTGGTTTTTGCCAATACAGAAAAATACTATTGATATGGTATTAAGTGAAGTAATATTAAATTTATTTTTATTTTTTGTACATATAATATCTTGACATTGTTGGCTAAAGATTGTAATCAAGAGAAGAAAAAAATTAAGTGAAAACCAACCTAATTTTTAGTTTTTTTTTGTTTTTTTTTTGTAAGTTTATTCACTGAACAGAATGATGCATATTTTCCCCTGCATTACAGCAACTTGGTTAGTATTAACATCTTCAGTGCAGCACCAATATTTTTGCTTTTTTGGTTCTTAAGAGCTTCATGAACAGTAGCAAAAAGAAATTAATGTTCTTTGGCGAAACAGTGAGTGACAAAATAAAACAAACAATGCAACAATGTAAGGCATTAATATTCCAAAACAGAGTAGTGGACTCAATGAATTAAAACATTATTCTATCTACCAACTATCACAACTACAAATGAAAAGAATTTATCTAAGCTTAACATAAAATTTGTTATATCTATTTCTAAAAGAATAAAAGCTTCATACAATCCAAAATAACCTAAAACCTGAAGCAGGAATTTACTTTATAACTTGCAATGACTGCCACAAGGAATAAATAGAACAAACTTTGAGAAATTTAAATAAAAGATTATATAAACACAAAAAAGATCTTTTACAGAACAACACGCTCAATAAATTATAAAGTCACCATAATGAGTTTGACCATAATTTCAATTTAAAGAAAAATGCTACTTTAAGAGAGAAAGCAATTTACTAAGGTGACAATGTATAGAAAGTGCACTGATTGCTAAATCATTCATGGTAAATTTGCATTCAGGTTCTTAAAAAGTTTTTTAATTTTCTTAACAGATCTCCTGTTATCATAATGTGGAATACTTAAAAACAAAAGCATAGAGAACTTGAATCAGCTAGACTGTGTGCCCAGAGATTTTTGACAAAAAAAAAAAAAAAAAAAAAAAAAAAAAAATTAAATTCAGCATTCCCACATCTTGAGCATTTCTCTTCAATACATAATTATAACAAGCACTTGCATTTATATCTACCTCTCCTCCACATCCATAATTCCATCAATAAAACTAATTTGACAAAGTCCTAGAGGACAAAAACATTACACACAATTTTTCCATCTTTGTTATTCCATTGCCTATAATAATAAAATGTCTAAAACTTACCAAAATCTGAATATTTGTACCTTCCAACAAAACATTTGAAACAAAAAGTGCAGCTGAGTACCAGTATTATTAATAATGACATTGATACAGTGCAGTCATAGGCTTGAAATATGCACATGAAATCAAGTAGAGGTCTTTAACAAAAAAAAAAAAAAAAAAAAAAAAAAAATCAATTTTTGATACACCCAACTAAAAATAAAAACAATTTGGTTTCAAAGTGTTGAAAGATGAGTAGAGGCTTGCAATGTAAGTGTTTTTGTAGATGATGAAAATAACATTTCTGAGAGAAAGACCAATCAATAGAGTAACCCAAGAAAGGCTAGAAACTTGAAACCAGTCTGGGTCTGGAAAGAAAGTAGGTAACAAGAGACTTAGGACACTGAAGAACAGAGATAAATCAGTAATAATAATCTTGAAAACGGAATAGAATAGAAAAACTTGCAAACTAAGACAAGAAAATTGTCAGCAAATATATTTGGTTAAATATGGAGATGTTTTCAAATAAAACTATGATGTAAATTTTTATTTTTACTTCCTCAATCAGCAATCCTCTACCATGAGTAGCTTTTAGATCTTGTATTGGGTGAATATTTAGTAATAAAAAAAAGAAAAGAAAAAATTTGCAACAAAACTGATATGGCTATGACAGTTCAGATCACAACAGACACTTATTTGTGGCTGTACATAAATGTAAATTTGTCTCCAAAGGAGCTAAATTTTTGTTTACTGAGAGAATAAGGCACCGTATGGCCTCTAACTACTGGAAGCTCTGTAATACAATGTTTTTAATTTGCTCATGGAGTTGGCCTGATTCCAAAATGGTATATGTTGGACTACGGCCTCTAAGAGTAAAGTTAGGGTTACTGTTTAATTAAAACAGACCATTTACTTAAATAAATTGTATGTTTAAAAATAATGTATAAAGAGAAAATATATTAATTGCTGGATTTAATTTATATATATATATATATATATATAGATACACACACAGAATGTAACAGCAAAATTGTTAGATTAAACTTTGAACCACTGTATCTTAGAAATGATTAAAGACAGATGTCTTACTGGAATTCTTCAAGGTTTTTATAATACTATTGGACTACTTTGAGCAATAACAATGTATAATTACTCTCCAAGTTTAACAGAAAATCGTGATTAAATCAATGATAAACAAAAATGATATGCTCATTATTATCATAATGAGCTATGGTTAATTAATGATGAACATAATTAATGATCAGAAGATCATGAAGGATTTAAATAAAGTATGTGTATATATATATTATTCCAGGATCATTTTCCAACTTATTCAAGATGATCTTCACCCTTTCAACTTTCTGTCCTGGAGTAATAAGGTGTCTTGCAGGTTTCATGTATTACATTTTCAAGTCTTTTTTTCACTGCTCTTTGGACTGTCATAGCTGAAACTCCTTTCTCATATGGATTGAGTTCGATCTTTTCTAATTGATCTCTTTAGTTTTAAGTTGAAATGATGACCACTCTTCCTGTTGTGACCTCCTGATCCAGTTTTCTTCTCTACTATTATCTCTTTTTTAAACTTATTCACTGTTTTCTTGATTCTTGAATGAACTTTGATGGAAGCCAGAGTATGAATGTTGGTACTATTACTGAAGCCCTAAATGATCGTTCCTCTTGCCATTGCTAATTTGGGAAGACAGTGAGTCTGGCACAAAAAATTTTAACATGTTCTTTTCTAGCTGAAAAACTCAAAGGGTTTTTCAGTGATTCTTACGACAAATGGTGTCAAGCTGTCTAAACGTCCTATCTGAAAACCTAGAAGAAAGAAACTCAATTAATTTAGTGGTTTTCTTTAGATATTAAACATTTTGTGGGATGGACACTGATGTTGTTACATCAGCTGTGTGTGTGTGTCTATATATATATGCTCAGCTAAGTGACAAACATATATATCTATATATCTCACTAACAGGGGGCTGAATGCTGCAGGTCCTAGTAATAGTCATCTGACGAAGAAGGTGGGTTAATTAAATATATTAAATGTTAATTATGACATTAAGGATAAAATTTAAGGATAAAATTTAAAAAAAAAACAAAAAAAAAACAAGCCTCATTATTACAGTTTATTATCACATACTAATGGCAAGTTTGTGAAAACAAATAATGACTAACAGTTGCTAAGATTAACAGTGGAGGCAATTTCCCATATTACATATATGTATACATATTAGTATACATAATGGGATGCAACTTACTATGAATTATTTTATGGCATGATTTTTTGAAGTAATCTCAATAAAAAAAACGAGAAGAAAAATTAGATGAATGCCCCCAAAAATTGTTTGCTAAGCCATTTTCAATCATGAATACTAAAACAACAGTAGTGTTTTTATATGTGTACATTACTAGGTTCATACCAATTTATATCAATATATTTGCTTTGTATGCCTGTATTAGTATTTACTGATGCCAATACACTGATATTTCTTTTTAGTTATGGTAAATTGTATTTATTTTACTTCCAATGAATTTATTTTGGATTCTAGTATCTATACATAGAATCATATTTTCCTCTACATTACCACTTTATAATCACTTTCAATGAAAGTATGATAAAGCATACAGGAATTTTAAAATATCCTTGTAAAATAAGGTATGTTTTAGAGAATGGCAAATATGGCACATATAGAGCGAGTGATCAATATAAATGACCTTTATAAAACTTTGGAAATAAACACTCATTCTGCTGTTTAATTTTACCTTTTTGAACATTACTAATGAACTGACTCAATAATGTAAACATCACCTTACTTGAACCAAAAAATAACAAATATATAAGTTTGACAAACAGAAGAGAGAGTCTTGTAAGAAAAAAAATAAAAAAAAAAATAGAAAAATATTGGCAAACAAATAAAAATAGAATTTAGAATGAATAGAGTGAAAGATCAGGAGAAATAAGACAAAATCAGTTCATAAAAATGAGAATTTTAATGCTGGAAACTTTTCCTCTTCTCACCTCCCCCCTCCCTTGATTAAAGTCCACAAAAGGAAGATGAAAAGAGGAAAAAAAGAAAGAAAGAAAAAGAGGCATGACCAAATTATCAGAAAAGGTAAAAGCTGTCATGCAATTCCCACCATGGAAAAAGTTTGATCCAGAAAGATTGATAGATGCAAGAATGTGATAATCATAAAAATGCCACATGATGCACTTAAAACAAACCAGGACTTTGGTGTGGACAAAAAGGCTTCACCTTTTATTCTTTCAACATTAAGACTGTCAGACTAAAAAAAGATATTTTCCTTATTTCCATTTCACCAAAAAGACACCCTGAACATAACTGAATTTAATAGAAAATATTTTAGTTTAAAATTTTTAAAAGATGGTTTATGTCTGTGAGATTCTATTATATCAACAAGATATACAAAACTTTTACAGTTGCTGACATCAATGAAAATGCTTTTTATTAAAAATTAAATTTTCAATTCTTTACTATTATGGTAATTTGATATCTGCTCTTGATCATAACAGCAATGATAAACTGATATTGTTCAGCATTGGAGTTATGTATCTATTCATCCCCCACTTTATAAAAAAGATAAAACAAACTCTTCCCATATTATAAGCAGAACAGCCTAAGAGAAATAATTTCAAATACTATTTGAAAGTAATTATCAATAAAATTTAAAACAAAGAAAATATGTCATCACTTCATTAAAACTTGGTATAACCAAAGTCATTGATTTACATTTAGACTAATACCTCATCTTTATCATTATCACTGATAATGAGGACATTAGTCTGAACATAAACAGTTATTTATATTCTATAAGTATCCCACATGTCCCATACTTCAAAACAAAACTGATTTAAAATAAAAATTTCTTCTTGCAACCCCACCTTAAGTAATATGCTATACTGAAAATTTTGAATGTAAGCTAAACATTCTTGAGTTTTAGTCTCAAACTCCTCTTTTGAACTTAAACCATAAAAGTATAATCATTATTATGAGCTTCCATTTGAAATACGAAAAAAAAAAAAAAATTACAGTCAGATATTTACTGTTGTGCTGAAAGGAAACTAAAACTGCAGAAAAGAAAAATATATTCATAACTACTCACTAAAATACTCATGAGTGCCTACTAATATGTTGGTTAAATAATAGTTAAAAAAGCTACTGTGCTATTTATCATTCTCTTGGTAAGACTTAAATTATTAAATAGTTGGAGTGGGGAGAAAGATGATGAAATTGCTAAGAAAAATAGGAGAAAAAATGTGATTTGAACCATTTCAAATTTAATGGTAAGGGCTCAAATGTCTAACATGCAAAAGACACACACAGGCCATTCTAAGGAATTCTAAGTGTGAAGGAACCTCTGTAATTGAAGCCATAACCATAACCATCTTGGGACATTGGTGGTGGTGGCGGCACTGGGGGAGGAGGAACAAATGGTGGAGCTTCCTGCTCCTGAGTATAATGTTGTTCTCGCTGTAAGGTTGCTGCAATTGAAGGGAGTTTAGAAACATGAAACAAAAGAATTAGAAACAAAAAATTAAAGTATAAAAAAGTATATTTTTTGAAATTATCATAATGCTTCTTTCAAATAATCAAATTGGAAAATTCTCATTAAATTTAAAAAAAAGAAAAAGAAAAGAAAAAAGAAGCTGTTACTTTACAAGGAAGATAATGAAACATATATACAAAAACTGAAATAAAATGAAAGTTCCAAAATTACAATTTTATAATAAATTAAAATATTACAACTGAAGTGATTTTGTTTGCATAAGAAATATTTTAAATATTGCCAATAAAAAAAAAAAAAAAGTCATTTACATTTGAAAAATATTAGTTTTCCAAATCATTAAAAGTTTCGACAGAAGACAATATTCAGACATTTTACACTGATCAAAGTGAGCAATTCTTATTCTGTTAGTAATAATGTGAAAATCCAAATATTTTACAGTTAAAGCAACAGTAAAAAAAGAAAAAAAAAAACAAAAAAAAACAAACAATCCCAAGCAAAATAATGTATTAGATCTTTTAAACACTGAATTCATTTCAATATATGAATTCTTCTTTTTGCCATTCTATCAAAATATTTATTCATGCAACAAAGAGTTTTAGCATAAAATTTATTAAATTTTGTTTTAATAAAAGCAATATTTTTTTTACAGCTTTCAGAATATTTCTTTAAGAGTAAAAGATTTATAAGAGCAGTGTCAGCAATTTCTTCTTGAAGATCATTGTGACAATGTTTTTCATCCTCACTAATTGCACCATACCACATGGCTATATACCAGTCTAAAGCTGGGGTGCCTGGTATGACAAATCTGAACTCTTATTATTAAATCCTTAATTTAATGGATAGATAGAAGGAAGGTGTGTCCATTATTTCCAAATGTAATCCAAGATAAGTTTTTTCATTTTTTTTTTTTTTTTTTTTTTTTTTATGTAAAAAAGTTTTAATACACACTATTTCAGATTTTTTTTTATATTAGCCAATGTTTTCACAATGAAATTTGATATTCAACAACTTATGTAAGTAGTTTTTAAAGAATATTTCATAGCATGTAAATTTCAGTTTATATTTGTTTTTATGATAAATATTACAAGAGTAAATAGGAAAGTAATAAAAACTACTGTAAGTAATATAAAAGTCAAAATAGTAGAAAGTTAACAAAAATCAATGAATAAAAGACTGATGAATGAGCCCATATTAACATGTAAAATAATAAACTTATTCAACTATAGTGGATATTGTGTTAATTAAACATTTCTTTGTATTATATCTTTAGAAACAGAATCAAAAATTATGTTGTACTTTACATGTTGACCAAAATAATTGTAATATCTTTCATAAAGATAAATATTATAAACTGAAATTTACAATATATTGCTCAAATAAATATACCATGAAAGTTTTACCAACATTATTTGGTTAATAATTTTATTATGGAAATATTTCACATTCAGAATTTCTTTTTAAAAGTAAGAGATTTATAATCATGGAATATATATGAAAATGGATTTACAAACAAAAAACATCATTTACAAATTAATTCAAAAAGTCAAATTTTATGCTTGCCAAATGTGTTTCTATATAATAGAGTACAATTTGATAATATATTATTAAATAATAATATGAAATATTTATTCCCCTTCTTCACAGGGTACTGCTTCAGTTTTTGCAGTGTCCAAAATCTAATCTAAAACCTATCATGGAGATCATATTCTAAAAGAAAAAAGAAAAGTAATTTACATTATTTTTTCAAAATAAAACTGAACACAAAACCAATCTATACCCTGTGATGAGGTCCATTAAATCAAGTGTTGGCTGTAAGGAAAATATGTTAACCAAACCAAAAATAATTACCAAGTTTATAAACTTGGCAATTGTTAAACAGTATCTTTTTTTTTTTTCAGAAAGCATCAAAAAGTCATATAGAAAAGTAGAATAAAATAAAGATTAATATCAGTAGTAATAAAGTTAGATAGTTGCAGAAAGTGAAGTATATTTAAAGAAAATTCATTCACATAATGCAAAAAAAAAAAAAAAAAAAAAAAAGGTCTCTGATAAGATAATTGTTAGACTTCTTTTCTTTTTTTTTCATGAGCATTTATTTTAATTTCAATTGCCTTTTATTACAACTATCAGGTTATCATTCCACAATGCTTAGTAAATTGTGTAGCCAGAAAATTTCAAAACCCTAACTTATCCCTTATCCTTGGGAGTCAATCTTAACATGACATGGAAATGGAAGATCAAGAACAAGAAGAGACAGAAAGTCACAAAAGTGGAACAGAGCAGGAAATGGAAGAAAGGGAGAATGAAAACATGGACAAGAGTGAAGAAAAGAGAATCATTAAAGAGAAAACAAGACAGGACAGTACAGTACAATAATAATCAGGAATAGTAAGAAAAAAAAAAACAACAAAAAAACAAGGGTTTACAATCTCTGATTCAGGGAGGTGTAGTATTGTATGCAAATAAGATAGACAAGTATAAATAGAGAACAACTGGTGAACATAAGAGCATTGCTTAGCAGACCCACTTGCTTAATATAACATGGAGAACTGTGCTACAACTGCTACTACATAGAGAGATATAACAAGTATTAATGATGCAATACTGTCAAACTGTTAGATCTGCCCTTTCTATTTTGTTAGTTTCTTCTTTGAACATTAAACTTTTGAGAATGACAATGATTTTTCAGATACAATTCATACTATTTAATCCCTAGCTGGTGCATCAGTGAAAATATTTCTTCAGATTTACTTACAAAACTTATTTTCTCTCACAAGGATTCAAGTTTTTTTCTTTCATCATAGATAGCAACCATTTTTCTGTCTGAGAAATTATTACTTCGAGTTTAACGTAAGAGTTAACATTAAAATGAGTGCCACCCATAAAGAGAGGGTTTCCAACTTGACTTAGACTTCAATTCTACTGATTCAGTTTTGAGAACGTTTTCTTTTAGCAGATTTAGATTTATTCCAACAACAGCTGTTTACATTAACAGTGTAAAACTAATTGTATTTCTTTAACATGGAATCAAACTTCTGGTAATGACAGACAAGAATATTTCCCACTCTTAAAACACTCCTACACACTGTGTTATCATAATGCATAAAATTTCTGTTCAGATGTCTTTTGAAGAGTGTTGATTAACAAGATTGTCTTCATTATGGTTGAGAGGAGGGATTCTGTTATAGGTGAGTGAACTAGTTGTAACTGCAGACCATTACTAATGTGTGTTAAGTCTGATCCTTACTCAAGGACCATTACTTATGGCTCTGGGCTAAAATAAAGCTCAGCTTAGTAAATAGTTAGTCATCAGCATTAGTATATTTTTCTCCTATTGAATAAATCAAAAGATTTGTTAACTCAGTTAAAAATATGTAATGAAAATTACATCTTTGAACAGAAACATTTAACAGATCCCTAATTAAAGAAATAAAGCCCCAACATGAATAAGAGTTATTAAAAATCATTTACATTTAAAATTTAAAAAAAAAAAAAAGAATTCCAATTTATCTTGTAATGCTTTTCTGCTCATATCAACCACATATCAAATGTAACCTGCTCTATTTGTATGAATAATATTGTAAAAATGAGCTGAGAAGAATGCTTAGTCTCATTCCAAGGAAAGGATTTTACTTGATCTTGAATAAAAAAAAAAAATTAAATAATTATACAGTTAAGTACAAAATTGTTATCTATATAATACTAAAAGTCTGACTTGTGCATGCTTGCGTGATGCATCCATCCGGTGCATAATTAGGATTTAAGTTTCTTTCCACCTCTCTGTGATTGCATGCTTATTTATTTCAGCTTTCTTTAAACAAATAATATTTTAAAAATATCTTTAAGTTAATCAGATTGAAAAAATATTTTAAATAAGTACCTCCATGAGATAGATATTAAAAAAAAAAAAAAAAAAAAAAAAAAAATGGTACTACAAAGAAAACATGCTCCAAACAAAGAAAATATTATAATCAAAATCAGTTATAATTAAGAAAAAGAATAAAGAACCAAAGTATTTTATTTTTTTTTAATTAATTAATTTTTTTTTTTTTTTTACTCCTTTTTAGAAGATTCAAAATTTTGATTAAAAATTTGTCCATGGAACAACAGTTGTACTATTTGAGTTTTAGCATAGAAAATTTTTGCCTCTTTTTTGTGGTAACAGACACATTAATTTGGAAATTCTTGCAAAAAAGAATTTAAAAAAAACAACAAAAAAAACAACAAATAATTGCTGGATTTTAATGAAATTTTCAGGACTTATTCACAAATGAATTAAATTATTTTCTAAATTTTTTTTATTATAAAATTTTGCTAAAACTAACTTTACTGTTTCTCCCACTTCATTTTATGAAAGCTTTAAAAATTAATTGAGATAATTTTTAGTGACTATATTAGTTGAAAGCAGAATTTCTTAAATCAGTGATTTTTCTTTGCAAAACAAGACCAAGTTTTACTGAAAATCTGTTCTGAATAAAAAAAAATAATCCAATAAAACTAAGACATTATTTAATTAGAGAAGTTTTTAATTGCTTTTATGAATATATATATATATATATATATATATATATTAAAGACAATACTGTCTGAAGAAAAAAATTTTATGATGAAAAATGAATTTTTACAAGATTTGATTCATTTTTTTTTCTTTTACATTTTTTTTTTCAATTTAAAATTGAATAATTTATAAAGTTTTTGAATCATTTTTAGTTCAATTTCAATGAGATAATAGCAATATCCCCTAAGAATTAAGTAAACTATATTTACTAATCATATATTTAAAGCTTATTACAACCTAAAGACCCTCGACTATTTTTAAAAGAAATTCAATTTTTTTTTTTTTTTTTTATAGATGCAGAATTTCTGAAGTAAGGATGTAAAAATCAATAAATCTATTCTTAAAAGTTAATGTTATAAGAGTTGCCCACCCACTTACAGGGGGGGGAAAAAAAAAACAAAAAAAAAACAAAAAAAACCTATTGAAATTTTTCATCTGCTACACCATACTTAATAGTCAATCCGGTGTCAGTAAATCAATGAACACATAACAAAAACAAAACCTTATTGTATACATTTTATGTTATAAGTAAGTAATATTTGTTTTAATTTCCCAGATTAAATTAACTTTACATTTGCCAAATTTCCTAAAATAATGTCTCAGAAATATTTTATTTTTGCAAGATTTTAAAAATGGAAAAATGTTCATTTTTAAAACTTCATTTTAAAACTTACATAAAACCAAATTTAAGTGAATAAGGTTTAAAAATAAGAGTTGTTTATACAGTAAGTATTTTTATTTCAACTTTTTTCAAACAGACATTTTTTTTTTAATGTTGAAATAAACCTCAATATTTTATAACCTGAACCATCAGTGAGCCAATGGGTCATGGGTAGTCTAGTTTTAACCAAAATTAACAGATTATTGAATCATTTTAATTATTAGTAAAACAAAATTTAGAATGTTTTTAATAAAGTTATATTAAAAAATATTGTACACTGATACATTTAATTATGAGATGTTGAAAAATTCCTGGTCGAACCAAAAATCATTTAAAAATAAAATTATCTGACTGGTCACAACTGGCCCGATTACAGGAACTGGGCCGAGTCAAGAAATTTTCAGCACCACCTCTCTCAGAAATATATAAAATATTTCTATGAGAGTACCTTTATTAGAAAAAGAAGGTGTTAACATTGTTTTAATCATTTGTGGGAGACCCAAAGAATATTACAACAGGGATAATGAACAGGTGAAGACTGAAATCATAATATTGGTCCTGCTTTTCTAATCAAAATGCTCCCATGAAAGGGAGAATTTTTTTTTTTTTAAATTACTCTGTATTATGAATAAATTATAATAAATACATTTCTATGCATGCATATACATTTACTTATATAAAATATAATAAAATAGACCATTTCTATTTTTGTAAACAATAAGCAAAATAATTTAAAAATTTTATCAATTTGATAATTATACTGCATGTACCAAAATGAATTTATCATGGATGAAATTAGTTTTCTTTCTCAGAATTATTTTGAAAGGCATTAATACCAACTTATTACATAGATTTTAATACTTTTAGCATTTACAAATGCCTAACATTATAGATTTCATAGCATACACAACTGTGATATGAAAATTAACCTTTTTTGCTTTATTATCACAAATTATAATGTCAATATATCATAGTGGTTAAAAATTTAATTTTCCTTTCCTAAGCTACAGCCATTTATTCATAATGGCCAAATAAATCAATAATCCTCACAAATTTACTCTTTCAATTTAAGTAAATATACAAATTGAATGCTTATTTTTGTAGTTGTAGCTATGAAATTTATGTACATCTTTGTCAAAAACTCTATTGCTTTCTAAAATAGTGAGTTCCTATGGAACCATCTTCTCTTTTCTGGAGAACCACTCACAAACACAATAACCTTCTGCTCAAAGAGAGTGAGGACAAAGCACATGGCCTTAGTTAGGTAGAAGCAGATATTGTATTTGCTTACCTGTAGTCCAAATAATACAGGCAAACAAATAGCATGCCCAGAAATGGAGTGCAAAGTCAAGTAAATATAATAGATGATTAATGTAATTTGTCTTATGCACAAATATTATGACAGGTTGAAGTTGAATCAATCAGATGATTTCTAAGCATGAAATGAAAAACTGAAAAAATAAATTTTCATGTTCTTATAACAATTAAATACAAGCATATTCAACCAATGTTAAAAAAGAAATACTTAACAAGCAGTTAATTTCAAACATTCACTCATATTTCTTATTGTTACTTTCAAGAATTTATAGGAAATATCCCAAAAGAGAAATAAGAAAAAAGATTATGACCAATTTAAAAAAAAAAAAAAAAAAAAAAAAATATACATGCACAAATACATCAAGTGAGATGTTTAGACGTGCACAGCAAACATTTTGAATAAATAATAAAATGGTTGGTTTGGGAATGGATTAGTACCTTCTTGAACTTGGGCTCTTCCATCAGTTGCATGTTGGTCAGGAACTGCAGGAAGCAATCAGAGAGTGAACCCATCAGAAATGAGGTACAGGAGAGGGGTTTAAAAAGTATGTGATTTGATTGGTAAGTTTGTAAGGACCAATGTTCAAAAAGTGTTATGATAGCAGTACAATTGTAAATTCTCAACAAATTGGCAAAAAAATTTTTATTGTGACTTTTTTTTTTTTTAAATGAATGTCCTACCTGTATTTTCAGGATTAAAGGGGAAAGAATATTTTCCGATATATGTTTTCAAAAGTTTTATATAAATTAAGTATAAAAACATTGCAGGGTAATAAAGAATGCAGGAACAGAAAATTACAGAAAACCTAAAATCAATCATCATACCATAGATTACATATGTTCAGATTTTACATTTACTTTCAAATAAACCTTTGTGCATATGAAACTCGTCACTTAATATTTCATTAATAAACTTCAATCCATATCTTAGAATCAATATAAAATCTACAAATCCAGAGCTGTCTCATAAGATATATATTTCAACATAAAAAAATGCTATTAAAATAACAAACAAAAATATGAAAAATAGTATCTTCATAGCCTCTGACTTACAAAAAGAAAATTCATGATATTCATCTATCAACAAATATCCCTGAAATAGCTTTAAACATATATATAAACAATGCAGAAGTAAGATTTGAAATCTGTTTATGCACATCAAAGACAAAACACACATGAAGTCTTATGAAGTAATTTTATTAGTAAAAATCATTTGAAGATAGTATTTCTGTTAGTGTGTATAAGGAAAGATTGAGATTTCATGGCACATTACCTTTGAGGTAAGAGTGAACTTGTTCACCAATGAAGCCATGTATATTTGCAGCCTTTACCTGTATTTCCTATTTACACATCAAAAAAGATTTCTCTTTATCCAAAGTATTTATTTTTAATCCACTGTACACCATATTAGATTTTGAAAAGTATTGCATGAATGAGAAGCAAGTGCAAATCAACTGACTGGTATATAAGTAATAATGAAAGGTATTTAAATAGATAATTATCAAGAAAATACATTTCTTACACCTATATTCCCCAAACATGGTGGGGTGTATAATTGTTTGCGGAGAGACAATCCAAAGAAGGATAAGAAAAATAATCTAATAATAATATTCACAATACAAAAACCATTCTGCCAATTAATATTGTTTTAAACACAATTTAAGAAGAGAAAGCTTTATTTTAAAGATGAAACTTAAAATGGAATATTTTAGATAGGTGAGTAAATAATGATTGACAGCTTATTGCAGATTAATTTTTCAGACTATTGACAGTAAGTTTAATACTTGGTGAATGCCCGACTCATGGTCTTGTAGTAAGACTGTGCTTAAATATATACAGAATAGCTGCTGTAAAGTGATAGTGAGCACTCATGAGTGATCCTCACCGATTGTGGCAAATATTGTTAAGAATAACAAATGATAGAAAATTGTAAAATGCCATGATTGCTTATATTTTGAAGGGACATAGCATGAAGCATAAAAGTGCAATGGGCCTTGTTTCAGACATTATAGACCAAGAAATTTTAATTGTGTGTGTGTGTGTGTGTGTGTATATTATATTACTATTACTTCAAATGTTATTTTTAAGTGTATACCAGTATTTGAGTAGATGTTCTACTTATTTTAAACAATATTAATTTCATCTACCAGTTTGCATACTTAAGAAAGCTTAAAGAAAAATTGCCCTCCAGTAGGCTTCAAACTTGTATCTACTTGTGGGGAGAACCATTCAATCCAGTATGTTTTGAATGTTGGGCTACAAAAAACTTTATAATGAAGCAAGGTTTTATTTGCCTTTAAAGCACACACACTCATTCAGATTTTTTGGAAGGCATATCTGCTCAATCTTATATCCAAAACAGACCATTTACTCAAATACAAGTATCCACTAAAAATAACATTTGAACTAATAAAAATGTCAGATTAAAAACACACACACATATATGTATGTATGTATGTGTGTGTGTGTTGATTTAAATGTGCACAAATTGCACTAAATTCACACACACATATCCACCTTACATAATATCTATAAATTCTCATGTCCTTCGAGATATTGCATCTCCAAAACTTAAAGCCAACAATTTTAAGTTAAAGTGTGGTTGTACTATTGAAAAAACACTTTGACAATGTGCTCAAGCAAGGATCAAAGAAGATGTAGAAGCCATATTCAAAGGAAAAGTGTAAAAATCTGGCATGACAAATTGTATCTGGACAGAGAAAGATGTGCATTAACATCTCTGGAATGAAGACCAAAGAACAAACAGAATGCCAATGGATAAAGAGATAACTGAAATAATTAGCATACATCAACTTACGGGCTATAAAAGTCAGACCATTGTGGATTTCAACACTTTCACGTTCAGTAGAAACATGGTAAAATATTTTTGTTTAACAAAAGGAAGGGATTGATAATATTTCTCCATTAAGAATTATGAAGTTGTTTTGCACACATTGCTGAAAATTGCAGAATACAAATATACAAAAGCTTTGTTTCTCTCCAGGGGAAACATTGCAAGGAAAACAAAGGACAAAATAAGAGAATGGGCTTCAAACAATGAAAACAGGGTGCAGAATATGAATGGAATTAAGGGGGCAGGGAGATAAAAAAAAAAACAAACAGATTTTGCAAACAATTAGTTAAATATTTGCTTTTATAAAGGGTAAATCAAAAATAGATTAATAAATCCTTAACCAAAAAGCTTTATTCAAAATATGAATCTTTAATTTGACACTAAGACTCTCCCCACCCAAGGTTATGCATATATTGCATGAGCAAATAAATAATTAAACAGGAATTATGTAACCTCTTGTGCAGGAGTTGTGCTTGTTAGGTTTTAGGAAAATTCACCTAAAACAAAGCAACTTAAATAGTCTAATAAAAATTTCAAACTTTTACAGAAAAATTAAAAACAGCTATGAAATACACTAGCAATTAATGTAAATTGATCACAATTCTGCTTATTAATATTTTAGGTAAGTTCAAGTACAAGGCTAAATGGAGATTGAGAGCATGAAATTCACACAATAGTGCACTTCAAAGTTTTTTTTTTTTTGTTTTTTAACCTAGTCTTAAATACTGACACTGGTTAAAAGGTGTGCAATCTCAAGCACATTTAATGCATGTTACAATTTAAGACATTTATCACACATAGAAGAAACAAAATTTGTACCAACTGATCATAGTTTAATATTAAAGTCCACAAAATTTTAAACAACACATCTTGAATCTAGATACAAAAATATCTTTGGTTATAAGCTCATTTAACTGCTTGACAAAAAATAAGACTTGTACATCAAAATATTGAGTATTATGTTTATGAACCAACTCCTGATATAAAAATTCATGCCCAGATTCATAAAATTTTTTTTTTTTTTAATTTCATTGTTATTTTAAGGGGAAGCATGCAAATGACTTGTCAATGCACACACACTGTGTACCTTTTTTAGCAACTATTTCTTCAGGAAGCTTTTCAGTGAGCCCTTCGTGGAGAGCGAGGAGAGGTGCAAGAGGCTCCATCTCCAAAAGAACATCCTCAATGACTGCTGCTTTGGGTTCTGGTGCAGCAATAGGGGTGTCTGGAATATCCCAAAGATTTTAGATTTAGTTTTGCACAACACCACTGTTATTTCAAATCAACATTGTGATATGCAAACAACAGTAGGGATTGTTTTAGAAAAAAATAAATTTTTACCCCTTAAAAAATGGAGACTCTTTGAAATCCCAATTTGCAAAGTTCGGTATCATCAGTCTCCAAGAGATTATTTGAATTAAGATTTTCTTCATCCAGCCAAGATTGATGTAAAAACCAGAATTAAAACACATTACAGTAGTTAATAAGTTCCTGAAACCTCAGTTTTCATAAATTCAATGTTGGATCAATGGCAGCATTGTCTTGAGTCTAATGATACTAACTTTGAGTAATAAAGTTGTTGAACAGAATTATGCGGATATTTTAAAATATGTGGTTCAAAGTAGCCATTTATTTTGTTCCAACCTTCTATTTTACTACTACTACTACTTGTCATATAAAAAAAAAAAAAAAAAAAAAAAAAAAATCACAACATTGTATATAGTATTTCACCCCCTTATCCACGAACAAATCAAAGTCAATTTTCTCTATCATTTCAATGAAAAAATTTGTCAATCAATTGTCAAAGATATTTGAAGAGTAAACCTAATTCTCTTAACTTGCCAAAATCAACAGAACTAATGATAAAATGACAAAAGTGTTTTCATTGAAAAACACAAAAAAGAATAAATTATTTAAAATATATACATAGTTGTATTTTTATAGAACATAAAATTTTATATACTTACCAATAGATTAATATAATTTAAAATAATAAAATAAATTTACATGGGATTAAAAAAAAGGAGAAACATTTAAAATATTCAACAAAACTTACCAGATAAATCGCCATATTAATAATCAAACCATATAATTATCAATGCGCATTTATTTACGTATTTCCTGTGTATTTATTTTTATATTTCCTGTTCCATCTGTAGTGGAAAGAGAGATAAATCAATTTGTGAGTAAATTTATAAGTGATTGCTTCCCTCAGTCATTTTAATAATGACATTTGTGCTGAAATTTGTCACCATGTTCTCCACTTGTCCATTATTCACTGCACCTGCGTCAACATCCGACATTGGCCATACTTGCATGTACGCCCAACTTTACTATGTTCAGATATTTGTCCACTTGGCCATGATCGTATTCAACAAAAAATATAATACAATTGTTTTGCAAGACTCTCTGGTTGGGAAGTAGCATCGATACAATTTCTCACTTAACCATGCGATCTTTCCTTCAGCTTCAAAGTGGACTGCTATCTTACTAACTTCCAGCCATAAAAAAAGGACCCTTCTTACATTCACTGTCTGTCACTTCAGTCCCTGCTGATTCCTCACTCCCTAGCCACTTGGCAGCTAAGTCACTGCTCACCTACCTACTTCTATCATGGCTGAACCCCCTTTTTCCCTACTGACTTCCTGCCTCTCTCTACTTATACAGATAATGGCTGGTGTCACACCCACCTCCATTCACTTTTGTTCCAGAAGTTTTGAGACCACTCCAAAGTCACATGCTGGTCAAATCTTCAAAAGACTACTTTTATGACTATCTAAAATCATTAATAAAATTTTTATGTTTCTCAATTCAAAAGGCAGCTATAGACATAAATCCCCAACACACTGACTCTTAAGTTTAATAAAGATAAACTGGAGACAAAATTCCTACCAAGCTTAAAACTAAGTAGACTTAAAAGAAATTTACTTATCTTCTACAGACGTGACACTTCTTATTTCTTGCAAAGCATCATGGTTAATGCCATAGCCTACATAAAGTGGCCAATCCTGAGCTTGAGGAAGTATCCATATGTACAAGTCCTTCCTAGATTGTCCATGTAACCCAAGAGTGGCTGACCAAGATTTTATAATTATAACCAATATATAGACTTTTAAACTCTCCTCACTTGAATCCCCTTGACTAAGACACCAACCAGTGACCATGTATTACTAAAGACTTGTAAAAGGACATGATGACCAATATG
Source organism: Acanthosepion lycidas (assembly GCA_963932145.1). NCBI lineage: Eukaryota > Metazoa > Mollusca > Cephalopoda > Sepiida > Sepiidae > Acanthosepion > Acanthosepion lycidas. Next base: position 102,272,017 of record OZ010582.1, on the reverse strand, counting down.
AGCAGCAACTACCTGATCAAGAGGCTACATCAAGGCAGTGTTCACTGCTGAGGGCAGCTTTATTGAATAACTTTTTCCTAAGTTGAATATGTACAATTTCTTGAAAAATACTGAAACATTTTTGTTGGCCAATCAATATTCATTTTAAATAACATAAAAATTTGTTGACATCTTTAATCAGATGAGCAAATTATTGAAAACAATCAATACTGAGAGGAAAGAAAAAAATCTTTCCAAGTTTTTCAAAAGGAAAACTAAAAGAAGAGCATAAAATATTTTATTAAATTTTACAAATAACTTTAAAGCAGTAAGAAAAGCAAAGAAAATCAATCAATTCAATTTTGAGGGCAATATTTTTCATTGCATTCAGAGAATGTGAATGGATCAGTCGTGTTTCAAGATAAACCCATTACAAATAGGAATGTTCCGACTTCTAATTCATTTTCCTTAATCCATGTACGATTCTTTAGTACTCATCAAATGTCTAGTCTTGGCATAAAAAATAAAACTCCCATTTTTACGATTTTATAAAAATTAAGCTAATTATTTGAAATTTTATTCATTGGAAAAAAACAAGAAACCATAAAACAGCCTGTTAAGTTCTTTCTTGTTTTGTTTTTTAAATTTTAACTCAATTTTAAAGATAATTATATAAAATCTAAGTTTTGAAAATTAAGCTTAAATTAAACACAGTTCTGGTTACATTATGAATGTCCCCCTCCCCATTTCTGATCTGTAAATCTCTTGACAACTCATATTACCAAAATGTATTTTCTTGTTAACTTCCTTGCAAGATTTATAAGTGGTGCCTTAACATTCTGAAAGCTAGATCCATAAGATGATATCCAACACTGAACTTCATTATTGGGAAAGAGATTTTATCTGAAGAGATGAAAAATGGATACGTTCATTTGGAAATTGGCAATACAAAATCCTAGAACACCTCTGGGCTTCACCATAACTATTGGCTCATTTATTCTTTAATGAGTAATTTTCTGTAAACATGGTTGTTTCAAAGAGAAAAGAAAATAAGCTAACGCCATGCATGTGTGTGTATATATACTCATTAGTAAATAAAACTTGGAAATTTGGTCTAATGTTCAAAAGTGAGAATGTCAAAATCCTTAGAACAATGTTCAAGTCTAGTTTTATTTCAATACAATATAGCATCATTCTCATGGCTAGTCACAGAATTAAAATTCTCATTTCTCCTTTGCAACAAACTCCAATAGAATTTATTTGCTCAGCAAATTGGTGTCAAACAAAAACGTTGTGTCAAAAAATTAGAATACCATACAGAAAAATGAATCTAACAAAAAGAAAAAGAGCCTGTTCACCTTAAAGCAACTTTTTCATGTATGTCATTGTTATTTTGAATCCTTCACTGACTGATAAATAATTTCAAGTTATTTAGTATTCTATATTGAAATCACATGCACACATGTACACACAGCACATTCTACCATTTTATACAAAATCATAAAAACTTGCATAATTATAAAACTAACAGTTGGAAATTCACAAAATTTTACTCAGATATAAATCTTTTATAAACATATAGAATATCCTAAAATCTTAGATTGGAGTAGTGTGGTGAAGGTGGGTCAGTATAGATGCAAAAGAGGCCCTGAATTGTGTGCAGACATGTCTGTCAGAACCAGTTACAGCTGGGTGTTCAAGTGTTAGCAGTAGAACAGCTTGGCATGTTCAGATACAGCCCTCTCTGCAACTTGTCTAGATCCAGGTTTCTGTCACCTATCAATAAAAGCAACAGGAAAACCAGCAGCCAGCAGTGGGCAAGACTGTATCTCGTGAAGTTGATACCCTGGATATTTTGTTCCTCAAGTTGCATGCTGTGATTTCTGAGACAGTGTTATTTTTGTTTCCTCCCATTTCTTTCCCTTCTCTGCCTGTTACCCTATAGTTCTTGGAGAGCAATCAGATGTTTCCCCCCAACCTCAACACACCCTTGCTATATTTTACAATCAGCAGGAAGCAGAATTTATGCTTTAAGTAAAAATAACAATTACCATTTAGAAAGTACTATTTTATTATGCAATATCTTTTATACAGTGAGCACAAAAGTGAACCTCTAAGATAAAATTTTTTAAAAATTGCACCCCCGCAGATAATCAAATTTTAAACTATATATTCATCAGATAAAACCTTTATTAAAATGAATCGCAACCACTTTCAAATTTTTTTTTTTTTTTTGATCAAGCTAGAATAAAAATATAAATTAAAAAGTAAAAATTAAGATGTGTAAAAAGTAAGTGAACCCTTATATTTAATATTTGATGATGACTCCTTTTGAGGACATGTCGACCAGACTTTTTCTATAATTTTTAAGGAGTTTCTGGCAGTAGTGAACATTATTTTTTGACCATTCTTCTTGGCAAACTTCCAAAATTGCTCGATATTACCCAAATTTCTTGAATGTACCACCTTCTTTAACTTGAACCACAGATTTTTAATTTCGTTTAGATCAGGACTTGAAATTTCTTTTTTTGAAGCCATTCTTTTGTGGATTTGCCTTGAAGCTTTGGATCATTGTCCTGTTGGAAGATTCAACTCTGACCTAAACCCAACTTTTGAACCAAGAGCAAAACACTTTTGTTCAAAATTGCTCGGTATCATGCAGAGTTCATTGTGCTGACAATGCATACTATTTTGCCTGTTCCAACTGCAGTCAAGCAACCCCAAATAATAATGCTGATGCTATGTTTAACTGCTGGCACCAATTCTTCTCTTCAAATACTGTATTAGAAGTTTGCCAGACATACCAGTTATTGTTCCTCCCAAAAAGTTCGAGTTCAGTCTCATCTAACCATAAAACATTTTCCCAAAACTTTTCTCGCTTATTAATATGAGCTTTGGTATAACTGAGCCAAGCTTGTTTGTACATCTTCATAAGCAGTGGCTTTTTTCTAGACATTCTGCCATGAAGATCAGCATTGTTCAGATTTCGTTGCATTGTTGATGTATGTAAAATGATTCCAACATTGGCCAGAGAGCCTCGCAGAGCCATAGAGGTCAGAGCAAGATTTGCCTGAGCTTGCCAAACTAGATGTCTACTTTTTGCAGAGGGGAAACTTCTTGATTGTGATGCCATCATACCTAAGATCTTTCATTTATAAATAATTTGTTGCATCGTGGAGACATGCACTCCAGATTGTTTCGATAGCTTCAACTATGTGATTTTTTGAAACTTCTGGAAGTTCTTTTGATCTTGGCATATTTTTAAAAAATTAAGTCTCTAACTGTACCCTTTTGCATACACAAGTTATATTGGTTGATTGCAGCATACACAGCTTATCAAAAAAATTAACATACATCATTTTGATTTTTACATGTGCACTAAAAATTATCTGCATTGACAACCATGTAAAACAAAAATACAAAATGTAAGGGTTTACTTTTGCACATCTTAATTTTTAATTAATATTTTTTATTCCTTCTTGATAAAAATTTTAAAAGCATTTATAATTCATTTAATAAATATTTTTCTTAATGAATATATAGTTTAATTAAGATTTATTAATTATTTGAAAAAACAAAAACAAAAAAAAAAACTTTCCATTATTTCCTCATATGTTAGACTGAGTCATAAATAAATTCCATTTTTGTGAACCAATTGTAATGACAAATCATCCTAGCCGCTAAGCATATGTGGCAGTTAAGAATAAATTTATCATCTGTTAGTGTATGACAATGTTCAATACAAAAGATGGTTATGACAATTCATCTTTTTCAATCTGCCAACATCAAAAGCTGAGCTTCTTGTAAGGTAATGTTGTGCATGTGGTGGAATCATTTTGGTATTATTTATTTAGAGTTCTTAAAATGCAACAAAACACTAAATGCATATTTATACATCCAGAAGCTGCAACATATTCATAAAAGTTTAGTAAAAAATGCACTGTGCTCTTAAGGAGGGAAAAAAATGTTCTCCATCAAAATGCAAGGCTGTATAAATGAAGAATAACGCAAAAAATATTTTGAGACTTTGTTCGTCTGTTCAATCCCACCCACTAGCCATATTCACTTAAACTTGCATCAACCAATTAGCTTTAAAAAAAAAAAAAAAAAAAAAAAACAACACTGCAAAATGCTTGGATAAGCCTTTTCTAATGAAAACCAGATTCAAGAGTTCAGCAAACCTTTTTCACATCCAAACTTGTGGAATTTTATCCAAAAGGATAAAAGAAGCAGCAACTCATTGCAAATAATGGTGAATATATAACTGAATAAAATGTAATTGTACCTTTTTTTTTGGAAGAATAAAGTTGATAAACAAAAATTATTTATGACTCAACCAAATACAATAAGTCTATCTCCCGATGTACCAGGCACCATCAGGTTAAAGGTAAATCATCGTTCTCCATAGCTTCATCTCTTGTTGCTTTTCATAATAATTACTCTTTTATAACCTTTGTCTTTCTGGTACTTATTTATTGATCCACTTAACATGTTAATTTTTATAATATTACATTTTATGGTGGACATTAAAGGGTTAAACTTTGTCAAATAGGTCACCCATCGCTTTCCTCTGCTTCCATTGTTTTTAATGTGCTGCGAGTTAAATTCTCCAAACCATTCTTTCTCATGTGTCCCAAAATGTCTCTTTGAAAATAACAGATTTTATTTTTTATAGTTCCTATCCTTCTTTAAACTTCACTTATCACAAGGCCTACTCTGTGATAAACTCAACACCTGTTAATAGAACCACATTTTGGTCAATTCATGTCACTTCATTTTTGATTAAATTGCCTAGCATTTACTGCCATATTAGAGATTAGATATTGCACTGCAGTCTAGCTCTTTTCTTTATTTTTATTCTTTGATACTCATTTTCTGAAAAGCATCTTTCACCATTCATATGTGTCTTGGATTTTCTGTGTTACACTTTATGCCAAAGTGTACACAAAATAAGTAAAACTAATAAAAACTTATTCTGAGAGAAAACAAAAATTAAATACTGTTATGGAAATGAATGTTAAAGATAGCTGCCAGAATGTTTTCATTAAAAGGACGAAGATGGTGACAAAGTTGATGAAAAAATGTTTTTGGCAAGTGTATTTGATAGAGTAGATGCCTATAATTTAACAGAAACACATACACAATTTAGACAGTAGAATGCTGCTGCTGTTAACATGAAAAATAGATTGAAAAATCATAGCAAAGCTGTAAAGACTAAAAACGTGCAATTGGAACTTTGCCGAAACCAACCAAAGCTTAGAGAACTGTGTGAACAAGTAATGATAAAATGTCTGCTGTGATAGAGAATCAATATTGGAAAGAGTGTGACTGCAGCCATCATCTTCCTTCTCATTCTCAACAGGATAAAAATTCTTTAAAAAAAAAAAAAAAAAAAAAAAAAAAAAAAAAAAAAATTGTAACCTCCCATGCTGGGGCACCATTTCTGCAATGTTATTTCCCAGCAGGTGGTAGGCTTTTCAAGAAATGTAAGACAGCATTGAGTTTCTTGTTTATAGCTTCTTTTAAGAAGACTTTTCTTTATGTCCTACTGTCTCTAACCTACTCTAAACATTTTAAATTATAAAAGACAAGCAGAAGGAATGCACTGGAATAAACTGCTGGAAACCAAACATGAAAATTAACTAAAATAGAATGGTTAAGAGAGTTAAACAGTTAAATGTTCATAAGTCAGTTTATTTGGCTTATAGATATGTTATTGGTTATTTAAGAACTATTTTTTTCTACCGAATTTCCTATAAAAAAATTTTTCAAATATATTTTTTCTAAGATTTTCACTGCTGCATTGTTATAGAATTGCTACCTGGCTGTACTGGCCCATTTTGTGAAAAAAAGAAAAAAAAAAAAGGAAATAGTCATTTACTGCAAATAAATGACTATAAAGATGCTGATTATCTCTCATGGTTGCCATCATTTTGGTTTTGATTGGGTACTCCATGGTACAGACTAAGCTAAATGATGTCCCAAACAAACAAGATAATAAACCTATCTCACAAAGCAAGTGGTGTTGCACATTAAGATATGTTTAACCTGATTTGGAAATGGAACTAGGCACAAGTTAATTTATAACACAAATGTTACAGATCAACATTTCACAGTGTCTAGAATAGATACATAAATAAAAATTTTTTGAAGACATAATTATGACCACAAAAGTACAAGTGTTAAAAACCAAACTTTTTTCCATGACTAGGAAAATATAAATTAAATATGCAAAAATTAAAAAATAATGAAGTTAGCAATTCCAATTTGTCAGTTATTCCTCTTTGCAGAAGTCATTATAGTCAACATGACTGGATGATATACAATGATTGTCAATTCATTTCATCATTAGCATTCAGAAGTGCTTTTGAAAAGTATTTGCCCTCAGTCACTTCCCAAAATCTGAACAAAGTTAATAGATTATTTTTTTAACTTTTAAATCCCTTTTAGCTTGGTTTGGATTAAACTTAATCTTATGATTGGTCAGATTTGGGGAAAATCAATGTCACCAAAACCTTCTCAGCACCACCTCATTATATATATATATATATATATATATATATATATATATATATATATATATATATTGATTAGGAAAAAAAAACAAAAAAAACATTGTGTAGAGCTAACAACCTTAGATAGAATCATATGCTAAAGCATTATTATGTATTTTTGCTCTTATTGTGTAGATCCCCTGAGATCAAAGGAATTAGAAAAACTTCTTGTCTTATTCTGTACATCCAAAGTTGGTTTAAATATAAAAGAAACCTTTCAAAGTGATTTTGGTATAATCAAGAATATTCTTTCAAATGTATTGTTTCTCAAAAGTACTGTCCAATATGCACTACCATATAGGAAACTAGTTACTATAGAGCAGAGCAGCACTTCTTTTGTTTCTAATGACAATTTCCAACCCCTTAATATTTTGCTTAGTTTCTGAAAGCCATCTGTAACTATTCTTATGCACTTTCAAATTTGTCACATTTTCTGTTGTCTCTGACTACATGACACAGAGAATGAAGTTTATGCAAATGCTTGATTTTAACATCCCCAATATGTAACTTACAACTTGGACTTTCTTTTTAGTTGAAAACCATGCATTTTGTCTTAGAGTTCCGAGTTAGTCCTTTCTTCAACTACCTTGCTTAATAATTCTTTCAATTTTGATTCCAAATCTGCTATCAACACTGTCATTTGCACAATGAATATTGTGATGGTTATGTCTGCCAAAAATAAATCCTGGTGAGCCTTCTAATCTTCTGAGAATTGTCTCTTAGTACAAATTAAATCTAATGAAAAAAAAATACATCTTTCTTGAACTCCTCTATTTTTAATATATTCACTAAACTTGTTCTATATTCACATGCAAACTTTTTTTTCCAAGTGGACATTACAGATTATTCAAATATCTTTCCTGTGTAAATCATGTTTTCTTAATATTTCAAGGAGCTTCTCATGACATAACTTTTCAAATGCCTTTGTGCTATCTATGAAACATAGGTATACATCTTTCTGCATTTGTGCTGATAGCATTCTGATCAGAAAAATAACATTTCTTTTTACAGTATATTGAACAAAGCCACACTGTTCTTACCTTATTTCTGGTCTAATAAATCCTAATGATAAGTTATATGCTCATTAAACTTATTGTCTAGTTGAGTTGGCATTCATTTGCACCTGCTTTCTTTGGTAGTGATATAAAGAAAGACTTACTGAGGTTTTCCTGTATTTTGGGATTCTTGTATAGTTCATTTGTGTGTGCGTGTGTGTGGTGGGGGTTCAATTTCAAATTGCAACATTACATAAACAAGTAATGCACGATATTCTTTATTTTTTATTGAAATTATTTTTAAGAAATAATACATTTAAAAAAATATTCTTGATTGTGCCAAAATCACTTTGAAAGGTTTCTTCTATATTTAAACCAAATTTGAATGTACAGAATAAGCCAAGCAGTTTTAATTGTTTTGGTTTCAATGTGCGCACAACAAAAGCCAAAATGCACAGTATTGTTTGAGCTAATTATGTTTTATCATGATTCTCTGCAAGATTGTAAGCTCTGTATATTTTTCTCCAATCAATAATATCAAATATGAGAAAATGATGAAAAACTTTTGGCCCAACCCATTTTCCCAAATATAATAATCATAACTGATGAAGCAAAGATTGCGTGTGTGTACATTCTTATATTTCATTAGATTTTGGGAAGTGAGTTGAACTAAAAACTTATTAGTATTCCTGTGTATGTGTATACATATACATACACACAGAGTACGCAAGATAATGGTCAACACATTTAGCAGGTCATGAATGAAGGGTCACCTATAATATTATATAACACATGACAAAATGTAAGGTTCTCATTTCTCTTTCAAGATCTATCAATTGCAGCTTCCAATGTGACAGAAAATGAAATGACATGCAGTACACAGCAACAGCCATCAACCAGAATAACTTGGAGATGGCTAACTTTTTGAAAGTGGCTAGATAATCTGGAAGAATAGCACATGGCTCTGTGTGGGCCATAATGTGATACACACCAAGTTTATGCCATCCATGATGGTCCTAGAGGTTACAAACAATTAGGATTAGATCATTACTTCTTCCTGCAGAGCCTTAGCGTCAATGCTATTATATACATTAAGAGAGTGGTTGCATGTCATCCTCTCTCATGTGACCCATGTAATCTAAGAGTGGTTGGCTAAGAATTTTCAAGATCATGTAATCTTCCAAAACGTGGCCTCCTAGCTCTTCCGATTTAAATGTTCTGGCCTACTATCCCAGAGGTGCCATTGAGAGGAGATCAACCAATAGCCCTACAATATTAATGACTCTTTGTAGGTTGCCATTTCCTTAAACAGAAACATTTGGTTTTCATGGAACAGTTAGTGTTACTGTCAGTTGAAATTTGTGAAATGTTTTTCTCAAAACAGTTTTTCAGTAAAATAGGTTGCACTGTAATTGCTCTTCTTCGTATTGATGGTAGTTCCCTTCCAAACCTTTTGTTTAAAAGGTAGCCAATTAATATCCAAAGACAACATCCTGACAAAATTCACCAATTACAGTTATCAGTTCATGAATAAAATCTGCAAAAATCTTTTTAGTACAGAAATGGCATTTTCTACAAGATTTTACAAACCTATTCAGGTATTTCAAGATTTGTTATTAAAATTTTATTCTGTAGTTGTTCATTACAACTTTAAGTACATTAAGAAAGCAACATGTATTGAAAACAAAGATGGCCACATTACTGAGGATAAGGAATGTGATTTCAAATCTCATTTATGAACCATGTTGCTTAATTCATGGTTACAGCATAAATAGCAAAGTAATGAAAATGTTGTGGTAAAAACAGAACAAAAACTTAAGACTTATATTCCAAAGAGTTGTTAAGGTGACTTCACTCATTAGATTGTTGCTGCTACATTACACCTATCTGTTCTAAAGCCAGTTTATAATCTATGAGAAAAATAGATTTATTTTATTTTTTTTATTTATTTCTGTTTTTACAGAAATAAGCAAACAGAAATCATTTCTGCAAATGTGGCCCACATATATGATGGGATTCTGAAAAGATGGATTAAAATTGACAAAATTAAATAAAAAAACAAGAAAATCTTTATAAATTTGACATATGAAACTGAATAAACAGTGAAAAAAAAAAAAAAAAATTTATAAAGCTTTTCTGAGTTGTTACTTATTTAATCACAACCCTCTCTCTCTCTCTCTATATATATATATATATATATATATAATATTGGATGGATGGATAGATAGATAGATAGATAGATTCCCTCCTTACTGAGCAAAAAAAAAAAACTACATGCTCAAATAATACTGGAGAATGAATTGGATGACACATCGTGCTAACAATTGTCTGAACAACACTCAAAATAATACTCATCAGTAATTTCTTTTAAAATATTTTTTTACAAAAATAATATATTTTTCATGATTTTAAAATTTAAACTAAAAATCATGCAAAATTCAGATGAACACAAATTGATGAATCCAAAACAAAAAAAAATAAAAAATAAAAATGATTTTGAATTATAAAAAGAATTTTGTAATGTAAATAAACATTTGTCTTTATTACAATATATTTTTATGTACTGCATGTCAACATTTGAATTCCTTACATTGATGGGGAAAATGAACAATTTGATCACCCAACAAGCAAACCTCAGTTAATTACTCAGTTTAATAATCTGGTTCAAGGTCACTATCAATTATTCAATCTTTGGAACAAGAAATAATTACTTGACAGTGGCTAATTCCTCTCCAAGCGACATGTAATATTGAATTCATGGAACCAGTAGCAAGGAATAATCTCTGACTTGATTATACTCTTTGTCAGCCATTGTGAAATGTCAGTGGTGAGATCCTTGTCAGTACCACTGGTGATAGGGCAGGTAAAGTCTTTCATAAGATCATTACTATAAAGTGAACACTTGCAGTTTAACAATATGACTTGTTTCACTGAATATCCTCTGAACCAATAAATGCTTGGCCACTGATGAGTTTTTTTTTTTTTAAATTTAATAATGAAAAAGAACTGAAAATTCAATATTTTCAAAATAAAAAAAATCTATGCACAAATGCATTGGGAGGTGGGGCGGGAGTTAAATTTTCCTAAGAAATGTTCTCATAAAACAGAAAAGTCATAGGTAACATGAAAAGTATTTCCAGTATGAAAAATACTGGAATTTTTTTTTCATTAAATGACACAGTACGTGTTTAATATATTTATAACTAAAAACTAGAAATGTTGATATGAAAGATCATTAGAAAAATTAATCATATTCAAGTATCCACCTAACAATCTTGTAACATGACAGTAAATTATTGATGCTAGTAAAACTAAAAATGTAACAGGAAACCTTTTAAAAAAAAAAAAAAGATTTTCATTAGGCTGAAAAAGTATTGAATAAAACACTGAAATAAAATAAATTTAAATTAAACAAAAATAATATTTAAAATATTAAAACAAAAAACTTATTAGATTAAAATTTGTAGATATCAGAATATTCAAAATGGCTGAAATTGAACACATTCTGCACAACTTCATGAGGAGTGTATAAATCCTGAAGGAAAGATGTAATAATATTTCATATACATTAAAACAAATGTAATTATATATATATATATATATATATATAATGCTAAAAGCCTCCAAATAATAGAAGCTTACCTGAAATGTGAAGCTGAGACATATCTGGAGGTTGTGGGAATGGCTGGCCATAGAGATCACTGGTCTTTGGAGAAACAGTTACTGATTCTCTGACTTGGCCCACAGCAGCAATGAGCTGAAAACAAAACACTTTAATTTAAATATCTTTTACAATTCTTATAAATTAATGTAAACATTTAAGATTTCAAGTTTGTATATGAAAAGACATTCCTATCATTCTTTGATGTATCCATTAATATGAGTTTATGCACATTGCCCAAACTGCTATATATATATCAATGATTACATAAGAATAAGTCTTTAGTCATTCTGCAATTCCCTCTATTCAGACTCCCTACAATCTATATTTTCTTTTCTTGCAATGGTATTTAGTAATATTTTATATCTTTTGAAGAACCATTTTCATTATTATTTCATTATTAGTTTTACTCCATCTTTTTAGTGATTTTTATCTCAGAAAGTAACAATATTAAGTAAAACCAGGAATAAAATATTAAAAATGCTTCATCTAACTCAATTTCCAATAAAAAAAAGTTTTAATAGATTACATTCTTTGTAGCAGTTCAGTGAAATTTATCTCACTTCATGTTGTTTCTGACTAAAACTCATTTATATTTTAATATTTTCTAAATTAGAAGCCATTATCAATTACCTCACTCCCAATTTGAAAATTGTCATTTTAAGAAATTATAATTAAAAAAATTTCAACAAAGTTTAAATTTATCTGATACACAAAATCAAAATATTACAGCAATGAAAGACAACATTTGTGCCTAGGTTTCTCTCACACACACACAATGTATATATGTGTTAAAATATAGTTTAAAGGTAATGCTATTGCTATAGAGTATAAAGTGCTCAATATGCACGATACAGCATAAATATAAGAGCTATGTTGAGGAGTTCAACACCAAATGGCCCAAAGATTGTGTTCAAGGATGAAACTGTCCACACTGCTTTTATAATTATAGTAAAACATTGACAAAATTGAATTGCTCTATAAAAAAAGAAAAAGACAAAAGTCCTTTGACAAAGTGGGATCAAAATTTCAAAGGATATTTTATGAAATATATTAGTTTCTTTTCACGAGAAAAAGGAACAGTTTTTAACATTAAATTATAATTATTTGATTAAAATTTCACTTTGATGTGAATCAACAAATGCTTCTTTCGAATAAATATGGTACAATAATCATTGAATGTCTTGGTAGATCTTTCTTACATCTAAATTACATAATCGCCTTTATTAAAATTTTAAAATAATTTTGCAATTATCGTCTTCGGGAAGAGAAATGAATTTGAAAATCTCAAGGAAAACTTTTCTAAACAATATCAGAATACCATTTCTTTTAGACCAGAAATTTTGTCATAACTGAACCAAACATTCCAGACAATAAGATCCAATGATTGAGTTTAGAAAAAATAAAAAGCAAAAAAAAAAGCAATTTCCTCCATCTCTTCCTTAGGCATTTTATGTCACAAACAAAAAATATTTGAACCAATCAGAAGTTGGGAGAAAGGATCACATTATACACCTGTAATATTTTGGCAATATTATATACTTGTATCAATTAAGTAGCCAAGACATTGGTGTCCAGACTAAAATTTCACCTATTATAAAACAGCCAACCTGCTTACATGACTGCTTTAACTTGGTAAGACAAAGTAGCTAGGTAGGTAACTAGAAAAGTGCACATAGGAATTAACACTGAATGGTGACTGTCAGATCATGTAAATACAGCAGCAGAGCTAACAGAAACTCATGTCTTTCTTGGCAATTTACATTGGCTTCTGAATTCATCTTAATCAGACAATGCACTGTATAAGGTGAATAAAAGATTATTTCACTTCTATGTGTAAGAATATGGACACTGCATTAAAAAACAAAAATCTTAATTGAAAAGATCCCAGTATAACAGATGACAGTTTTAATAGATCTTATCACAGGGTTGAGATTATGCAAAGACCATTAGTTCTTCATAAAACTGTCATAAAATATAGTAAATTATTCCATTTTCTTTTCATTATAACCATTTTAAAAGTATGCCTAAAATAAACTTTACTGATAAGAACATGAAACTCTAGGATATATTTTAGCTAAAAAGGAGTCACCACTAATAAGAGTTTGTAAAATTCAGTAAAATATATAATTTAGGAAATTTGATCTTGTTACTTGAAAGCTAATTTAACCTTTTCACTTAGAGTTAATATCCTTCTCTATGAAATTTTTTATTCAGAAGCAAATATTTTAATGATCAACTTATTTTATTTTTGTATAATCTGTATTTGTTTCTAACAAACGAAAACAGTATGTTAAATTTTTGCCACACTTATACTGAAATGTAAGATTTTAATTTTACTTTAAATAATTAATCCTATTTTTTCTACTCTTATTACAAATGTTAAAATCTCTCCCAAGAAAGTTAATTTTAATCATGATTTATGTTGAATTTTTAGCAGACTTTTTTCCACTTTCTTCAATTTTGTTTTTACATTGAAAAATTTATTTAAAAATGCAATAATTTATAACAAATATTTTTCTCTATGAATTTGTTATTCATAACACATATATTGATAATGAAATTTAATTTGAGTAATGTTTTTCTTTCTAAAATTTAATTTAAAAAAAAAAAATGTTGAATTTTAGCTTATTTTATGTTTTTTAATGGTAAAATAAGAGAAAGTGATTTAATACTACCAAATTAAATGAAAAATCATTTAAGAAGGTGGTTATGTAATAATTAAATTCAATAAATTAATCCAACATTGTAGGTGTTCAAAACATTAATCCTTAACACTACTGCTAAATCACACATTTTTAAGAGTCAATACTTTTCTACACGACTTGGGAGTGTGTGTCGGTTTACCAGCATTCAGTCACAGTTCCCCTGAGGCTTACTTTTCCTACTAACTTTATAGTAAGTGGAAGAGTCCATAATAGACTTATTAGAGGGAAGACATCACAACAATAAAATAAATAAAATAAAGTTACTTTCATGTTTATTTTGTTTCATGTCACATTTCTGTTCTGTTTTTTTTTTCTTCATTAGTTAAGTTCTATGCATGATACATGCTTGGGCAATCATGTCTTTTGATTTATGATTGACGACTAGGTAGAATATTTCCCAGAGTAGTCTGCTGTTTCTTTCTGTGGTAAACTTGTTGCTGAACAAGTCTATAGGATCTAGCCTGTCCTATTCAACCCATAGCTGAGGGAGAGGAGATAATTCATACCTTTCCTAAGGTTATATGAACGTAAATGAATGTAATGAACCAGAATGGAATCCAAACTTGGTTCTCTGATTTTTCATTCTGAGCCATTATCAATTACACCACACTGCACCCCACATTAAGTTTTAAATATGGATAATTAATTCAAGGATTAAAAATGCATCTAATATTTCATATATCCTTATTAATGGGGTGGAAAGTGATGAGACTGAAGCTCAGCTAAATTATATATTAATTGTAATAAGACTTTACTAAAGAAAAAACAAAGATAAACAGGATTAACTTTACAAACCAAATTAATTATGCTCTTAAGGTTTACATTTTTTTTTTAAATTTCTTAAGCCGACTACAGCAGCAAACAACTGTCAAATTCTATGCTCCCATTGGAATGATGAGATTTAAGAGAGGCCTCCAGTACTGGCTGTGATTCACACTATGACTTGGTTTTTAATAAAGCACACCATGATAAAAATTCACTAAAAAGAAGTCATGCTCTTTCTGAAACGAAAGATTGAAAATTTAGGTAGGGAATAAAAACTTACATTATTGTTTTCTTTACGCCAATTGTTGGCAGCAGCAGGATCTTTGGGGTTCATAGACACAGCCTTAGCTTGTTGAACCATTGGAGTGATTGCTATCAAAGAAAAAAATGTAGTACAAAGGTAATAAAATTTATTAACAATATTGAGCCCTAATAATTACATGTGCCTGTTTATTTCACATCAAAAGATTTAACTTAATGATTATGTGTTTAAGAAAATTTAGTTAAAATCCAAAGAGGAAGTATAGCAAATTCAAAAGAGAAAAAAACTTCATTATTTAAAATTTTAATTTATAAAAAATTCAGGTTCCAAATACAGAATATAACATTTAAATCCTTTATTATGGATAATGAAAATAAAAATGTATAGCAGTTTTGAAAAATTTGAATAAATCTTTTCCCTATAACTACTTGAATAAAAGAATTTATGGAAAGACTGAATTTTCATTATACTGGATACTGGGGTCATCCAAAGGACTAATGGATAGCAAGCTGGTCAAGCAGACATCACTGAGCAGTGAATTCAGTTATAAATGCCCAATACTTGTGAAGCCTTGTAAATAATTCATATTTTTTTTTAGATGTGAACCTAAGGAGATATGCTCACTTCCCAGTTTTAAACAATCAGAATATCATGATAACAGTCATAGAAAAGTTGTTTACATAAGCAGATTATAACCAAGTCTTTGCTTGGTTTTTTACCTGTTAATGTCAGAGGTTTGGTTAAATTTTTCATTAATATATTATTTTTCTAGGTACATATGCTGGTTGTAATCGGCATGCTAATAATTGGAAAAACATCTCCCTTCCCCAAATTTATAAACAAATCATACAGATGCATGTTGGGATTTGTTCCTAGCCAATAAGACTGACCATATCTGACTCATATGAACAATTAAAAAAAAATTTTTTTCCAGTGTCATAAGAATTTTATTTAAATTTGATTAAGCAGAAAATTTTAGGTCAAAACAAAATTGCAAATTCTGTTCTTTATAATTTAAATGTTCATTCCATTTATCAAGTAAAAATACCAAACTAAAGCAATCTTTCAAACGAAATTATTTCAAACTAAATTCTCTTCATGTCATCAATAACAAAAACGGAAATTAACTTTAGTCGATCTAACATCTGAATAAGTGCACTGTTGTCAAAAGCTCAAATTTTTGTAACCTGAAGAAAAAAAAAAAAACAAACAAAAAAAAAAAAAAACTGTTTCATTAATTTCCAAAATTGTCAATATTTTTCTGACATGTTTATCAAATGTCTCATGACAGCAAATCTAAATATTATAACATCATTAAGGAGCATAATTAATCTCATTACCTCTTTGAAAATTATAAGGACATGAAAAATTTAAAAAATTGTTCAGTGAATCAATCCTCACTATATATATATATATATATATATATATATATGATTAGTGACTCAAGTAGAGTTGCCAGATTTACCAAATAAAAATAAGATATTCTGCTCAAATTTTAATTGAAATGATATCAAATTTGTATAGACATCAACTAAGATTAAATAATATAAATGCATGAGAGAAAATTATAAACACCAAAAATAATATCAGATCATTTGAAATTAAATCTGAACAGGTTGTATTTTATTTCTGTTTGGCAGATCAGGCAACCATAGTTTCAAGACAGGGACATTTACCTCAGGCACCTTAAGGTAACCAATGAATCTATGGAAAAAAATTTTTTTTTTTTTTAGCAATAAATAAATCAATCCATTAAGTCAACTTACATAAGTATTTGTTATACTGTGGAAAGATACACAAACAAAATCTGCACAACTGGTACTTAAAAAAAAAAAAAAAAAAAAAAAAAAAAAAGTGAAAATTTTTAATTACAAGATTTAAGGATGTCTGAGGATTGGTTGACTTTCTCAACAAATGCTGGATCTTCACTGTTCTCTGCTTCCTGTTGGGCAACTTGCAGAACACGATTGGCACGACGGGCAATATTAGATGCATTAGCAACAACCATCTGTGGACTGACAGCTCTGATGCCATCTTCAACTTTTTCAGTGTCTTTCTTGATTCCAACCTCTGAAAGATGATAGCAAAAGAAAAGCAAACTATAACAAAAACAGTTAACAATATTAAAATATTCTGGATTTAATCATGATTTACTATAAAAATATTCCTTTGAAACTTAAATGGGGGTTTCAAACAGATCTCATGGGACACATGCAACCTGCAGACTATCTTTCTGTGACTCATGTGGAACCCTTTTCATAACCAATATTTTCCTCAAATTTTAATAAGTTTAATAAATTCATCTCTCACTTCTTTTGTACTTTTGCAGTAGAAGTATTAAACTTGACTTATCCTCCAAGTACAAACAGATAGTCAATCAATTTTAAGGTCAGCAGAGTCTGTTCTAATTCCTTTCCAGGGAAGGAAAGAAAACCTTCCCACCACCACCACCACATATTTTTTCATCAGCTACCTGATGAGAGGATACAAATGCACTTTGCAACAGTTTCAGTCTCTTTAATTCTATAAAGAAGAATAAATTTGACAAGTCATATTAGCAAAAGCTGACTCGGCCCATTGAAAATATTTCCTTCCATGTTTGATTTCAGTATATTTGTTACAGTATATGTTCTTTAAAGTAAGAAATTATTTATGAAATTTATCTTTATGAATAAAATAATCACATTTATTTACTTATGAAATTATTGAAGTTGAATATTAAGTAAACAAAAAAAAAAAAAAAAAAGCAAAAACCTGTGATATAAAATACATATCAACAAACAAAACCTTTGATCTGCACACTACCTTCAAAATCAATTTTATCTCGTATTAAAAGATGAACTAAAAAAAAAAAAAAAAGATCATTTAGAGATATGTTGATCATTGAATGTACAGTAAAGGATGTTAAAGAAACTGACCAGTAGCACGAATGAAGGCTTCTGTATCGGTTGCTTCATCCACAAGTGTTCGCAGCCTCTCCATGTTTTCAGTCCATTGTTTTTTGAGTAGATCAAAATGGTCAACAGCTGCTTGGTTCTCAGGATTGATTAGAACAATTTTGGCAGCATTCACAACTTGAGGAGATAAGTCATTTGCCTAGAATAGTGTCATGAATTAAAAAAAAAAAAAAAAAGTTGTAAAAATGATCCATGACAGATAGCAACATTTCAAAAGTAGGATCAAAGTTAATTCACAATACAACAAAAAGTTAACCTAAGCCAAATAATTTTTTTCATAGTGGTAGACAAAATATTGTTTACAGAAAATTATTTGGAGTTGGTGCCAAAGATTTTAAAATCATCTTAAAATATCTAAATAATAAGTAGTGTTTAAAACAAGATTAGAAGTATTAAAATATTCTTCTTCACAAGGAAAAGAAACATCCGTTATGATTAATTTTTGTTTTGTTTTAATTCAATCAATTTTATATATTTTAACTACTAAGTATTCGTATTGCTTTTGATAAATAAAATTTACTATAATTAAACTTCTAAGGTGGCAAAGACTAATTCTTTCTAAATTTCATGGAAGTTATCGTTCGTGGTGCAGTGGTTATCTCCCTTAGACTATGAAAAACATGTCGATAAAAATAATTTCCTTGAATAATGTTTACTGTTTATTTTTGCAATGACTTCCACTTCTCTTAATACACATTTTTATTTCAGCTTTAGAAGTATTTTTTGTACTTCCAACCTATTAAAGTAATTATGAAGTTCATTATTTTACTTTTGCATAAAACTTAGCTTTCAAGATCAGCTCTTAGCAGTAAGGAGAGCTTTAATTTCCTCTTGCAAATTAAAATTAAAAAAACAATAAATTCTAATTTACCTGAGCAGAAGTGGCAAAGATTGCTTCAACAGTTTTCTTGTTACAACACCCACCAGCAGTAGCCACCATATTGGCAGTATCAGAAAGTTTGGAAGATTGAGTCAAAAAGTTACGTGCTTTCTCATCAAAGTTTTGTTCTCTTCCTGGAACACCTGGATAATGAAAGAACAAGTATTATAAAATGATATAAAATTGACATAAAAGATTCAAGTTTTAAATTTTTCTATTAAAACAGAGATTAATAGACACAGCTATTTTTTTTTTTCACCAGAAGTAAATGAATATCAATAGTTAGTGATTTATATAACAGTAAATTTCAATGAGTTTTTTTGTTTTTTTTTAAATCTAACTTGAAAGCTGAAGTTTTTAATGATTGCTTAAAATTCATTAAAATCTTGTGCATGAAAAGACATGAAAATATTTTCTAGTCCTATCATAAGATTTCAATTGGATAAATTAATGCTGGTACAGAAATATCTCCACAGTCATTAAACATACAAGATGCTGACTAAAAGTTTATAAACTATGGGAACAAAATGGCTTCCTTAAATAAAGAAAAGAAATTCATAGAAAACAAGGTAATTTCTTGGCTGTGTGCAATTTTGAGAGATGTCAGAAATAGTTAACAAAAAAAGAGGAAATACGGAGTAATTTAGCAAAGAAACAGAACTTCAATTTTTCTGCCTTTCATAGATAATAAGCATAATCAGTCAGTTATGCTTGCTTTAATTTTTGATCAATCATCCTTTTTTCCTCATTTGCTATTATACAAGATACAAAGTGAATGACAAAACTTGGCAAAACTAGTTTTTAAATCAAAATTCAATGAAAATGTTTCCCTCCATTGCACTATCACAAAAAATATTTACTTTACTGATAGAGAAATAACTAAGGCTAAGTAATGAAGCAACAAAAAGTTGGTAGGCAGAAATGAAAAAAATGATATACTAGTTAATATTCAAATATATTGAGTACTAGAATACAACGTTCAGTAGCTTTTCATTTTAAACCTCTGCCAAAAATTTGCTATATATATATATATATATATATATATATATATATAGGCAGGTATGAAAGTTTTTATTGAATTTTACCCATGATATTAAAGGTTATAATAAATTGCCAGTGGTGATTTTTTTTTTTTTTTTTTTTTTTTATGTATTTACACCACTGTTAACCATACAAAACAGATTTTTATAATTTAATTGGAAAATGTGTGAATTCAAATACAGAATTGTTTCCTTGAAAAGAAATAATGTAAATATTAGTTAAAACTTGAATAAACTATATTTATACCAAATATAGTCAAAGAAGAGAGAGAATAAAGTATTAGGCAATGTAAAATGTAAATGTTTAAGGCCAATGTGTTTGGTCATTTATTTCTTGTCAAAAATTTTTTAAAAATTGTTTCATTATTTAAAAGCAAAGAAATAAATTTTTATTCTATCATTGTATTTATAAATGAAGAATATTGAGAAACACATTAGCAAAGAAACTATCTGATAATTCCAATCTATAAAACTGGTTAGACCAGATAAACTTCCTGATTATGAGAATTTGTGTCCGATTATGTTGTAACCTAGAAAAGTTTACTGAGTGAGGAATAACCAAACGAAGGTTGGAAATGAAACGGTATTCTTTGTAACATCAACAAAATATAATACTCATCAGTGGTGTGAAGTAGGTAAACCACTACTAGTAGTGGACTACTTAGACAGTATATTACCCCGACTTCCAATAATGTCCAATGTATTTATGAGGATTGAGACATACCCATTAGTTTTTCATAGGTATGGTATATAACGGATAAGTTCTTTGCTATTGACTATGGTGTAAAGATTAGCAACATCTTATAAACTAAAACGCCAGCTGATTGTTCAATTTTTGATGAATTCTCTACAATGTAGCCTTGTACAAGACTACGCTTATTAAATAACAATGATATACTATTTGATCTAATTTAACTCCTCTCCAAATACTGCATAGAAGTTTAAATGTGACCACACCCAATTTTTTTTTAAAATTAAATGAATTAATGATAAAATGCAAAGCATCATCATATTAGTCATATGAATAATATTATTATAACGAAAAAAAAAAAAAAAAAAAAAAAAAACTTTTTTATTTAGCAAAGAAACAAAAACAAAATTTTTTGACAATTCTTATGTGCTTTTAATAACAAATGAAAAAAAAAATAGCAAGATTTTAGTAAAATAATTAAAAAAATGTTTTAAAAAGATATTGGATGAAAAACTTGAAATCAGTTCACAAATTGAAAGCAAATTCTTGATCTACATTAATGTAAATGTAAAAAAAAATCAATGGATTTATCACATTTTCAAATCCAATCAATTATCATTCTGAAGCAAAGATCCTCAAAAACCTTTCAGGCCCCCAAACCCCACCCAGTTATTTACCCATTCTGAAATTAAATATTTTCATCTTTAATATTATTTCTAGTCATTTCCTACATATTACTATTGCTTTTTATTAGAACTTTCTCAAATACCCTTTGGTAAAGCAAAAACAACTTCCAAGATTTTAACTCACATTCCATATCCTGAGAACTGGTTTTTCAGAGAAAATGCCATGACCAATTCAACCAGACTTGTTCATGATCATATTGTCACATCTTGACATCAAAGCTTCCCATGTTTGTTTTTATTACTAAATAAGAGTCTTAAATAATTTTGAATCTCACCTCCAACCTTACTCTTTATTATAATAGAGGAAAGGCTAAAGGTTAAAACTTTTTCAACTTACCTAATGGGGCCATAGCTGCATCACTCAATTGTTTCAATGGTGTTGTCATATCAATGAAATCTTCAGCAACCTTAAAAATAAAATTTACCAATCATGTAAGGTTTTAAGAATTCATTATATGTCACAATGATAAGTCTTTATCCATCTGTTCAAGAGACATGAAGGATTTAAAATTCTCTTGAATGTTTCCCATCTGTTACTCACATGCATATTTTGTCTTAAAAACAAAATTTAAAAAAAACTAAATCAAATGAATATTCCTTGTTCACAACCCCCACAGTTTCCCTTGTAAGTAATCAAATTTAATATTGATGGGAATTTTAAGAATGAACAAATAATTTTAAAATCAACAAGATTGTCTTTGAATCAGATTTAAGGAGATTCCAGAATCTTTTACACATAAATTGCAAGCATCATTATTCAACCACCAAAGGATTTTTCAGAGTGTTCTTTGATCTGTCATTAAATTAAATTATATCTGAAAGAATTCTGATTTTGATTCAAAGAATTTTTCAATATGATCAATTTGTTGGCACTATTGACCAAACAAAAAAATGTTGATGTATGGAGCAAAACATGTGATAATCTTAAAGTGACAAGTTTAAGAGAATTTGCCACATGTGGAAGAACTTGTTATGCTAGCTCCTTGGTCATTTACAAGATCGGATGCTGTCATCTGGAAAAATTATCAGGCAAGGTCCTTGTCCAGAAAAAAAGGATTTTTTTTGTTTTAGTGATGCATTCAAAATCAGTCAATTGTGCTCATTGTAGAGCAGCAGAGAAACAATTTGTCCAGATCTGGTCAATTCAGAATTTAAAAGAATTTTATTTACACTATTTACATTGTTGCCACAGTCATGATGTTTCAACTGTTGTACACTCTGGCCTTCTTCAGGTGACTGGAATTTCAAACCAAATCCTTTGTTTTGTCCACGTCCCATGCCTTTTCTAGATATCTCTGTATCAGTTATCTCCCTTGTAACTCAACTCTCCAAGTTTTTTTCTCACCTCTGCTGTAGCCAGGTATTCAACTCACAACTCTTTGGGTCAAGTCACTGGATTCAACCAATGCTTTTATCCAATGTGTCCTTGTAGATAAAAGCATTGTGAATATGGCAACAAAGATTAGAAAAACAGTTTGAACAATGTAAATAGTGTAAATAATTACAATACCTCATCTCAGAAATATTGACAGATATTAAAATAATTTTATTCAAATCTCATAAAATACAAAAGAATATTTTCCACACTAGATTCCATTTAAATTTTGATGCTGAATCTCGTCACAATTTTCTTACTTTGGGATTTTCATCATAAAATTAATATCATCCCAAAATTCCTTTTCTTTGTTTTTTCATGTTAAGCAAAAAGATAAAATGGTGACTGATGATCCTTTTCATCAGTTCATGTTGGACACTCTTCATAATTTCTTTCTGTATTTTTCCTGACACTTGTAAAGAGTTAACCAATATCCCAATCAATAAAGAACTTAATAGACTTCAAACATTTGTAGGAGTCCCTAAAATTGATGGTGCTGGAAACTTTTACATCAACTTTTTATTTGCATTAAGATTTTACTTTTGTCACATGATATATAAAATAAGGGGTTAGTTTATCTTACCTGATTAACAAGTCCTTCACCAATCTTATTCTTGAGGGCGTGTAATTTTTCAGAAAGATGACGAGCACAAGCTTGTGCTTGAGGAGAATTACCCTAAGAGAAAAATTAAAAATCTTCATTTACAAATGGTAGAAATTTTAATTTGATTTTAGATAAATCTTTTCTAAGAATCAACACAAGTTATATTTTCATTTAATTTAGTTTAGTAACAACTTCGATTAAAATTGCTTTTCCAAATTTTTACTTTGATATTTAAACTTTTGTTACATTGTTAAAAGGAAACAAATTGATACTTTGAGTATCACAAGCTACAAATATTTCTTATTTTGTCTTTGCAAATTGAGAAAACAAATAGGTCTTTTTTGTTACTGTACAGACATCTATAAAAATGGCATTCTGTTTACATTAAGATTGAAGAGTGAATCAGACTGTCCATTTTTCTTTTACATTAGTTTCTTTGAAAAGTGAATCAAGAAAACAAGAATTATTATCTTGAAATATCAGATAAAGCATTGTCAATGATTCATTCTTCAATTCTTGTTTAGTTCATCTTATTTTCAGTTGCTTTTCATTACAACTTTTATAAGAGTTTATCAAGTTGTACACTAATATATTAAATATTTAAAAAAACTTGCACCTAACAAAGTGACTAGTGTTTACTAGATTCAGCTCAGATCAGTAGCAATAATAGAAATGACTATTTTCTTTAAAAAGAATAGTAAATGTCCAATACTTTTGCATGACACAGTCTATATAAGTTTAATGAGTTGTTGCACCAACTGATTCAAATTTTAAAGATGGTCATTATGCTAATGCATAAAAATATTACACTGTGGTATGAATTGAAACGCAAATGCTTAAATTCCATAAATACTGTTTATTCAAATTCCAACAAAAAAAATCATTGAACATTTTAAAATGTAATACATTTAACACAAAACAAGAGCACAAATATAATTCTATGACTATCATTTTTAAATGAAAAAGAACAGTCATTTTAAGAAAACACTATCTACTGAAATTGTTACACCAATACATCTTATTTTTTATAAATTCATTTTCTATTTGCTCAGTACATTTTTCCCAGTTTAATATTAATTTTTTTGTGTAAATAATAAAATAAAGTTTTAAAGATAGGTATCCAAAATGAGATGTTGAGAGGAGGGGAGGAAAATATTGGAAAAAAATAAAATAATTCTTCAATTTGAATTAACATGATATAATAAAATAAAAATAGTTTTGACTATCACCCAGTTCACACTCCTTCCCAGTCTTTTGAACAAGAGTAGAGCTTTATCCCTTGTTTCCTGTTTAGGGTTGGGTTTCCAGTTCCTTCTTCTAAAGTCATTCTTTTTCCCTCCCAGTAGCCCTTGCATCTTAGTGGCACTGTCACCTTGCTTGGGGTTAAATGACTTAATAAAAAAAAAAAAAAAAAAGAGAAGTTACCTGTCCCCTTCGGATCAAATCAGAAAGCTGATTGGTCAAGATTTCTGTCTCATCACAAAGCCTGAGTAGTTCAGCTCTCTGTGGTCCTGTCAGAGACTCTGCTACTTTACGACCTTCAGCTACAACCATACGAGTGGCTTGTTCACCTGTATAAGGAAAAAAGAAAATCAGTTTATAATATTACTCAAATCAGATCAAATTAAGAAAAAAAATTTCCAAAATTGTGAGCAAACTAAATTCTTAAAATAAATTTTCAATCAACAAGTTATAAGGAAATTTGTAAATGAAGTGATTTTCATATCAGACTCATAGCTGAAACCATTACTATATTTTAAACGTGTGCTGCACACAGCTAAGCTTGGTAAATATCAAGCACTGCCTAAAATAAAATTTACAGATTCAACAAAGTCAATTCTTTATTTCCACTTAAACATTGAAGCTATTTGACTTACAAACATTTCTACATTACAAAGTGATAAATTCAGATTTGTTGATATGAATTCAACTACTTTATTTGAAATAAAAAAGATTTCCCTTTCAAAATTATCCCCTTGATGACCCCCCTTTGAGCTTGAAAGAAAAAAAAAAAATCACATGGAACCAGGTCAGTGAGTAGGGAGTTTGCTCTAGTGAAGCAATGTTCATCAAGGGGACCCATTTTCTGGGCATGGGACCCATCAAGAGAGCCATGACAATGGAGCTGTGAAGAATCCCGGGAAAATCATTCCAGGAATGCATGAGAGTGTAGTGGGAAAGCAAGTTAAACTCAAGGGAGATAATTTCGAATTTTGTGTGGATTTGATATAAAGTTTTTGTGACTTCAGTCCAGTTTCTTTAAGACCAGCTTCTGGAACATGGGAGACAAGTTTGGCATGGTGGAGTCAACTTTTTTATATTTCAATTTACTTTAATGGTGAAAAGATATTTGTCAAAGTTAATAAAAAAACAAAAAAAAAAAAAAAACAGTAAGATGAAACAAGCTGAAAATAAAAACCAATTAAAGATTATCAAGTAAAAATAGTTTTGTTCAATATTTACACATTTTTTAAGAAAATGAATAAGATCTTTTGTAATACAATCCTGTTAGCAAATTCATGTGCTATAATTAATAAATACCACAGCCTCATTTTCAATTCAACAGTGACTGATTTTTTTCATTTTCAACATTTTTTTCTATTCCTTAAAAATAACTATAAATGTTCCAAGATTCACATTCTCTATAAATGTATCTTAAAATAAGAAATTGAATTAAGTTCATTGAAACTCCAGTTTATATTTTAAATTATTTTTATGAAAAAAATAAAAATAAAAAAATCATTCTATACAGAAATTTACCTAAGCCTTTGTCATCAAGCCCTGGGTTGACCAGCCATCTTTGGGCTTGTTCCACTTTTCCTGAAACAGTGGGGGCTGGTTTACGGACTCCACTTCTTTCCGTGTTTACAATTCCATTTTGAGTAAGCTGAGTCAAATCACGGAGTTTATTTTGGATTTCTCTGGCCAAAGACATTGCCTGAGGACTGCTACCCTAAAACACACATGGAAAAAAACTCTTTATACAATATAGAATGTTTTGTCATATTGAACTCTAAAACAGTCATTTTACAAATAAATTTTTCCATATTAACAACCTCCTTCACCAAGACTGGAACAGGAAAATACAAATTTTTTTTAAATTTGAAGTCATTCATTCTAGGTCAAAAAATCAAATCTTTTCTTTGTAAACTAAGAATTTGATGCTACCATTCCAATAGAGCAGAGAGATCATTTTTTTCCACCCTGACAAATACAGATTTGGCAAGTGAGCAGGAAATTCACCTGACTAACCTTGCTAAGAATCTTGACAAAATTATAATGGAATAAATTAAAAATATTTGATAAATTAAAAGTATTTGATGCCTTGTGAATTAGCTAAAGAGGAATTTTAAAGTAAAGAAATCTTCAATTGCTTAAAACTAGGGAGGATTTTGTGAAGGTCTCTAGAGGGAAAAAAAATCAATTAAAAATATTCATAGTATGTTAATTTATTGTGATAACCTTTATTTTAAGCAGGTCAGATTTAAATACATAAATTTGAATTCCTTTTAATATATCACCAACTATCAGTTAAATATCTACATAAATTTCCTCATTAACTACAGATTGGTGTAACCAAATTTAAGTGAATAAACTATTTACAAGTGTCAAAACATTTATTACTTATGGCCTTGTTTCTCAAGAAAAACCTTTGGTCTTTCAATTTTTTTTTTTTTTTTTTTTTTTTTTAACAACACTGAACTGTATATTGAATTTTGAAAAAATAAGATGCATTGTATTTTATATTGGGATAATAGATAATAAAGGAAAGTTTACAGTAATTGAGAATACACCATCTTGGAGGAAATCAAAGCAGTGAATTTGAAACCATTTCACAGATACAAGAGATTTAACTTGAGTGCAACCATCAAAAAATAACTAAATATAAATGTGTATAAATTAAAGTCCAAAACAGTTTTGAATATGGTGTTATGCTAAATAATTCTGATTATTTCTTTGTACTACAATAAGGAAAATCATAAAAAGAAATTATTAGGTTGGTGCAAAAATAATGACGTAATAATGTTGTTTTTTTGACGTATTTTTTAACGTCAAAAAACGACATTATTACGTCATTATTTTTGCACCAACCTAATAATTGCTGCCCAGTCTTCACTTACCAGTCTTGATAGAATTCAAAAGTGCCTATGTGGCCTTGTGGGTGATGAATTACTTTCTACCCTGGGACCCCTTCCCACAAACAAACATCTCTTACTATTCTATCACTATTTCCTTGGAAAATGTTCTGACTGAGCTATATTGCTTGGTCTCACCAGCCCTAGCTTTTGCAGCTGGGATCTGCCATGCCACATACACAAGGAGGAATAATCCTTATTCCTTTTGTATTCTGTTAGTATGTTCCACTTGGACAGCTTTTCCCCCCCAAGAACTGTTGCTTTGTGGAACGGACTCTCAGCGGTGTGTTTTCATGATGACTATAATCTTGACAAATCTAGTATTAGCCATTATCTTTTCTACCTAAGCTTATCTTTTCTTATGCTCATAGACCACCACAAAGTAAACCTCTACTTTGAGTGGCTCTTGGACTTTGTATTGGGCAAACATTTTATAATTCTAGCATGTCCTTTCCTTCCTTAGTTAGTTAGTAGGTATGTTATACCCTACAATACCTCAAATATAATGGACTATTCCGTTTTGATTGCATAGAAAGACAGAAAAGATATATCAGACACAATGTTTCATTTCAGTGAGAAAAAAAGAAAACAAAATTCAAACAGGAAAGTGGTTAAATTTTCCTGAGTACTACAAGTTAGTATAAAAAAATATATAAAAAAATGGAAATATTGTTGAAGGTTTGGACTAAATGTAAACAACCAATTCTCTAATTTGTAACCCTACAAGCCACTAACTAAAGATGAAGCTCTGCTTGCTAAGAAATAAGCCTCTTTTCCAGTAATATAAAATACACAGACTTAATTCTATGATATGCCATCTTATTTTGGAATGAAAATAATGCTTGAATGAAAATATCAGTTTTAATTAAATGTGTGCACTTAAAATACACAGCAGGAAGGCTTTGAAACTGCTAAAATTTTTAATTTACATTTTACCTACCAATTTCAGTCTTTTTTTTTTTGGTAATACATGAAGCTATCATTTTATAAAAAAATACTTTTTATACTTTTCAAACTTAAAAATATATTTCTTTTTCTTAATTGTCCTACAAAGAAAAATTAATTATAACATTGTTTTCATTTCAAATTCTTACACATCATATGGATAACTAACTTTAGGAAATTTTCCAAGTATGATAATGCTATGAACTTACTAGATTTTCCTTAAAACTTAGAATTTGTTCATAGTAAGGAGTTGCTAAACAAGTGTGAAATGCTTAATGTTTGTTTTGAGTTTAGCCATAATGAAGGAGCATTGAGGGGGTACACTGGTTTGATCTTGTATCCAATGAGGAGGTCCACTGGAGGATCAGCCAGCCGAACATCCTTCACACCATTGCTCAGTGCCATGTTTGCTGGCTTGGTCATGTCCTGCAATGACCACTCTTACCAGAGTCATCTACCAGTTCAACCCACCATCTGCAAACTGGTGATGACCTTATAACATATCATGCAGCCACTGGAAGGACATCTGCCAGGCCCTCCAGCAGATTAATCTGGCACTGGGGGATGTTCCAATACTCTGCCAAGACTGTAAGAGCTGGAGGGATAAGGTGGCTCTTGTGCACTCAACAACTTCATAGCATGATATTTAGCAGTAGCATACTGAATTTTACATCTGAATAACATGTTATTGTTAATGCTCAGTAAATATTTATGCTCATAAGGAAAATGAATTATAGAAGAAAGTTTTAATTATAGTTCAACTTTGGTTAAAGTAATATCAAAAATGTATCCAACTGATATTACTGAAAGTACTTTAACAGCTTGTTTAACTAGTTTACTTATTAGTATTTAAAGTATATATTTCAAGCAAGGCAAAACTAAAATCTTAAAACAGCTGGTCACTGTCAACTTCAGATTTCTAGAATTAAAAAAGAAACTCAATTTTGTAATTAAATTTGAAACATTGTTTTTTTTTTCAATTCAAATTTTGGCACCATATCAAATGGCAGTTACTAAATACCGCTTAACTATACAGAGAAACATAAACTAAGAGCTAGTTCTTCTTAGTCTTCAGGTCTCAGCTTTTAATTTGTGCTTCTTAGCATCTAACACTATATACAAAAAAAAAAAAAAAAAAAAAAAAAAAAAAGATTGAGAAAAACTAGACTGTGACCTGGAGCAAACTGTTTGCTTTTAGCTCTTCACACAAATTATGCAAAGTTTTCTCCACCGCATAAACTTTTTAAACATCTTGTTACAGGTCTTCCTTTTGCTCTCCACTCAATGCTACTTTCCAATAATGATATTTAATCTCTGGGGAATATGCACTGTTCTATTCTTGACTGCCATTCAAGAAAAATAACAATATTAGTTCCGAGGGAGGTTACCATCACTTGGCCATACAAAGGAATATGAACTTTATCACATTTACAGTTCACTTTTTCAACTTCTTTTTTGCTTATAAAAAGCTAGATATAACTGGCTTGAAACACTGACCAAACTGGGGAAAGGCTGACACTGATCAAGTACCAAATACTACTTCATTAAAAAGAAGCCCCAAACCATGACAAAACTGATCAATACAATGAGTTTAGTGTTTTAATCGAGTTGTTATAGTTGATGGACATTAGACTGAAACAAAAGAATCTTCCCAACTCAGATAAATATGTACTAAGAATTTTTCTAACTACACCAAAGCAGCAAAGACAAAATAGTCTTTCCCAGTAAAAAGGCAATACACTAGTGAACATGAATTAGAGTGCTGATATATAAAACAGAATGAGCAAAGTAAAGAATAGGGTGTGTCTAGACTGGGAGTAAACCAAATTTCTTGAGAGCATTTGCAGTTCTACTACTTCCTATCACATACAACTGACATGAATTGCTGATTTTTAGCATTCACTTTTGGAAGTTAAGAACAAAAAAAAGATGGAAGTTGTAATGTTTTACTTTAAAAAAAAAAAAAATCTACTGCAAAATATTTAATTTTATCTTTTCTTACAAAATCTTTGCCATTCTGTTGAAATTTAATTACTACAGTCATTTCACTTCATTTTTCCTTTTAAAAAGAAATTATCCAAATTAATGAATTTGAATTATCTTTTTTTGTTAACTTTCAAAATTTATAACCACTTATTTTTTCCTATTACAAATTAGTTTTAGGGAATTTACTTCTGTTGCAGATTTATTTCTGATAGTTATTTTTAACCATAAAATTCTTCAACTACTATTACATTTCAACAAGTGAAAAACAAATTCATTTTCTTTCAGTCAGTACACATGCTAGTACACTTGAATTCTTATTTTAAATAGAGATGAAATAATATATAATCTATTTAATTTAGGATTGATGATCTCTACTAAAGGAAATAAGCACCTAACATCTCATAAAAGATTCTCGTATTTATGATGACAGTCATAGCTTCAGGATCTTTTAGAAGCAAAAAGCAAAACAAATTTGGATATTCTATTAACCAGATTGTTCACAGAATCAAGAAATAGAATCAGCAGCCAGTAAAACTGGACCTGGAACGAAAAGTTCCTCCGTTCAAGAGAAAAGAGAAAAAATGACAAAAATGGCCTGTTGACAGGAAGCAGACAATCACTTTGTTGAAGTGTCTTATCTAAATCCTGTTGGAAATACTAAATACCAATAGTATGTTGCAAGACATTTTCCTTGACGGGAAATAAAATTCTTGAGCAAAGAAGTGACAAATAATTGATCAGTTTAGAATTAAATAAAGTTACTACAGGAATTAAGTTTTAACAAAAAGAAGTTCTACAGTGATTTTTTGCAAAGGAGCAGAAAAAAAATTTTTGCAACTTTTTGTAAAATTTATTTTTTAATCAGGGGTGTAGAGAAAAATGGTTTGAGGGACAATTACATATTACTCTTCTGTTGAAGAGTAATATGTAATGAGATTATCCTGCTAAAATGAGGAAAGTATAATACTTGCATTAAACCAATGCATCCCACAGGGTTAACAGAATGGAATATTTACAAAGAATTTACAATGAAATCAAAGCAAACAAGTGAGAAAAATGAATTCTCATACTGATATCTCTGAGAAACAAAATATCTTATAATTATTGTTAAAATAAAATTTAATTCTTTGCTCAATTTTATTCAAGTTGTCAAAAATCTGTAACATAAAACCCTCATAATCTGTTTAGGCACTTACTATACAGAGTTTAAGAATTCAAGATTATTTCAGTGTATTATTGAAATTAGGGTTTATTTTGATATAATTTCATATTTCAATACATTTATGTTATTTGTAATTCAGGAAAAGATATTTGTTCATTATGAATAAAAGGATGGACAGAATTTAACTAACAGCTTACAAATAATAGTTTACAAAAGAATTGTACAATGTATGAAAACAAACCTGGAATAATACCTTGATAGAATTCCAGTCACGACTAACTTTTCAGACAACAAAATAAATGAAAAAACTATATGGGCAATAGCCATTGCAATTCTTACAAATATAGCTGCCCTAGCGTGCAATGTATTTGCTCTATTTAATAATGAGCAAACAATATCAGGGTTTTAATATATAAACAGAAAATACAACTGTATTAGTCATCCCTCCCAAAACAACCTTACAGAAGAACAATCATAAAATATCTAGTTTTGTAACACAAGATATCAGATAATTGATAATTAAGTTTTATAAACACTGAAAGACTATTTGAAAAGTGAAATTGATTACCAGTAAGTTTAAACCCAGACATTATAGTATGATGTAAATAGTAGTTGCCAGAAGCCTATCAATGTTTTATAGAAAAATAAATGAATATTTCCCAAAATTAATTAATGCACTTGAGAAGATTTACAAAAATCTTTACAATAAAGATATTAGTATCTTAAAAAGAAAAACAGAATTATTCTTTGATAAAATGTGTGCTATGTGAATAAATAATTTTTGTTAGCAGAAGAGAAGTTATATATACACTTACTTTTCCTTGTTGCCTGAGTTCAGCAAGAGTATTGGCCATTGATTCAATGTCACCTACTGTCCTGAGGATGGAATCTCTCTCATTTGGGTTGCTGCAACGTTCTGCAATCTTTCGAGCATCTTCCAAAATCTGGTGCAGTGCCTTATCACCTAAAGAAACAGAAGAGTTTCATGAAAATGAGCAGTCATTTATTTTTAATGATTATAAAAGTGAACAATCAGTCTTAAAATTTCTAAAATTTTACCTGCACTCCCAACCAAAGCAGCAGGGTCCTGTAGCCAATCAGCTGCTTGCTGAAGCTTTCCTTCGATTGCACACTAGAAATAAATAAATAAATAAAAATTATCAATTGCATTAGAAAAAAGGAAAAAAGTCAAGTGTCAAAATAAACTAAGGAAAGTAACGCACAGAGGCACAAAAAGTAACACAGGATTATAGTTAACTATTAGGTTATCAAGAACTAAATTGTTTAAAATGTTTCACAACTAAATAAAAGTAAAATCCGGTTTTGTAAATCACCATCAAATCAAAATATAAACCATTAAATTCAACACAATTCTGTGACAATGCTTTTATTTGGTCTCTCAGAATTTTTACAGTCAATGTCATCCTTGAAATTATTTTTGCACCATTTTAGTTCAAAAAGTTCTTGAAAATAAAATGAGTAAGGTTTGTAGAGTATAGCAGACAGAGGAAAAAAAAAGGTAGATCTTCATTTGCAGTTCAGAACTTTCACAACTGCATTGTTATAGCACTGTTGCCTGTCTGTGTTGGCCAATTTTTAGGGAAAAACAGGAAATAATCTATTGTCTATAAAGATGGTGATTTCTGCAATTTTCATACCCTATATTACAGACTAAGCTAAACAACACCCCCGACACACAATAGGTCATATTGTACACTACTATATGTTGATGCTGGTTTAGAAATAGCTCTAAGTTCTAGTTAGTTTATAACACAAACACTAAGGACTGACATTGAAAACACACACATTTTTTATATATATATATATATATATATATATATATATATATATATAGACATATATATATATATATATATACACACACACACACATATATATATATATATATATATATATATATATACTAACAGCAGGCAATGTAAAGACGTTTAAGAAGAAGAGTTAAAATCTCGAACAAAAAGTTATGTTATTAAGCTAGCAAATGATTTGTTTTACAGTCATATTTCAAGACTACCAAATTACTAATTACATGTATATTTTCAGTGGTTAATGTTCAGGCACAAATGAGAGTGGACTTCAAAATTCAAGCACTTTCATGAGGAATTTATTTTAGAATTACTGTGTGTGTGTTTTTATATATATATATATATATATATATATATATATATATATATATATATATATACATACACACACACACACACACAGGTACATGAGAAAGTTGTTGAAAATTTTTTGCCCTCACCTACTTTCCAAAATCTGAGCAAATGTGCAAACAAAGACTTTCTTTATAACCAGTAAATGGTCATTTCCTATTTTTTGGCAAAATGGACCAGCAAAGCCAGGCAAAAGTGCTATAATAATGCTAAAAATAAAGATGAGTGTGCAATTTATCTTTATCAACAAAAAGATATTGAAAGTTGGAATTTAAATATTATCAGATCCTGTAAAAACCTGAATAAATGTTAATTCTAATTAGGACAAAGACATCAGATCAAGGAAAACTTCTCAGCCAAGTAGTAAGAATTTTTGCCTGGAAACCAAAGAAGAATGTGATAGTCTAGCATTATCCTATGTGAATATCATGCCTTCTCTCTTAATTCCAGACAGACACTTTTCATCACCGACTGCTTTCAGTTGGTATAAATGGAAGCAATATTCAATGTCAATCTTACACAGAACAACTCTTTGGTTCTCTGGAAGGAACATGGTAAATGACCCTCTTACAATCTTATTATACACACAGAGCCAACTTCTTTGGTATATTTCGGAGTGGCTTATTTCACTTGCTCCACAATCTCATGTTCTAAATTGATGTAAAGTATCCACTTCTCACCACAAATTGTTTTAAAGACAGAGCAGATATAAATATGATTAAGTAGTTTTATGTGGAAGCCACATATCTAAGTGACTAACATAACCAAACTGGGGCAAGTGATTTTCAAAGCTTGATTTACATATTTAGAATATATTGACCATCTCTTGAATTGCATAAAGTTGATTATTTTTAAATAATGACTTCATTTGATTGATATCGATGCCAACTCATTTAACTCATCATGAAATAGCATTCAGCAAGAAATCTATAGCACAAAACTTCAACAAATCTTGATATATTTGATCATTCACAATACAGTATCCATAAACTACACAAATCTTTGTTTTTGTATTGGAGTTGCAATTTTGCTTCTCATAAAAAATACCATAAATTGCTTCAAATCTCTTATTTTCTCTCTTCAATGTAAAAATCAATGAACAAGAACAGTTCAATTTAAAAAAACAAAAAAAACTAAATGCAGATATGACCACTGTTACAATCAAAAGTATTCTATTTGAATGAAACAAAAGTTAAAACTGAATACACACCTAATGACAAACCTCTTAACCTAATATGTTTGTACATCATTAAATTATTTTAACATTAAAAATGTATTTTCCCTACACATAGACACAGTAAGAGAATAAAGTATATAATAATTAATAACATTTATATGCAATTTGAGCAAGAATGAGAGTTATTTTCCATTTTTTTTTTTTTTACCTGTGCTTTCTTCATAACAGTCAGATCATCTGCATCCCATTCTTCTTCATCATAAGTTGTCAATTGCAAAACACGAATAATCTCATGGATCTCATCAGACATTTTTCTCACAACAAAATCACGGTTATTCTGAGCTTCAGCAAAACCCGTACCTGAAGGAAAAGAAATAACAGAGTCAGAAGAAATACAAGTCAGGTCCATTTTGTAGAAAAGCTAGCAAAAAAAATTTATAAACAGGTATTTCTTTTATTAGGTTGGTGCAAAAATAATGTCGTTTTTGACGCGCGAGAAAACGACATTATTTTTGCACCAACCTAATAGTACACTCATACCATATTTGTTGGTTGGAAAGACATTTTTATTAAATTTATATAATGCTTTAGACAAATCAAATAAGGAATAAGGAAAAAAAAAAAA
Organism: Acanthosepion lycidas; assembly: GCA_963932145.1. NCBI lineage: Eukaryota > Metazoa > Mollusca > Cephalopoda > Sepiida > Sepiidae > Acanthosepion > Acanthosepion lycidas. The sequence goes on along the minus strand of OZ010582.1, from coordinate 102,236,652 downwards.
AAAAAAGGACCAGATATCTATCAAAGTGAAGGGCAAAGAATATTAATTTTGATCCCCAGAGATAATTACCAACCAGCTTTTAAATGAATTCTTGACACCAAAATGATAACCGAGAATGAAATGGACACCTACATCAATATTTTGTCATCATGTTTATAATTAAGTATACAAAATCCTGGAAATAAAATGATTTCATAAAAGATAATCATCTGTTTGTTTTATTGTACTTGACTGGCTATAATCTAAACAGACATTTATGATATTTAAATGATACATTTTGTCTTTAGGAATCTAGATTATTCTTTTAGCACTCACATCCTGGCAAGCCACTTCTAGAAAGCAAAATTTTTGCTGGGTGATGCATAAATTCAGTATTGTGTTAAATTGTAATTAAGAATTTAACAAATAATAGTTAGCTTTTTTTTTTTTTTTTTTTTTTTAAATTTTAATCTAATTTACTGTATATTGAATTAAAAAAAAACCCCAAAACCCAATAATTCTGATCTTTTATTATAAATATATATATTATATAAAGATGAATTAAGAAAACAATCTGGTACTTTTAAATCTAAGTCTTAGTTGGTTTCAAGAAAAATTTTTAAGTTTGTTTAAAATTTAAGAATAATATTCATGAAAGAACCATGATTTCTAATCAATTAAAATCGAACCCAATTAAATTCAATAAGTCTTCTTCAGACAAAAAAATTTCACATGTTTACATTGTTGTTCTTTTCCTTTATTCTACTCAGATTTACTGCAGTCAAAATTCTATTTCATACTAAAATTAATGTCATTTTAAAGTGATAGGGTTTAAGGGAGACAAGAGACAACCAAAGTTATAGTGTCATGATGTAAAGAACACATACACGGCAATCTGAGCAACCTCAGAACTTCTTTGAAATGCTCTACAATACTGAAAATGTTGAAAATTTTTGTTGCTTGTACAGGTAAGGTATTTATAATTTGAATTCAAAATCTTAACTTCCACTTGACCTGAACACTAACAACAAATACAAAAACCATCTTAAACAAGAAGCTTGCTGTTGATAATCTATGGGGGGAAAAAAAAAAGAAAAAGAAAAAAATGAATAAATTACACACCCAGCCTGAGTGGACAGTAATGAAATTTCATCTTTAAAACCACATTTAATTCCAGAGAGATCACCTGATAAAACCATTGTTGAAAATATTTAATTTCTACCTTCATTTTTATCATTTCACTTTTTTAATTTGGTTTGGTTTGTTTTACAGCATATCAACCTTTACTTTTTCAAATTCAGAAAGATTTTTTAATTCTCTTCATAATTTTTGGAACACATAGGTACATAGACAGAATGGGCTGCTGCTAGTGATGGACAAGGAGGCCAGAAGGGACCACAACCATTGATGTACTAAGAGGAAAGGAATGGATGACTGAATGAACCACAACCAGAGATAGTTAGGTTTGTTTTACAGCAAGTAAACACATTTTAGGTCATGTGATCACTGATTGTGATTGAAAATAATACTCAGCTTAAAAGCTTTCTTGTGTGTGTATAATTTACATATTATGTTCATATTTTTGAGTAAAGTCTCATTTCTTTTAGAAAGTTTAATATTTTGGGAGAGTGGATTTCATTGAATAGTTCTATCAAATTGTTTACTTGGTAATATCTTTATTGAATTTGGTAAAAGTCCTGACAATCCAGAAATATGTCTTACCAATAGTCTCTCTTGACATCCTATACATATTGTGGGTTCTTCACCATCCAGTAGATATTTGCGAGTGATTTGGGTGTGGCCTCTGTGGAGGTGGGTCAGTACTACTAGTTGTCTTTTGCTTTTGATGTTTTCAGTTTGCCATTCTTCAATGATAGTTTTATCATTTTGGTTTTCATTAGCAGAGTTTTGTGCAAAGTTCTCTGCCAGTAGGTTTGCTATATCGTTCTTGTCTGTGACTGTTTTTGATAAGGTATTTCAGTAGACCGTATTGCTGTATTTTCCAGATATTTTCTGGATCATCTTCCATAATGTTTTTACTTTTGTGTCAGTATTCATCTTATTTACAAAGTTTTTCCAAGCATTTCTTTTTGATTATTTGATTGTTTTGCTAAGGCTCTGCAGTTTTTATTGTTATCCAGATTTTCTGCTGTTGGATTTTAATCAAATTTCCTTAAAACTGTGTGGTGTTTCTTGATAGCTTCTTTGCATTCTTTGTTAAACCAAGGTTTGTCATGCTTCATTGCAGGTTGAAATTTTGGAATACATTCTTTTGAAATAGAATAGTGTTTTGGTGAAGAATATTATTTGATCTTGGTTGGTGTTTGCTTCAAAGATTAGCTGATTTTGACACAGTTTTTTTTAATATTTTTCTCAATTAGCCTTATGAAGATTCCAATTGGGAGTTGTATCTTCAACTTCAGGGTCATTTTGTTCAAGTATGATTGGGAAATGATCACTCCCACATGTATCTTCATGCACTTTCCATTTAAAATCCAAAGTTTGTTTTGGTACACACATGGTAAAGTCAATAGATGAGTATGATCCTGTTGCTGGGTGTAGGGTTTTATTGTTGAATAGGAAAAGGTTCTCTATGTTAATTAGTTTCTCTATTGTTTTACATTTTTTTTTATTAGTATTTTCCTTATCCCACATTATGTCATGACTGTTAAAATCTCCCATTAGGATATACGGCTTTGGAAGTAGTTTTGTTAGATTTACCAGTTCAGTTTCTGTAATATTGTTGTTTGGTGGGATGTATACTGAACATATGGCAATTTTGTTTTGTTTTTAATTTTTGCTGATACAGCAATTGCCTGTAAGTGTGTTCAGATTTAATTGTTTATATGGAGTTTTATTATGGATTAATATTGCAGTTCCCCCAAGGCTCTATCTGCTTGATTAGATCGTATATATATATATATATATATATATATATATGTGTGTGTGTATAATTGTAAGCTGTGTAATTCTTTGTTTATTTCCTTATTTTCTTTAAGATGAGTTTTCTGCAGACAAATGATGGCAGGGTGTATGTTCATAATTAGTAGTATCAATTCTGCCAGATTGGGTTTGATGTCACAGATATTCCACTGCATGACATTTTTTGCCATTACCTTTAAGTTTGTTTATCAGTAATCATACTTTCTGTGCTATTGCTTCTGCTCAGTGAAGGGGGCATTTTAGGGGCATTTTTTTCCCAAATCTTTTTTCCTCTTTCTGGATTTGTCGTTTTGAGAATCTTTACTAGAGTGCTTTGGATTGTTTTGAGTCATACTCTGTTTTGCTTTTATGATATTCTTGCTTATTTTTGCTATTTTTTTTTTTTTTTTTAAGGTCCCATTACATAAAATTTATTTTGAGTGGGGACCTCATTGATATTAGCTCTTCCCCCCCCATTTCCTTGTTCAGGTGTAGTTAATTTTTGGGTTGGTATTGCCTTTGATTTATCATTGGTTACCATTGATCTTTCATTTTTTTTGTGGAACTTGGAATGTTGATTTATCTTTTTGATACGATTCATTTATGGATTGGGGGGTCTTCATAATGAGATTAGGTCTCAATTCATTTATGAATGTTTGACAGTGATTTTGTCCTAGTTGCAGTCATCTTGTGACTAGATTTTGGTAGTCACCTAACTTATTTCTATTTATTTGTATTATTTTCTCTCTAGTAATATCAGCATCACTTTTTTTGAGATTGTGTCTTTATAACATTGGAGAGGGTTTGGAATAAATTGTTCCACTTTTTTTATTTCATATCTTATTCTTATGCTTGTTGGAATTTGAGGAGTATTAAATGTTATTATGTAAGTATTTGTTTGGACCATCCCTTTTTATGGAACACTCTTTCGGACGTCCGTGACACCCTGGTTCTTTAGTTCATTTTCTTTAATATCTTCCAAGGTGGCATAGACACAACTCCCCACTTCTTACCACTCCCTTCAAGGTGTTCAAGTTTTTATGGGAGAAACTTTACACATTTTTAGTAAGGTGTCTGCATACTGTTTCTACACCCCCCACCAACCCATAAGAAAATTTTTAACTTCATCATCATCACACTGCCCCACCCACTTTGCTGTCCCAAATTGGGACATGAAAAGGAGGAAACCCATTCGCCTTGCCATGACAGGGATATGTAAATGATATACACACCTTGAGAGGAACTTCAAGCAACTGTAATTCATTAGTTTCTTCAGTTTAAATGCCATATAGCATCAGGGGTAAATCAGCCATATTGAGTCATTTTTTTTTTTTCTTCTTTCAAACTGATTGACCCATAGCCACCACTTTCTATCATATATTTGGGAATAAATTAGTCAAGTATTAATGGCGGATCGAGGAAGTTGTGGTGTTATATATGATAGGGCTTGACATGGCCAATTGATTGATTGGATCAGGTCTCTCCAACTGCCTGTCTAGTCCAAGTAAGGTACTAATTGGAGTGTTGCAGTTAATGGTCTCTTAAATTACAGGGTCATCAACTGCTCAGCCACCAGGATCCCATCCTCACACAAGACTGTTCACCACCCATGGCAAACTGGTGCCCCCCTTGGGGGACATTTACCCCCTGCAAAGGTGTAATCAGCGGATTCTGACCCCTCCGACATGGCAGACTGGGGATGGACAAAGATGGAAGGGATCACAGCTGGTAAATGGACAAAGAGCAGAGGATAGGACCACAACTGGTGATGAACAAGGAGGGAAAAAAACTGAGGACTGAAGTGACCACATGTGAGGATGGACAAGGAGCACAGGACAGGAAGCAACTGAACAGGGCAAAGCAGGAATAGAAGGAACCGAGTGAGATATAACAATATAATTGGAATGCTCCTGACCATGCAACCCTAATGCTATAGATGATAAGCAGACTTATGTTCTGATTGAAACATTGCATGCCCAAACCAGCCACATGTCATACAAAACTGAGGCTTACAAATTCCCAAGATGGATGAAAGGACCTGAATACTTTTTAACAAGATATTACTAAGACACTGTTTAGTCTAGCTATTAAGTGCATAGGTGTTTCAAACTAGCATCTTCCTCTCTCTTAATGCTTGACAGCTGTATGCAGGAATCTGAACTCGGAACAACTAGTTTGCAACTAATGATGATAGAATCACAATCATGAGAGAAAATTTGGTTTGTTACCATGATCTGTGTTGGTCTATTTATTCACTTGTTTCACATCTGTATCCATGTTTATTTTTTCACTCTTTGGAGAAGCTATCTGCTAGCTTTATCTCACAGCTGTCCTCATGTAATAGTGGATCCACCATATCTTTCTTCAGCCAAACTTAATTGTCTGTCATTCAGATGGGAATCTGATATGCTGGCTTGTCACTAATTATGTTTCAGTATGACTTGACCATTAATTTACTTTTATAAGAGTGTTTCAAAACTATACAACTGTTCTTCATCTTGACAAAGCTTCTTATAAATGACTTCCCAAAACCTATTCTTGTTATTAGACCACAAATAAATGTCTTTATTTAAACAAATCACAAGTCCTATTAGCATTGGCAGTTAACATTTTTCTAAATTATTCTAAGAAACCACATCAATTCAGTGGATAGGTCTTTATGAAAACAAGTTTGTTTCAAGGATTTGTGAGAGTGGGTAAGAGATGATTTACAACATATCATTTTTATCCAAATTTGACTACTGAGTTAACTTAAATTCCTTAAGCAACTTGTAACATCTAATTTCTGAAAACTAATTAACTTCCTTAATTAGGTGTTTTCCAAATTTAATTTCAATCACTAAATACAATCAAGCCTTATCTGACATTTTCCCTGTTTCTATACCATAAATGTTCATAAACTAAAGTTAAAACTTCCTGAGGTTCTTCTTGATCTACACATGTGGATCATCATCCACTAAGTCATAAAAGAGGAGACATGAGAGAGTATACATAAGAGGTAAGATGGGAGATAAGTGGTGTGAAAAGAGTTAAAAGGAAGGAGTGAAGGCAATGGAAAGAACCCAGAGTGAGTGAAATGGAAAGTTTGGTAGAGAGGAAAGAAAAGGGTAGATAGAGACTAAAAGAAAATATGTGGATGACTTGTAAAACAAAAAAAATGAAGACATATTTGCAATATATTGTCAGCAAGTGCATTAAGAACCAAAGACAGAGTGAGGGGTGGAAAATAGTTATGACAAAAACAAAAAGCAAATGAATTCTTCAAAGTTCTCACATGTTGACATGCACACAATGGTATAAAAGCAATGATAAAGAAAATAATGAAATATTAAAAAGAATTCAATGCGAGTCAGATAAACAATACCATTCTTAACAGTCAATGGAAGATTTCATATTTATACATGAGGATCATCTCCAATTCCTTCCCTGGTAAACAAAGAATTTATGTTATGCTGAAATTCATTGTCATGACCTGTACATCTGTCTAACAGGTTAATATATGCTACTATAATTATCCATAATTTATCAGAAATTGTGAAGTAGTAATTACAGAATATTGAACAAAAAGTTTAATAGATAAAGAATGTGGCAAAAACTGTCAAAATATAAACTGAAAGAACAATGAAGGTAGAAATGAAATGAATTAAAGGGATAAAGAATTTGTGTTTAAAAAAACAAAAAGGAAGGAAAGAATAGATGAGTAAATAAAAAAAGAAAAAAAAAAAAAAAAAAAAAGAAAAGAGAAAGATAAACCAAATGTAAAGACAAGAAACCAAAAAAAGACAATAAACAAGGAAGGAAAAAATATAAATCTGTAAATAAGAAATGAGAGAAGAGAAAAAACAAATGCATTCAGATCATGATTCAAACTTACCTACCTATTTACAGAGAAGTATTTGTTTTCCTTTAAGTCACAATTATTTACTATTAACCAAAGATCAACTTAATTATAATAGAAAAAAGTTTTCCTCTGTCCAGAGATTTAGTACACCCTTCTTTAACTATTATCAGCTATGCGTTGGTCATACGGCAAGGGGTAACAAGCTATTCTTGTATGTTATTATTACAGTAGTGGTTTCAATCCTCACTGGATGCTCTATACTGGTGTTGTGACAGAATATGTAAGCTTAAATACCCCTATTTTAAGCTAATTATTATCTATTATCTCAAAAAAAAAAAAAAAAAAAAAAAAAAAGATTATGTCACTTACTTGTTTCTTTAGCTGTAATGAATATTTTCACACCACTGATAAGGACTGGAGTGAGATTTTTCACTTGATCCAGGGACCGAATTAGCATATCACGATGGACTTGGTGAGTCAATTCTTTCTCACGGGCATCGACTTCCTTAATGATTTTGGTCAACACAGGACTGAGGTTCTATAAAGAGAAATGAAAAGTTAGAACAAAATATTGAAAAGGATTCTTTCTTATTTGCAGTTCTTCCAGTGTTAATTTCCAAATGATTTAAAAAAATTTTCAAAAAATAACCAGAATTTTAACCACCCTATTACATAGAACAAAAATTGACTATTTCTACATGTGTAAATCTGTAGATGCATTGAATGCATAACTATGTTACTATCAGAGAACCACAGATGTAAATCTAACAATTTTATTTTCACATCCACAGCAGAAACAAAAACACTTTGTATAAAAAAATATTATTGATAGAACTAAACTATATCCCTAGACATGTGTCGTAAATCAACAACAGTCTATCACTGTAGAATAATAAAGGGTTCAGTTCAGAATTCTCTATAGGTTACTTAGATTGATATACACTTGAGGAAGGCTGAAGGGCACAATGGCTGAAACAAGAAAGATGAGGACAATAGTTCAAATATAAATAGTGTAATTAATAAGATTTTATTTCAAAGGAGTTTAAAAAAAAAAAAAAAAAAAAAAATCAAAAGATACAGGATATGTAAATATTAAAATATTGAAAGTCTAGATTTTGTTGCTTGCAATCTTTTTTTTTTACCATATCCAAATGATCAAATGTTTATGATAATCAGAAACAAAACTGATTTTAATTTAGTAAAATAAGTATTACAAAAATCCTTTTGGCAGAAATTACAGTGAATTATATATACAACTAAACCATGTTTCTATAAAATTTAGATAAAAACAAAGAATTTAAAAGGAAAAGAATGAGAGGATACAAGTGAAGAGCGAGTGAAAAGCAGAGGAATGAAATAATAATTTTAGGTGTCGAGCATGAAATTTCTATGGATTCAGCCAGTAACATTTTGTCTGATTAGTGTGTTATAATTTTATATGATTAATCCATATTTGTGAATTGATAAGAATGTGAAATTTCTAAGTACTTGAATAACATCAAGAGCCAAGACAATTCAGCCTAATTTACTCAGACATTAGGACAGAAATTTGTGACATTATCCAATAAATTAAGCCCAACCCAGATTTTCTTCAGTATTATGCTTCAGATGTGAACTAAATAAATCAACTTAATCTAGTATAAAAACTAGAAAATAGAGCATACAGTAAGGACTGAACTCACTAACAATATCATATGAGACTTGCACAGTTACTAAATTTAACCTCGTCAAGTACAATGCTACAATAATGAGACAGCCAATGTTAAACTAGGAACAATGGTACCCAAGACTAACTTGCTAAACATTTAGGATTTTATTAATATTTCTTAATGTAGACATAAAAAAATGAATTGTGTTTTGATCAAGCAGGGGAGTAGGGAAACAATAGTCCAGAACTCTCCTTCTTTGACACAAATAAGGTACCCATCAGTTTGGTATTTACTTACCATACTACAACGTGACAAAGTTTTCAGCATTACTAAATATTAGTCTAAATCAAAGTTTTATGGTTGGGTCATCCAGAAAACCTATTACTGAGTGTAATGAGAAATACTGCCAAGTAGATGACTAACCAGTTACAATGACCAGACATCTGCTTACACAAATTGCTGCTTTACAGATGCCAGTAACATGTGAAGAGGCCTGTCAGGGAGCATATCTTAGAATCCCAACTTTATAAAAGGAAACAGGATTAATCTTGTACAGTTATATAACTGTACAAGATTAATTATTGTTTTGAGAACTGTCCAGTATAGATTGGAACAGTTCAGGCCATTCCCAAGAACTTCTAACTGCAGTTAGTTTTAAACAATTAAAGAAACAGAATTTGCACAAAGGCCTGAACACCAGAATCATTGCACAGGTTAGGAATTATTTAGAAATGTTTAAAAAATTTTTTCAAGAATTTTTTGCTTATCTCAAAATTTCTCTTTCCATTTTGATTCTATTTATCTAACTTGTCTCTTAACAAGATTCATGTGTCGGAAGAAATTGGCATTTTAAGATTCAGTTTAACTCAAAAGATGACCTCTTTTATAATCAAACTCCTTTCCCCACCACAGGAAATAAAAAAGTGTCAGGAGAGGGAGAGAAGAGAGAAAAAAAGCAAAGAAATAGGAGGAAAGCAGGAATGAAGTAAAAGAAAAAAATTATTAATATATACAAATAACTTATTTTTCTTTCCATTTCATTATATACAAAGGAAGTGCTTTCCAAAAGTTTGAGAAATTTCAACAAACCTTCACTATATCTAACCTTTGTATGTCTGTGTGAAAAAGAAAGTAACTTTTTTTCATGGTCAAATTCTCTGAACTTTTGAATAAAAAAAAAAAAAAAATTCTTGCTTGATCAACAAATGATCCCAATTAAAATTCTCAAAATTACTTTCAGAATCTCTTCCTCAGATTGGAACTGAAAGCTTTTCCACATGCACACATACATACACATTTTAGAGCATGGCCAATAAACACAATTATTGTTATAATAGTAAGATTTACAGAAAAAAGAAAAATGGAAAAAATTAGACATTTTATATTAACAGACTTAAGTTGAAACTTTCTGAGGTTTTCTTCATAAAGTACAAATGGTGTATTCTTCACACAACACTGAGGATATTGTTGAATATTGCAGAAAGAGGCAACTGGAAGTTTTCAATCTGGTGTCTAAAAATAAACTAATGAAAATTGAAGTGTCACAACAGATCATCTAGTACACAATCTCCCCTATACAATTATACTAGATAATCTCTTTGCTAACCATCATTTTCCAACCAACAACAATCAAACTATCAAAGCACAACTATCTTTTTCTGTCAATTGCAAATCTTCATTAAGATTTATTTTATATTAACTTATATTTTCATATTTTCTTCTATTGGTACAAAAAAAAACAAACGAGTAAACATTATCATAAATCCAGTCATTTTAAATGTGAACAAATAGAGAAAATAGAATTTGAATCTAAAAAGAGGCAAACATCACTGGGTTGGGTTGATTTGTAAAGTAACAAAGGAGATTTACTTCATTCAAAAATAGAACTTTTGAAAGTTGAATCCCAGTAACTTATTCAATAAAAAGAAGGCTTATCTGAAACATAAATAAAAAAAATTTAAATACCAACTACACAACAGTTTTTTGAAGACTGTCTTTCTGTCATTGCTTCAACAAATGACAAAGTAGAAACTGAAATTAGGGAAATACCAGTCCCAAGTCCATGATTTTGATGTCAGTGGCATTGGTACTTTTAAGGATTCATGCTAATAACTGACCTTCATAAGTTTACTCTAATTGGGCCTTTAGTATTACCTCAAAATATTGACAACTTTTTTCTTTGTTACCTTTTCCTCTATAAATGAACTAATGTCAAATTCCTTCCAAGCCTCGCTAAACAAAGTTTTGTCTAATAAAATGGTTGGTGGCTCATTTCAAGTATTTAACAACATGAAAACAATACTTTCACATTAAAACTGTATTATTCCCTGGTGAAATTGTGAGCTCCAAGTAAAAATATCAAATATTAATGATTGTCAAGTTTACAAAAGCCTTAATTTCCAAATTGATAAAGTTCAGAATTCTCCATTGAATTTCAGATTTTATTATTTTGTCTCGGCACAGGGGTCTGCAAATTCCCAGTGATTTACAAGAATTTGGAAATTTACACAATGGACTTTATGTTAGGATTTCCCAAGTTCCTCTCAATCCAAGACACCAATTAAATACTAATAGAAAATATGATTATTAAAGTTTAAAAAAAAATCTAGACAGTATGAGAAATGGCTATAAGAACATTATTTAAATATAACTCTAAATTAATTTAGCCATTTTTGTGGTAATAAAGTACAAATAGATGTACTTTTAGAAAATTCACTTGCAAAATATTATTGTCTGATAGCATATTCATTGCTAAATAGCAGATGTCAAAAATTATCAACTTCTTTTTATTATGTTCCTCTCAATTAGCAAAAAATAATTTAGGGAATAATTTTTTTTACTTTTATCAATGGGAAGTTAAAAAAACCCAATATGCTTTGGAAATGAAAACTGTACAATGAACCAAAAAGATAAATGCATACCAAATAAAAAAAAATATATAAAAAAACAAAACAAAAAACAATCCCAAAAGTCATTGTTTATTATAGAACTTAAAGAAATTGGATGAATGAGAAAGAAACCAAAATGAACAACAGCATTAACTTGAAACCAGATAGCTGCCAGCTATCTATTCCAATCATCTAGTCTCACTTAAGCTGATTTAATGAATTTGAATATCATTTGTTTATAGAGGATTCATCCACAAGTGTTACTTTAAGAATAACTAAGAGATTTATTTAGAGATTAGAACTTCAATCTTCTTTCTACCCTTGCTCCTATCATAATCTGCTGTTGAAATATTTCTGATTATATATATATAAATAATTCCTGAACATAGTTTATAAAACTTGTTAAATCAACTTTTAAGAGAGCAGATGTGATCTATCTTCAGACAAATTCCTTAGACATGTATTAATGATATATTACTATGTAACTTGTCAGTAGGTTTTTTTTTTTTTGTTTTTTTTTTAAAATGAGAAAACATTTATCAGATGTTTAACCACGTATGCTTTGTATTTGCTGTGTGATTCCTGCAAATGTTTGGTTTCAGGATCAAATTATTGAAAAGGTTTTAAAAACATCATGGTCAAACACATTCAAATTATGATGTCTTTAAATGTCACTTATACAGTACATATTTCTAAAACTTCAGTATTGAGAGATATCAAAGTAAGGGGATCTGCTTCATGTATTTCAAAATCAAAGTTTTGTTTTTAGACATTATGCAAATTTTGCCTTCATGTGTTAGGTTGACATCTTCAGCTCAGAATGAAATAATGAAAGTGTTCTTTTTTTTGTATTAAATCCATTAAAATATCTTCTGGACTTGAAATTAATCAACTTCAAGTAGATAACTTATTTTCTCTATGAGCTCATGCACCACATTATGCTGCTATTATTTCGTGATGATTGGTGAAACTATGTATAAGCCTGATCATAGATTTATCACCATGAATTATGAGATCAGTACAGTCTCAATGAATTTTCTTAGTAAATCCTTTTCTCTCCTGATCACACTGGCATTTATTAAGTCAAAATTGTGGTCAGATGTACTACAGTGAACCACAAGTGCATTTAAGCGTGGTTATGCAGCACATCTGATGTTTATATAGACTTTTTTTTTTTTTTTTTTTTTTTTTTTAGATTTCTAATGTTTTGCCATCATTGGGTACTTTGTACAATTTATTTTGTATATTCTTGCCGCTGACCTGCTGTTGTTGCTATTACTTTGTCTCATTTCTCCACTTTTATTTGGATACTATTCTACATCTTACTAATGTGTGTATATATAAGCCAAGATATATGGTGTAATGGATAAGAGCTCAGAATGAGTTCAAATTCTAATCAAGTTCATTATATTCACTTATGCACAAATACCCTTGGGAAAGGTATGAATTCATCTCTTCTCCGACCTAGCTCTTGCTATTGGTGAATATCAGGACACACTAAGCCATATAGCCTTGGTTGGCAATCAGTCTATGAAAAGAAAAAATCTGAATTCATAATCTGAGGAGGATTGTTTGGATATCTTGGGGTACAATATATTCACCAGTTCTCTGTATTTGGTTCTTCCAAAAAGTGTGGTTGGTTAGGGACAAGCTTTCACCCCTATAATCAAATTATATATATGGATAGTCTGGTTGTTCAGTTCTAAGAAATGATGGGAGAGTCCATTATATCTCAGCATATATCTATCAAATCCATTTATCAATCAATATATAAGGCTGTATTTTTTTTTTCAGATACTGTCCTTTTACTCTATATATGATTCCATTTATTGTTAGAAAAATTATCAAAAATTTAATTATATATTTGAGAATTTATAATTCTATAAGAAAGCTGCTTGAGAATTAAGGTGCAAAAAAGAAACCATTCTTGTTCTTAGAGATTTCTGCACTTGAGACTTAACATACAAGCATAAAAAATTATTTACCTTAACATAAGTGACCAAGTCTTCCATTTTGTCAACCACCTCAGTGATAGCCAGATATTCCAAAACATTCTTGCAGACTCTGATGATCTTTCTGACTTCAGACTCATCAAAAGCCAACAGAAGGGATGAGGTGCCTTGAAGAATACCTGTAAATCAAAAGTAATAAAATGGAGATTTGTTTTTGTAATTAGACAACAAAATAAATGTCAGTTCCAGTAAAGTTAATGAAAGATTTCCTTTTTTAGTGTGCTATATTCATTAGTATATTTTCTTAATGGAAATTTCTGAACAGCATTAACTGTTGGCCTGGATAATTGAAATTAAATGAGGAATGGGATAATCAGATTTGAGATTTTATTATTATTATTATTTTAAAAAATTATAATCATTTGTAACATGCTGAGAAGACTTCTTAAATTGTTTTGGAGTTAATGATTACATTAGTTACACATTATCATTGATACTTTATTAAAATTTTACTGGAAAGCTAATATTTCATTAAAATTTATCCAAAAAGGGTGCAAAAAAGGAAGAAATATCTGTCAAAAATGGTTAAATATTCAATTATGTTGTAAAAGGAAGGTAGAGTAATGAATGCACCTAAAATAAACATACTACAGACAAGCAAAAAGAAAATCAAACAAGATCAATGTTAGAATTTTCAAAGTTGGAGAAGCAGAAAGTGGTATTTTTCACACCCACATATCTGGATAGATAGAAAGAGTGAAAATAACTATCTAATGGTAGACTATTAACAAATGGACATAAAATATAAAAGTCATAGATATTTGAAAGAAAATCAAGAGAAGTTTAAAAGTAATTTTGTTAGTAATTTTATTAATAAAAAGGAAAGGTTATTTAATAGGATACAAATCTTGGTTGAGACTAAAATAAGAGGTACCAATCACTGTGGTCCTATTTTGCATAAAAAGGTAGGAGCTCAAAACTATAATATGCAAAAAAAAAAAAAAAAAAAAAATCCATACAAATCCACTATTCCAGGATTTGTTCCAATAAAAGTATTTTCATTTTTATTTATTTTTCATAATATATCAGCCAATATGTTCTCCATCATTTCAGTGTATAACCTGTTACTTAATTTTCATAAAATAAAATCTTTTTTGCTTATCCTGTTACCAGACAAATTAAAACTATTGATGGAGATGATCAACAAAAATTTACTGTGCACTGAAAAGTTATACTTCAAACAATTGAATAAATACAATAATGATTTTAAAAAGATGCTTTCTGTATGAAGGTGATCAATTGTTCAAACAAGCCTGGGAAAATTATTACATCTCAGAAGAAGGCACTTTGGTATTAAGTATTGACATACACAAGTTGGATTATACTACAAGGTAGCTGAACAAAATAGTCTAAACTTACTATGATTTATTGGAGCACAAAAAATGACAAAAACACAAAATGATGAGTGACAAGACTGGATTAATGTGTTTGTTTTTTTAATGAAAAAGCACAAATTTCTATGTAATTGTAATTTTCTGAAATTCTGAGGTGAAATATTGTCATTATTCCACAAATTATTTCTACTGGAAAAGCTTGACCTTCCTCTCATCTATGAAACCCAAAATCAACCAAGAGTCACCACAAAAATGACATTCTGTCAGTTATGGAAATAAATAGGTTGCATGTCAATGTGTATTTTAGGTGAATGTGTGGCTGTTCATATGGAAACAATTAAAGATAGAAGCATACAAAAGATTTGTTTTGATTATGGATATTTATTCCTTTTATGGTAACTGTAGTGGAACAAAGTTCTCAGCGTCTCTTGGGTATGTATTTTTTTTTTTTTTTTGGTCATTAAGTTAGAGTAGATAAGTATCATATTCATGGTGGAGTTCAAGTTTGCCTTGTACGGATTAGAAACAATCAAAAGGAAAGTTTCTACTTACTTTATTGTTGGATGGTTTAAAAGTTAGTATAGAAGTTAGGGTAAGTCCATACAAGTATCATTACTATGGTTGCACTCATATCAGCCTTGCACCAAGTTTGAACAACCAAAGAGAAAACATGACTAACTTTATAGATTGAGGATTTGGAAGAAACATGCAAGCACCATGCATTGGAAAATGGGAAGAGAGTTCAGTGGACAGGAGAAACTAACATACACCAGTGGGAATGTAATTACCATAAGGTTCACATCTTGGAGCAAAGTGGAGACAGCAACTGTGGTAGGACATATTTTTTTTTATATAGGCTTCAACAATGCCACTTAACATTTGGTGAAACCGGGGCAGGTGGGGGGGGGTCATATTTCCAGTTTCTTTACTCTTAGCATTATGGGAAAATGTATTTATTTTTATTTTGATTACTCATCATTATTATTTTATGTATCACTTTTATTTCATTTTCTTACACAGTTTCAACTCTCAACATTTGACTCCTTATATTATATTTTCTTTTATATATACACACAAAAACATAGCCAAAGCAATGATTAAAGTGAGATATTTTTTTTATGTGAAATCCTCATGCACTATGCAATACCAACATCTTAAGATTCTTGTGCATCATTATTACATATGCAGAGTAGGTTATGGCAAACAATTCTTGGCATGGACTGGACACTACTTGTTTCCTATAAATGTATTTGTATCCAATTGATACTGTATTGGAAGTCTTATGTTCACTTGAACTACAATCTATCATCCACTATGTGTCACTTGTAACAATTTTGATTTGATACATGAAAGTGATCATTCTTAATATCACTCAACTGCTGACTATTTAATCACCCAAGCATTCAGCTGAACAGAAGTTAGCAAGGAGAGTGGGCTTCAAACAAAGTTTTCCTAATCTGAAATACAATAAGCATTATGCAAACATTTCTATTATGGTTTACAAAAAAAAAAAAAAAAAAAAAAAAAAAAAAAAAAAAAATGGTATAGCACATCTACCTTGATAGAACATGTTAACCCCCAAATTCATGTAATTTGAACAGAATGTATAAACTGAATGTATTTTATTTTTTTCTGGTTACTCTCAAAGTGCAAATAACATACACAGGATTAGAGATCATAAAAAAGTTTTATGCCAGTCATTTTCTTTTTTCATAGACAAATTACCCAAACTTTTGGATAACACTTCATATCTAAATCTGAAACGTTTTCAGAAATTTGTACTTAGCACTTGTCTTCTCCCCAGATGATTCTTTTAAACAAAAACTGTCACGAAATTCTTATATAACCATGGGATTCATTGTCTTTTATTTAAAAAACAAAAAAAAAAAAACAAACATTTATTAATCCTTAGCAAACTAATATAAAAACAATTTTCTAGTTGTTTTTCTAATGCCATTTGAACATTTCTTCAATTTCACTAATGTCACAAAAATTAGGTCTTGATAGTTACAGCAATGAGAGAATGAAATTATGGTTCATACAGTATGATCCACAAACATAATACCCATATATTCTATAACCTTCTCTCTTTAGAAACATCTAACATCACAAACTTTACTCACCCACAACAGATTTCTCAGATGATCAAGTTACCCAGAACCATCCAACATCCCCCATAGAGAAGCCCAATTTCAGTACAGAATATTTTCCAAGTATTAAGAGAAGACAAGAGAGGTGTGTGCCAACAAAAATAATCTCTCTTGAGACATTGATGTTAAATAAATAAATAAATACAAGAATGCTAGCTTTTTTTAAAAATAGATTTAAAAATGTAATAATGGTAAAAGAGGCAACCAGATATGAATAAATGCAATCAGATAAGTGAATTACTCAGTAACCTGAAACTTAAATCAGATAAGTTTTATGTCTAACATGAAGATGTGGAGAAAAAGTAACAATGATTACTTTTTTTTTTCTCCTACAGAATTAGTTCCAGGAATTAGACAATGCAAAATGACAATCAAAATATTGTACAGGACTGCATACTTGTGAATTCTTATATATATATATATATATATATACATACACAAGACAAAGTTTTACATTTAATATAAGATAATAAATTTTGATGACAGGTCAACAACAACAATTGGCAAAAAAAAAAATTGGCACAAAATACCAAAACTGTAAAGCAATTTCTTTTTTAATTTTTCCTATGTTGATAATAACTACAGGTGAGATTAGACCAAAGGTCTTTGATCTGGTCTTAATAATCCATGCTTAGAACATTCATGATAGAAAACTTCCAACTGCATGTTGTTCAAGTTTGCTCTTGAAGGCTCACAGTGATTGTACATCTATCACTGAAGGTGGGAAACTAACATATGTCTATGACAATATCCAAAGAAGTTCTGAGACTCATGTTGCACTTGATTTTTTCCTACTCAAAGGAGTAACTTTGAGTGGTGCTATTGCTTCCTATGAAAAAAAGGTCTAAATGTTATATAACCCATGGGTTCTATCTCAATCATGCCTATCTTGTTTCTCTTGTAATGCATAGTCAATATACTTAACCATGCTAAAATCAATAAAATGCAGACAGAGTGCCTACATCTAAAAACTAGCACAACTTGATCAGCCCTGGCATCCTGTCGGATTCTCTAACCTGAATTTCTATATGTCTGTGAAAATGATGTTCATTGTCCACATGTACATCCAGGATCTGTCTATATTTCTGACATGAGGTATTATATACATTTACATTATTCGGACGACTGTCCTCATCTTTGTCGCCATATTTATTACAACGTTTCGGCCGTTGTACACTCCGGCCTTCTTCAGATGGTTGGAATGTCGAACTTAACCATTTATTTCACTCACTGGGATAGACTGTTCTAGTTCCATGTTTTAATGGATGTCAGTTATCAGTTATCTCCTGTTAATTTCCCTCTGAAAGTTCTCCACTGCCTTAACCGAGTATTGAACTCACACTCTTTGGGTCCTGTCACTGGATCTAACTTTATCCACTGTACCAGGTGTCCTTGAAACGGCTGAAACGTAATAAATATGGTGACAAGGATGAGGACAATAATCCAAATAACGTAAATAATGTACATCAAAGATATTTTTTTTAAGTGAGACAATTTCAGGGATTCTTTGTCAATGCTTTTATGAAGTCTCATGGACTAATGGATCGTTATACTCTAGATGAAAGACTGTATTTTTATTGTTAAAGCATAACCACGGACAGTCTTCCAACTAAGTTGTCAGAATTTTGCTGAGGTCTGTTTCTTCAGGCATCTGAATTCATGGAGTTTTACATCATTGTGTCATCTGCATATACTTCACAGAGTGGACTGACAACTTCATATCATGGATGTAGAAAATGAACAAAACAGGACCCAATACACTCCTTGTGACAGGAGCCCATCTGGAGAAGATCATTCAAACAAATGTGCTTCTTCTGAAATGCAAGATGGTGCCATTAGATTGAAGCTTGTGACCATTCCCTGCTAGTGGATAAGAGTCATACACCTTAGAGAAGTCAAAATAAACTGTGTACACTGGCTTCCTTTAAATTAGTCCAAATATTAAGAACTAAAGGATTTGTAACACAATCTCTTCAATACATTCAGATGATGCTCCATGACTTTACATATAATACGTATAAGGCTAACAGTTTTATAGTTACCCAGTTTGTTCCTCTTTAGTCAAGTACCATATGATACACACTTGAGTGACCATGCCTTTTTTGATTCATGACTGACTAGGCAGAAAATTCCCTGCAGTAAGTTGCCATTTCTTTGCTGCAGTAGACTAATTGCCAGACAAGTATAACCCCTACCTGAGAGGAGAAGAGACTTATTCATACCTTTCTCAGAGGTATTTGCACACAAGTGAATGTAATGAACCTGATTGGAATTCAAACTCAGTTCTTTGATTTCTCATCCTGAGCCATTACCCATTACATCACACTGCACAGCCTTGGTTTGTTTTTCTCCTTAAATATGGGAATAACATTTCCTTCCATGTGTTGTTCTTTTAAGGACTTCTCAAATATGACTGCAAGAGGTTCAACATACTCCTTTCTAAAAGGTAGATGGTCAATTTAGCTTCTTTTTCAATTCACTGCATGAAAAAGTATAGAACTAATAAACAGCATCTGTATCATATGTTGGCAGGCATTTTCATGCATAAAGACACTACAGAAATAAATATTCAAGATTTGAGTTATCTTAAATATTGTGATGATCTTTCTCATCACCACCCCCATGTTTTGTTTCCAATTTAATGTTAGCATCAGCATAAAGTGAGTTCCAAGTGAATTTAGCATGGTTTCCTTTGCAACAGACTTTTCAAAGTCACAAAAAACCTCTAGACAATCAGCTTTTGTTGGATTCCTAGTTTTTACAGAATTTAATCTGACTTGTGTCTTGCAATATCTCATGTAAGTTACATTCTTTTAAGCTTCTCATTCCACTAAAAAAAGGCTTTTTTCAATCCAGGTTTTTGTTTAAAATGTTGAAAATCCACCACTTATTCCATATACTTTTTGAACATTTGCCTAAAGCAATCTCATGAATTTTCAAAGTCCATATCCTGAATCTTAGAAATCAGAGTTTCTTTTGCCATGAATGTCTTCAGTCTCCTTTCTTGTAGTCAAAGTTAGCTTCTTTAAACCATCTATCTGTACAGTATCCTCTGAACTCAAAAGAACTGGATGATGACTCTTACTTAGTGGTGGGTCATGTACAATGTTTTGGGCTATTCTTTCTTCATTTGACAATGAAAGTTGTAATTTGATTACTTTTAAAATTATTTACTTTTAAAACAGACGCAGGTTTATTGAAATACTGGCCAAAGAAAGCCTCTCTTACTTCCAAAAATACTTGTTGTTAGAGTTAAATGGAGATATCCCAAACAGTACTTGGTAATTTGTACACACACACACACACACCTAACTAGCAGTGTACATCCCATCTCCATTTTTATCTCAACCTACAGCCTCTTTCACAGTCTATCTGCAAGAAAAAAAAACAAAAAACTTGTTGAGCTGACAAATAATGCCTCACCACACTATCAACTGTTGTTACTTCAAGGCAGAAAAAGAAGAAAAAAAAATTACATCATGTAAATTTAATCCAACAATTCACATGAAGTGAGTTTATGTTTTTTTTTTTTTTAAAGATTTTAGAACTGTTGAGATCTGAATTTCAATATGCAAAAAAAAAACAAAAAAAAAAAAAAAAAAAAAAAAAACAACATTTTATGCATTTGTTTGTGACAAACTCCATATTTCAGATTTGTTTCTCTTGTTACTTACATCTGTTCAGACCCTGGGAGTGACTGCTTCCGTGTCTTGTGCTCTGGTTCTTACCAGGTTTATTACTGTTTCCTTTGAGTATCCACTGATCCCCATCTCCTTTTATTGGTGTCTGTTCATTTCTGGTTCCTCAGTTGGGTTCATTCTAAAATGTCAGATCTCATTGAAAGCTCAATGAATTAAATACAATCTTCATGATCCTTCAACTTCCTTGTGTTCTTTAAAACATCTGAGATGCATTGATAAGAGGACAAAGTTATCAAAAGTAGCCTTGGTTTCAATTCACTTTGGAACTTTAGAGGCCATTGTTCAACCCAGTCATCTGACCCACTTTATGCTAACATTCAATCCTAGTCCAGTCACAAATGTTACCCATTTCAGATTGACACTTTTTCACAGAAGTGTAAATCAGACAAATTTTCTCAATGATGCTTGACACCAACCTAATCATCTAAAATTCTACCTTTTTGATTCAGTCTAAAGATATTTCATAATGACTAAGCCTGATTACTTTGCCATGGTTTAACAAGACATTTGAGTAAACCATAATTACTCTAATGATCTTGTATTTTTGGGTGCCCCTTACCTACTGGTAGTCTTGCACTAAATTAGAGTGAGTAAATGTCCGAGTGTTTCTCCTTGGTATAATAGCAAGCAAAAATCATCTAGCAGATAATTAACAACTACAATGATTTCCTTCTTCAATGGATGTCCCCATATGTATGTCTATTTTATATATATATATATATATATATATATATATATTAGGTTGGTGCAAAAATAATTTCGTTTTCTCACATAGTAACATATGTTAGAAAACGAAATTATTTTTGCACCAACCTAATATATATATATATATTAGTACTTTATTGTGAAACAATGATTAAAAGCTAACTGAACCCATGATTATTACTACTACTGTAGTGATTCCAGTTTGTAGAGGGGTGCCTCACATTTGTGGTATTCCTCTAGATTAAGCTCTGTATATTAAATATCTCAATATATTTACATATGTATTTGAGCTGAGGTTGAGCAACTTTATGATTTCAAAAATACATTCTCATATAATTGGAGAGAAAAAAGACAAAAACTTATGGTCTTCCATAAAGAATCTAATTCTGTTCCTAGAATGCAATCAAGATTTTAAGAGAGAGAAAAAAAATTAAAAATCGGACACTTAAGGTGTTTCTGAAAAGTTCTCAGTCCAACAAAGAAGTTCCTTACAAAAAGATTAAAAAATATGTTTGGTCAAATTCTGGGAACTAAGTTTTTGTTCCCTTTATAAATATATAAGATTGATATATAATCACAAAAACAAGATGTAACTCCCATTTTCTTTAACAAAAACCTACAACTCAAAGAATGTTAGTTTGTCTTTATGATGAATTTCACTGTAACAGAAAACAAAGATCTAGTTAACAAACAGAAAATTCTCTATAATTTTATCACCAAAAAGAAATGGTTGAACATAATTGCTATGACTGCATCCTCATTGTTTGTTATTTTAAATTTATATTACCTAAATTCTTAGAGAAAAAAAAATTTCTATAATTACAATTCTATTCATTAATATTCTTATTAATCAAAGATCTTTAGCAGAGATTTATCCCTGGGTTGTGCAAACATAGATTCTGGCTTTCTTAGGGTAAATGATTTGAGAAAGAAAAGTATAAACACAATGTCAGACACAGAAGCAGTTTCTGATTTCTTACAGTTCATTTTTTGTATTTCTATCTTGCATTTTTATCTTCACATTTACAACCAACCTATATTACAGCAAGCATAAATCAAGTTTAAGATGGGTAGAGCCTTGGGGATATATGTAATCATGAAACAAATATAAAAAGGCAAATATGATGAAAAAAAATGTAAAGACTAAACAAGGAACAGGTTTTACTTTGGTGTCTTAATTGAATAGATTTGTTACTCAAATTTTGTTGATAAAAATTATAAGAAAGCAAAGCCTAATTTTATATGGGGTATTGGGGATTGGTTAAATCAAACATAGCTTGTCAACAGAATTATGTAAAAATGTCTTTTTGTTCAATAAAGAATCATTGAGAAGGAAGTTCAGAATTTAATTGGTTCCCCCTGCTCATGACATAATTTCTTACAATAATAAAGACAAAATACTCAGATATTTAATGTTTTTGCCATCTCATTTCTGCTTGCAATTTTTTTTAACAATATGAGAGAGGCTTGAAAAGTTCTAGACCCAATCAAAAATCAGATGGTGAGTCAAATGTTTTAGTGTGGATAGTCCGAGAATTTTTCACCACACTCCTTGTATAAATGACATACCATTCTTAAATGCATTTTGTGAGTGTGTGTGTGTGTGTGTATATATATATATATATATATATATATATAGATAGATAGTGAGAGAGAGAGAGTGGGAGAGAGAGATACAAGTTTCCTGCAATATTCTATGTCAAAATTCTTAATTTATATGAAAAAATTAATTCCAAATTACAAGTGATAATAATTGGTATGTACATATTTCCTTGTCATTTGTTATATCACACACAGGAGTGACATGCTGTGAGGTATTGGTTAGCAAGCTCATCTAGATGACCTTGACTACTGTGTAGTGAATTCAACATTCAGTGAAACTTGTGTTGTGCCATACTAACCTAAATTTAGTAAATACATACAATGGTTACTCAGTGAACAAACTTTGGCCTATTCAGTATTGTGCATTCATTAGAGATACATTTTACTAATTTTTAAAACATTAAGATAAAAATCAAAAATATTTCTGTATCTGAAAATGTCGGAATGGTAAAAAGGAATTTTTTTTTTTTTTTTTTTTTTTTTTAGGTAGTTGTGCTTCACACACATCTTATACATATTACTGTACATCATCGAAATAATTGACTTTAAGCAAGACATTTGCATTTCCAAAATAAGAGAATGTCTCACTCTGAATAGTCTGGGTATGGGGGAAATTGAATACTACCAGAATGCAGAGCAATATATTGAAGCAGATAACCTACGGCAGATAAAATTTCACCCACTTGTCATCAATGAGAGAAAAAAATGCTCATGGAACCAGGAAATTAATTCATTTGACATGTGAATACCTGCTCAGATATCAGTGAATATTGTGTTAACATCAAAAAGCACTGAATTCATTTATAGATTAGTGAAGTCAGAGATATTAGAAATTTTTATACAACTGAATAAAAGTTTATTAAATTGTTAAATCATTTAAAGAGAAATATTTTAAAAGTTTAAGTCTTCACTTTACAACTTTGGTGCCATTTAAATATTTGCATAACCTACTGAATAAAAAGCATTATCCTTTTACAAAGTTTAGGGTTGTTTGTAAAGTTTATTCAAAATGCCATGTCCTGATAGAATCTTAATTGCTCCAAGGAAATCTTTAATTAAATGACCTTTTATCATATTCAAAAGAAAAAAAAATCTGAAGAGATATATAGCATACAGAAATTTACAAATTTATGGACAAATGAAAAAAGAGAATGGGATGAAATAACTATACAAAGGAAAAGTTCATGTAAATATCAACATTAAGCAACAAATTATTGTAAGAGTTAATAAAAAATATCAAAACAAACAAAAAACAAAACCTTTTCTTTTTAAGAAAAAGATGAAAGAACATCTAATCAAAAACTAGAAAGTAAGGAAAACTTGTATGAATTTTGTCCATAAAAATAAGGTTCTGTTGTTGAGAAAGCAAAAATTTCAAACTCAACCAATTTTCACTTTTCTAAGTAATGGTAATTGAATATATGGATATACAAAGCATCTCATAGATTCATGAATAATGGCTGAACCAAGTTCCTAATAGCAAAGTAATCCTGGAGATACATTCATTTCTTTATTGCAGCAGATTTTATAAAGGCACACATGCACACAGAGTAGGACCCCCCCCTCACACACACACCAAAAAAAACAAAAAACAAATAAACCAACCACTCCTAAGTAAAATCTTTTTTTTTTTTTTTTTAAGTCATCATTATTTTGGTTCTAATATTGATACTATTTACCTCCACTTGTTTGTCAGTAATATAATGATCTAAACTCATGTTCATTTATAGTCAATTCTTTTTTATGGCAGTCACAATATGGATCTTTATTTTCTTTTTCAGTGTTTAGTAATAATTAAGGATGCCTGATCACTGCTGAAATTGTCAGCAACTGAAATGATTTTTTATGATTTAGTACATTTGGTTTTTACTTCATAAATAAATTTAATCTTAATTAATGAGCAGTTTATATAGAAAATTTGGCCGAGATGCAAAGTAAATTATGGGAAAATTAAGAGAAAAAATAATATTCACATACACAGGTAAAGAGATGGAAGTTTCACAGTTCCTTTTGTATTAGCGTCAATACTTTAAAGCAGACAGTAAAATCTATGTATTACTTTTACTGTTTACTAATAACACAAGCTCAGCACATTTAATTGTATGTTTATGTAATATATTTTGCCTCTATTCAATAAACCAAAAATTGTAACCATATTTTGCCTCTATTCAATAAACCAAAAATTGTAACCATATTTTGCCTCTATTCAATAAACCAAAAATTGTAACCATATTTTGCCTCTATTCAATAAACCAAAAATTGTAACCATATTTTGCCTCTATTCAATAAACCAAAAATTGTAACCATATTTTGCCTCTATTCAATAAACCAAAAATTGTAACCATATTTTGCCTCTATTCAATAAACCAAAAATTGTAACCATATTTTGCCTCTATTCAATAAACCAAAAATTGTAACCATATTTTGCCTCTATTCAATAAACCAAAAATTGTAACCATATTTTGCCTCTATTCAATAAACCAAAAATTGTAACCATATTTTGCCTCTATTCAATAAACCAAAAATTGTAACCATATTTTGCCTCTATTCAATAAACCAAAAATTGTAACCATATTTTGCCTCTATTCAATAAACCAAAAATTGTAACCATATTTTGCCTCTATTCAATAAACCAAAAATTGTAACCATATTTTGCCTCTATTCAATAAACCAAAAATTGTAACCATATTTTGCCTCTATTCAATAAACCAAAAATTGTAACCATATTTTGCCTCTATTCAATAAACCAAAAATTGTAACCATATTTTGCCTCTATTCAATAAACCAAAAATTGTAACCATAAATTTCAAATAACACAAACTCAAACTTGTGTTATTTGAAATTTATGATGATTTTGTTTTAAATTAAAAATAAGGCAAGTTCATTAACTACATTTTTATTGTCCTTCAGTTTCATGGAATCACTTTGAAGTCAGTCAAATTTTGATATGCTCAAACTTAAAAGTTTATTTCATATTTAAAAAAAAAAAGTATTGTCTATGTGAATGATTTCAGAGAAATTTAAAGTAAAACAACAATCTAATCTGGCCAGGATAACTAACTTGTGTTTCGCCTAAATCCGAACTCAAATAATAATACATCAGCCATTTGTTTTCTCTCTGCACAATGTGTATTTTTTCAAAATGTCTTTATATAATGTCAAAGTTTCAATAACTTTTTTGAATTGAAGCAAAAGCATTATTGCTAATCTTAGTTAAGCAATGAAGTCATATCTGGATATTCAAGAACTTTTCAAGTATGATTATTATATTCAGGTTATATTGTTAACAATTCAGAGAAATGGCCAGACAATTCAAGTTACTATACTAGTTCTGTGGGGTCAAAGGTCTAAAATGACAAGCTGAGATGATAGAAAGTTGAAAAGTGACTTTTCTAAAACAAAAATACCAACAAAATTAGCACAAAAATTGAAAAATTTATAAAAAAAATCTTGTTTCACATAGGAAAATGTAAAGAATGTTGAATGAAGCTGGTTTCATCAATGCAAAGAAACTATTGCTGCCCACAGATAACATAGAAAAAAACCAACTGAAAATATACGTGATGCTCAGTGATGTTCTACCAATGTTCCAGAATGACTTTTCCAAATGTCAGTTGAAAGTTTCAATTCAGAATTCCTATCATAGTGAAAGCTGGAAGAGGTAGAACTATGCTAAGGGGTGTTTCTACATCTGGCACATGCACACTAGTAGAATGCAATAAGGTCATTAATTAAAAAATACCACCATGTACTACAAAAAAAAAATTGCTTCCAAGCCTGAACAAGTCAGATAGGAAAATAAAAGGCATGAGACCATTTTCCAACAAAATAATGGCAGAGACACAAAGCCAAAATAACAAAAAATTACTTTAAACAGCATTTTAGTCTATGATGTCTTGGCTTGGTCATTCACCAGGGTTTAAAACCTGTAGAAAGCATGGGCATATATTAAGGCCAAATTAGTTGGGTGAAAAGTTGGGAACACTGACCTGTTGTGGGAAGCAGTCAGACATGAATGAAACAACATCAACTGTTTACAGGGTGCTACATCAGAAAATTTTGGCTCAAGAAAATAGAGGAAAATCTATCCCATAATAAAAACAGGTTGTATGTACTGTTGAATAACATCATTGCATGTCAAGTGGAAAACATTTGATAAAAAAGTTTGCATCACTTTTTTTCTGGCTAGGGAATGTGTATTCTATACAAAATCTGAAAATACTTTAATGTAAATTTTCCTAAAATAAAATGAGTTTTTATGAGCAGCAAGTTATAACATTAGTTTCAAAATTCACATATAATGAATGAATTGACATGAATTATTGATAAGAAAAATGAGAAAGGAATTTCTGGCCAAAATCTGTGGCATCAAGAACCAGAAATAGCATTACCATAATCATATTGATCAAATCTTCCAATGTTATGTTTACCTGTATATAAACTGTAAAATGTGAATACAGCAGACTCATGATTACAAAAAGATCTACAAATTCTTGTCAATTGAAAAAGAAATAAATAAAAATGAGCTCTTGATTAAAAGACTAATAAAATTGGGGAAAACAATTTAAAGTTCTAAAAGCTGGTTTAGAGATAAGTCTAATTGATTGTCCGGTTTGATGCCACTGCTTATTTTGATTATGGTAACATTCAATTCCAAGTGATTGGTACCTTTAAAAGGAAGAGTAATTTGAATTATAAATGTCTGGCAGATTTTAAAATAGCATGAATTATCCACAATTAAGACTGACCAAATATTTCAGATTTTATTTGAAATAATAAAATGGATTTTTGATTTTTTTCTTGTTGGTTTGATCTTTACAGATGAATATTTATGCAAGTTAATTTTCTGAAGCCATTAACGCCAAACTAAATGGCAGAAAAATAGAAGTAAACATTTAAATATCAAAGAGAGAGGTTAGTGGAAAGCAGAGAGGGATGACATGAGAGAGAGATATGGGGGTGCAGTAGGGAGATAGAGACCTGTGTATAATCTTTCAAAACAGAAAGAATTGGTTTAGGGTCAAGACATTACTAAGTCTACATTAAATAAGTGTCTGTGACATAATAAACAAAACTATATGCCAACATTCTGATTTGGTTGTATATCTGATTTTTTTTTTTTTTTTTTTTTTTAAATTCTTTCAAGAATACTTCTCCATCTTAAAATAAATTTTACAACTGGTGCTCTAAAGTGTTTCATACAGAAATATCAAGCAAGTGAAGGATGAATTTTGAAGAGGAATGATTCACTTAAAACATAATTGTTTTCTATTTAAAATTTCAGCTATTTTTAAAGTAGGGATTTTTGATGGCGCTAACTGAACCATATTCAAGAGTAGTAGTTCAAAAGACAACATCTACAGATGATAAAATAAATGCAAACATCTGTAATACAACTCCTGGCAAGTATTACAAAAATTAATTCTAGATTCCCTGTTCTATTTCTTATAAAACTAGGTATATCAGATTCTGATAACAAAATAGCAACCAAGCTTTAGTCACATTTTTAAGGCAACAGTGAAAAATGTAAAAATAAAACAAGACAGCCTATGACATTGTTAGAATATTGATCTCTCACTTGAGAGAAAGATTTTACTTTGGTCAGTAAGCCAAGATCAATCATAGCAATTTTCTATGATTGATGCCACCCAACTCTAACGTCCTATCTCACTCTAAGTATTCAAATTGGTGCCAACTGACTGCCTGACCAATATTCTTTGGAATTCTTTTCGATTTATTCCAAGTTTATTGATTCTCTTACTTCCAGAAATAGAACAATTGTCGAGTAGAAGAAAGAGATGCAAAGAACAGAGCCTGAAAATTGACAGGAACACAATTATTCAGCACAAGTTGAAAAATAGGTACATGAAAATGGTCCAACACATACATTGATAAATGGCCATTATTTTATGGTGCATCAATTTCTATTTCATGGTCATGTAAGGTTTCAATTGATTTTTTTTTTTTATTATTCAAATATTACAAACAGTACTATTCTATGCCTTAAGTGCTGATTATTGACAATCTCTTCCTATTCTTTCATTCATAATGCATCTCAATAGCATAATCATTACGAATACATTTACATTATACAGAAGAGTGCTGAAAAGTTCTCAGCCTTACTCGCTTTGAAAATTTGAATTATTTTGTCACTATAGCTGGAAAGAGTGTTCTTGTACATTGTAAGATACCAATTTGCAGGATCTTTGTGCTTATATTATTAACTTGTTTCAGATCATTGACTGTCAATGAAAATGTGGAATTTTCAAGTGTTGAACTTTGAACTGTTGTAAAATTCCTGTTCTTGCAGAATACTTCAAAGGAATTCCATGATTACATGATGCAAACACTGTCCGACAGGTGCTGTGAAGTGGTGATGTGCCAAGTTGGCAGCTTGGAAGTTATAAGACTCAAAATACAGCACCAGCAAAAACTCCTGAAATTGTTGATCATGTTAACGACCTAATATTGGCCGACTGGCAAAGCTCAAATAAAATGAATTATTGAGAGATATCTAGGGAATATATTGAATTTATAATTCATAAGAAGTTGATTATAACCAGGCACCAAAGTGTTGACCAGAAACAATATTGAGCAAATATCAAAATTGATTTTGCTTTATTTTCAATAATCTAGTCATTATTTTTTTGAACAAATTTTCACTGTTGACCTGGAGGTCAAACAACAATCCACGCAATGGCACTCTGGTTCTCTGTAATAGAAAAAAATTCAAAACCCCAAAGTTTGCAGAAAAGGTCATGATCAAGTTTGTGCTTCGTTTTTTTGTGTTTTTTTTTTTTAATAAGAAAGGTATTTTGATGACTAATTATCTTGAAATTAGTGATATGCTGTACTGACTAAAG
This sequence comes from Acanthosepion lycidas, assembly GCA_963932145.1. Lineage (NCBI taxonomy): Eukaryota > Metazoa > Mollusca > Cephalopoda > Sepiida > Sepiidae > Acanthosepion > Acanthosepion lycidas. Next base: position 102,207,006 of record OZ010582.1, on the reverse strand, counting down.
GAGGCAGAGAAAGAAAAACTATGCAGAAAAGTGTTCTCTTTTTGCAGAATACATCTGCTCACAGGGTTGATGAGACAATAGATGTGCCAAGCCTTAAAAAGACTGAGACTGAGGAAATTTTTTGAATGATTCATAGATGAAGCAGAAGAGCAGTATTTCAATGTCAAAACATAAGCATTATCTTTAGAAGGGTTGAATAAATATGAAAAGAAAAATATGGTGATGAATATATGGAATAAACTCCTGTGTGGACCTGTACAGCTATAACAGATACTGCATCATCATTAGCAGCTGAGGCTTAAACTCTTTGGGCACAGATCCAAAGTCTCTTCATACTGACGGATGCCACAAAGTCTATTTCATGGCTGAGTAATTTTTGACATGTACTTGGAATGGCTCTATTTTCTCAATAACTTTATATAACTCAATACTTTTTTCACTGACATTGCAATGTCTCTTCAGAAAAATCATTAGCAATTCATTTATGTTATACATAATCATTCTATTCTGAAATTAATGATTGCTTCATTCCTGAGTACGAGTTAACTTCACAGATGCTTGTAAGATTTCACTTATACTGAGCAAAAGACAACACTGGGATCTTTTGCATCAATCAAATATATGTTCATTTCGTTATATACTACATACATTGATTAGAGTCTACTTTAAATATAAATCTTTTCAATATAAGAATATGTTTAATCTATTAATTGCAGTAGAATTTTTCATCATTTACAATTGGACTATAGAATTGCAATGATAGAAATTTCTGTTATCTACAGTTAATGAATAAATTCCACAAATAGTTCACCGAGCTGAAAGGGGGAAAATAATATTACATAATGTTAAAGATTCAACAGTGTTAAGTTATTCTCTGGATAGAATCAATCAAATTTATATTTTGGTGGGAAATTAATATTATAATAAAAACTATATAGCAAGAAGTAATTGTCTCTCAATATCACAAAATATATACGCAGTAAGCTTACCTATTATTCAACAATATAGGTTTGTTTAAACCGTTTTCCTGCTATGCCTAATATATCATCAATGGTATAAAGTATCATTAACAGTTTCTCTTAATTGTATTAATTTGAGATTAGAGTTTCATAACTTCTATTGTACTGATGGTGATAAAATCTTTCAAATTTCTTATAAAATAGACATTTTTATCAAATACAGAAAATGTAGAAAGTCATAATATTGATTTACTTTGTTTTCATATTTCTTTGATTAATTTAATCAATAAAGATGAATTTGAAGAAACAAGATTAGGTTATCTTTTCAAGCTTATATGAAATATGCATGCATTCAGTTATCTAACACACACACAAGCTTCATTGATTTCCAAAAAATACTTTACAATAATTCACATATATAAAATGCAATCTATATAAGTACATAACATATTTCACAAAGACTACACACTGATTCTAGACAAATAATGTATATGCAAATTATCCTGTACTAATCTTAAAAACTATCTTATGTTAATCATAAAATAAAAGTTATATGATTTGATTTTTTTCCATGTGCTCAAACTTTAAAAATAAAAACAAAACTGTATCAAACTCATAAGTTCTGAAATTTGTTCATAAATTGAACACTGTGAACATGTCTATACATGTAAGATATAATTTATATTGAAAAATGTGATGTCAAAAGAGAAGGTCAACAAAATGTAATGGTTCACTGGTAATACTGAAGATTTATCATTCATCAATTCAAATCGTACTAATACTGTTTTTTAACTAGAACTGTCTTTAATTCAGTTCTGTAAAGTATAGGATGTTATGTACTAACTATGTAATTCTATATCTTTAAAACTTATAAAAAGACATTGTACTGTAAGCTTGGTTATAATTAATCAAGGTGTATGTGTGTGTATATATATATATACACACACACACACAACTTTATACTAAAAACCTTCTACCAATGAACATATCCCAAGAAAATAATGAAATACAATATCATATATAAATGCTGCACAATAAAAATGGATAACAGTTGATATCAAACACTTTGCTTTCTTTGTGTTGCTATGACCATCCCAAATATCAGAGATTTGTGAAATGCAGCTCACTGGTGCTACTGGATCTCATACAAAGTCAGAATATGATGTCTCTATTTTAAATGTTGATATCAAACCCTTTCCTTTCTTTGTGCTGCTATGACCATCCCAAATATCAGAGATTTGTGAAGTGCAGCTCACCGGTGCTACTGGATCTCATACAAAGTCAGAATATGATGTCTATTTTAAATGTTGATATCAAACCCTTTGCTTTCTTTGTGCTGCTATGACCATCCCAAATATCAGATTTGTGAAATGCAGCTGACTGGTGCTACTGGATCTCATACAATGTTAGAATATGATGTCTATTTTAAATGTTGATATCAAACCCTTTGCTTTCTTTGTTCAGTTATGACAATGCCAAAGTTGTTGGATAGAATCAGACAGGTTGTTACTTGTTTCATCCAACCACAAAACATGTGATTATTAATATTTATTCTTTGTGCAAACTTTAAACAGGCCTCTTTCTAGCAATTTCAGTTACCTACATGGTCAGTCATGTAAGCAAGTTTTGTTCAGTGTACATTTGATTGAAATAGAAAAATTCCTAGCACACACTGACGTCATTAGCAACATCTACAGCCAATTTTTTCAACTCTTCATCAATCAATCTCCTTAGAGACTTTGGTGCCAGCTTGCATGGTGACAACTTCTGTCCATCTCTGACATTTCCACTTTTCTTGTAATATTTTATTTTGACAAGACTTTTTGCTTAACTTTAATCTTTTGCCATTGTTCTATTTATGCAAAGAAATAACATGTTCCTTCAAACTAGAAGTTAATTCAAATATGGAACTCTTCAAATAATTAAGCAACTATACAGCAAAAACTGAAATTATAAGAAATATTTTAACATTGTATACTCTTGATATTTAAGTCCTCTGTTAGAAAAATGGTTTAAAATATACTTTCTATATAGAATGAAAAATTATTTTCATAGATTTGTATTCATTTTTGAATATCAACAGTAATATCTTTAGAAACAGATTTTCAATGTCAAAGTTTACTCTTAATACCCGATTGTTGTTCCACTAGAAATAAAATCCTATAGATTCAAAGAAAATTAACTGTCTATAAATAAAAAAAAGTGTTAGAGAATTTACTCAGACAATACTGTACTAAGATTTCAAGAGTAAAAATTTATATGAATAAAAGATTGGTGAAAAGCTGAACATTTTTTTCTAATATTTTCTTAAAAAATTAATTTTAAAACTTTTTTTGATCATTTCTAAGGAAACAGAAAAAAAAAAAATGAAAGCTCAATTGAATTGAAACAAATTTTCAGCAACTGAAATTCTAACACTGTTAGTTTGAGCCAAAGGAAAAAATAACTAATTGTATCAAAAGTTTATTTAAATCTATTAGAAAATTTTAACAGTAAATGCTCAAGTACACTAATAACATTTTTCTTTCAAATACTTATATCCATACAAGAAATTTCATCTGTAATCCTCATGCTGTAATTTACTTAAATAGTTACATGCTATAAAGAACAAACTAAATAAAATTTTTTAAATTTTGAATATCCAACCTCTTGATCCTTCGATGAGCTTTTTCCTAGCAGGAGCAGAGAAAGGATCATCTCTGAGCATGTCTGATGCCTCAAGGAGCAACACTGAGGCATCTTCCACACGATGGAGGGCTGGAGGCATATCCTGCTTGAGGATTTGATCCTCACTACTGTTGATTGTGTCATAGCCAACCTGCAAACACAAAAGAGAAAACAAATCAAATAGAATGAAAACATGTAACTGCACATGCACACAAAAATATCTTTGTTTGAATAGCAACAGTACTCTACATTGTTGACTCACCACTCAGTTATATCTCTTGATGCCAGTGGTTTCAGATTGTCAAACACAGATGTCAATTATCACTTCATTTTCCATGAGGAGATGTTTTTGCTTTCTTCCATCATAAATCTTTATCTTGTTCTCACAATCCATCATTTGACAAAGATTATTTGTACAATCTAAATACAAGCTTAATTGATATAAATGTTATAGTGAAATGAATAATGGACATTATATGATGGCATAAAATGCACCAACCCCAAAATATCTATCAGATTTTATATATAAAATTTGAGGTCATCTGATTTTTGTTCAATGATTGTGCTTTGCCCAACACAGTAAGGCTGGGATATTAAATGTAAAAGTGGGTTAATATATTAGTTTTTTAAGTTCTTTAACTTTAAAGCTTAAAGACTGAGATAATATTTTAACTTACAAGATTTAAAATACTTAGAGATATAAATTTAAGTAGCCATTTAATAATGAACATATTCTGAAGTACTCCTGTGAAAAAACAGAAACAAAACAATGTTCTTTTACAATAAATTGGCATTTATCTCCATAAAATTTACAAACAAGTATGGAGTCTCATAATGGTAGTTAAAAGAGGACTTGATAAAACAAAAGCCACATATGAATGGAAATTATTTTCTGTTGGTTAACATAAAAAGATAATTCAGTTTATTAAGCAAAAATGAATGACAAATTTCTTCTTTTCAGTATTAACTATATTCAACATGTTCACCATTTTATTCCATTTTTTTTTTTTTTTTTTTGTTATTTTTAAGCAATTTCATAATTCCATCCTTTGATATTGTTTTTTTTTTTTTTATTTTGTTTTTCTTAGCAAAAAATTACTTGAGCTGATTTGCAGAATTCTGGGGAATTTTAATTATTTTTTCATTAAAATATTCTGTCAAGATCAGAATAAATGATATGATGGTTTAATTTTGAGTAAATATGGTGGATGAGAAAACTTCCTAGGCAAGCTTTAATAATTTTTGTTTCATCTCTATGCCAACCTTTCTATAGTCAATTAATTCTGGATACTTTTTATCAATTTTCCTACTTGGACGAAGAACTTGTTCAAATTGTTTGCTTTTCAAGAAGGAACTCACAGAGAACACCCTTCCAATACCACCATACATAGCATTACTTTGGATGAAGGCCAACCTTCTATACAGTTAATTGCAATTCAATTTGCTTGTCTAACAACCTCATGTTCCACATTATTGTAAAGTAACTACTTTTCACTGCTTTTCTATTATAATTTACTTTAAAGACATTTAAAGAGTCTGGCATGATTTTCCATTTTTGATTTGAGTATTTTGAACATGTTGATTATTTCTTGTGTTGAATAACATCGATTATTCTAAGGTAATGTCTATTTGTAACATCTTTGTCATGGTCAGCCAGGGGTGTATCCAGGTTTGATCAATGGAGCGATCTCTTCAACCCTGACCTGCTCTACCCCATGTTGCAATTGATTATATGGAGGCCACAATCAATTTGTCACAGGTATCTTCGTGTTAGGCTGTTCCAAGTGAAGCAAAGCTATACAGTAAAATTATAGAAAAAAAAAAAAAAAAAAAAAAAAAAAAACAAAACAAAAAAACAACAGCACTTGAAATATATAAAAAAATATTTACTATTTCTATATTGAATACTGCGTACAATGGTTTGTTAGTAGTTGCTAGGGTCTAGGTGTTAGCATACAGGAGTTTGCTGACCTAACGCATTGTTAAATCGGATGCAACACTTGGGTAAGCTGGTAAATTTTGGCTTGCAGAGTTAGCAAAATTTGTTTTACTGATTTGGTAAGTTTGGCTCATGGCTGATGTCGGAGGTTCTCGTGTTTGTCAGGAGTTGCAGAATCTCTTAGCAACCTCTGCCACTTCTGTCTCTTCTCAACTCCCAACTGTCCGAATTCGCTTGCACATTTGTATTAATGGACTCCAACTAGAAACCAGTGTGGGGCATGATATAATTTGGATTTTGGTGAATCCCCTGATTCACAAAAAGAGTCCATTGTTGTCTGCCAAAACAAAACTGGTGTAGGGGTGAGCTATAGTTTTTTGTTTTTTTTTTGGTGGGGGTATTGGTATTTCATCCACCTGTCATTTCCATTGCTTTTGGTCCTGAGAAATTAAATTACTTCATAATTCCCCTTCTCTCATGGGAGATGGGTGCAGGCATCGCTCCACCTGGGTACTTCTTTCTCTTATTACCATCTCCGACCAGTGCTCTCCAGTGGGTATGGGCAGCTCCTTCCTTGATTGCTCTTCTGCACTTGTCACTTCCACCATTCAGTCGAAGACTAATAAATAAAAAAAAATATTAGTCACATAAGTGAATTGGCACAACAATTGGCTTTATCAGCTTTGACCCAAGAGACTTTCCCAGGGACAATTTTGCAACTCACATTATGGTGACAATTCATTTGGCCAAAGGTCAACATATCCGCAGGTGTTCAGCATATTGGTTTCAATCCTGACATCGCTACAAAAAGATTTCATTTGTAACTGGTATTTAATCCAATTCTCCTCATGTCGATTTCACAGGAGTTGTTTGTCGAATACTGTCAACACTTGCCCCTTTGTTGCTGACAACATTGCTCTCAGCTGGTCACCTGGTTCATTCTATAAACAGATTCTCTGGGAATCAATTGCCATCAGTCTTATTCTTGATATTCATTTAATCCTTTCCATGGGAGTTCATTCATCAATATCTCATTTTCATTGATATTCCAAGTTTTATTATTAATTAACAGCAACCCAAATAGTGTTAAATATTTAGTTGACACCAAGTAGTTCATCCAACCCTGAGTACCATACAGTGGAGACTTGGCTGGATGGATGTTGGATTTAACGGCATGTCAACTCCTATTTGGGTCATTTTATGCCGAAGCCTTATTTATTTATGAATTTAAGATGGTTATATTGTATAAAAGGTTGAAAGGCTGTTGGGTTTCATAATCTATTGTATTTTTTGGGATTGCTTTTTCTTGTAATTGTTTCTGTTTGTATATTTTCATATCTACATCCATACATGCATATATATGTCTATAAACACATATACACACATACATATACACTATTTGAAAGGGTTATATTTTATTGAGGATCTTGATTTCTTCGAGAAAGTTGTATATTTTATTTGCGTCTGTATTTTTGAAAATTTCTTTTAAACCTTTTCCATTGAGATATTTTTGTCTTATTTTAGCTATGATTTTGCATTCCAATACGATATGTTTTATTGTGATGAGGCTTCCACATCTGCATTTTGGTGGATTTGTCTTTTTTAATATATAAGAATGGGTTAAGTATGTGTGTCCTATATGTATTCTGGTTATGACGACTTGTTTTTTCTGAGTATTTCCAAGATTATTTCCCCATTTTCCTATTTTAGGTTTAATTTGAAATAGTTTATTTCTGGTTTGGTTTTTTCATGAATTTTGCCATTTGTTTCTTATATATTTGTTTATTTTAGGTTTTAAGTCTGTATATGGAATTTGAAGATTTTCATCTATTGTCATTTTTAAAGATGATTTAGCAGCAGTATCTGCCTTATCTCCTCCTTGGATGCCAACATGGCTAGGAATCCAACAGAAGATGATATTTTTGCTTTTTTTCCATTGAATGTAGTTTATATAGGAGACTTTGTATTAATGGATTTTCCAGTTTTTTCCCTTTTAGGGATGTTAATACAGATAATGAATCTGAGAAAATAATATAGTTTTCTCCTTTGTTTTGTTATATGAATTTTAGTGCTAGTTTTATTGCGTAAGCTTCTGCACTGAAAATTGATGCTTCATTTGGCAAGCGTTTTTTGATAATTGTTTTTTTTTTTTTGTTATTGCTGCGCTGCCTGTTTTTTCTTCGTCTTTTGAGCCGTCCTTGTAAATACTTTCATCGTTTTGATATTTTTCTTTTATTTTTGAGAATTTTTCAATGTATGTTGTGGGGTGTGTTTTTGATTTTGATAATTTGTTTAAACTTAATATTATGTTTGGATTTTTGATTATCCATGGTGGTATGTTTGATTGGTTGGTTTTAAGTATTTGATTAGACTGTATATTATTTTCTTGGATGATTTCTTCCATTTGGAGTCCTAATGTTTTGATTTTATTTGTGTTAAGATTAAATTTCTCTTTGTGATTTGGTGTAAGTACACAGTCGTCTGTGGGGTTAGAAGGACAAGAAGAGAGTTTTAGATAGTAATGAGTTGCTAGTTTTTCCTTTCTTAGTTGTAATGGGGGTTCATTTGCCTCTACATGTAGACTCTCTATAGGTGAGGTCAGATAGGCTCCTAGAGCTATCTGAAGGCCTTCATGGTGTATTGTGTTTATTGTTTTTAGATAGGACTTTCTAGTTGATTGGTAGACCATGCTGCCATAGTCCAGTTTGGAGCGGATCAACGTTCTATAAAGTTTAAGAAGGGTTTCTTTGCTAGCTCCCCATTCTGTGTGGGCTATTGTTCGCAGTAGTTGGAGAGCTTTAAAACATTTTGTTTTTAGGTAATTGATATGTGGTCTAAAGGTCAGTTTGCTGTCAAAGATCATTCCTAGAAATTTGTATTGCTGAACTACTGGTATTTCTTCATTTTCTAGTTTTAGAGTTGGGTTATTATGTAATTTTTTCAGTTGGCTGAAGTGTACAGATTTTGTTTTTGTTTTTGATATTTTAAAACCGTTTTCAAGTGTCCATTTGTTTATTTGATGTAAGCATTGTTGAAGTTGTCTTTCTGCTGTGTTGAGGTTTCTCGATCTGTAATATATTGTAAAATCATCAACGTAAAGGCTACAGTGTATTCCTGGTTTGATGTTTTTTATTATGTCATTTATTTTTATTTTGAAAAGTGTAGGGGAGAGTACACTTCCCTGTGGTACTCCCTCTTCTTGCTTTTGATAATCAGATAGTGCAGCATCTATTTGTACTTGGAAGATTCTATCTGTTAAAAATCCTTTTACAAAGTTTGGTACCTCTTAGTCCTAGTTTATGCAGATCTTTCATTATACCATGTTTCCAGGTTTGATCAAATGCTTTTTCTATATCAAAGAATATGGCTATTAGAAGTTGTTTGTTTAAATTGACTTCTCTTATGGCTATTTCTAGTCTTATTATGTGATCTATTGTACTTCTTCCTTATTTATATCCACATTGATATTTTGATATGTGTTTTCCTTCTTCTAGAAACCAATTCAATCTGGCATTGACCATTCGCTCTTACATAGCTTGTTAATGCTATTGGTCGATAACTTTGTGAATTGTTTGCCTCTTTTCCTTCTTTGAGTATGGGAATAATTATCGATTCTCTCCACATTTTGGGAAATTTCCTAGTTGTCCAAATATTGTTAAAAATATTCAAAAGGTATTTCAGCAATTCTTGTGGTAGTTGTTTAATAAATTCATAGTGGATTTGGTGTGGGCCTAGTGCTGTATTGTGGGATTTTTTTATGGCTTCTATTAGTTCTGCTTTGGTGAATAGGTTGTTGTAGGCTTCTGTATTTTTAGATGAGAAATTTAGTTGGTTATTTATATCTTTTTGTTTATACTTTTGTAGGTTTTGATTTTTATTCATTTTAGAGTTTTCTGCAAATGTCTCTGCTAGTAGGTTTGCTATCTCTTTTTTGCTGGTTGCTTTAGTGTTGTTCTTTTTAAGATGTATTATTGGGGATATTTGATTTTTTCCAGCTATTTTTCTCATTTCCCATATTGTTTTGGTTTTGGAATGTGTATTTAGGCTGTTTACATATTTTTTCCAACATTCCCTTTTGGCTTCCTTAACAGTTTTCCGTGCTACTGCTTTGAGTTTTTTCATTTCAATCAAATTTTGGGTTGTGGGTTCCTTTTTGAATTTTCGCTATGCTGCTTCCCGGTTTCTGACTGCTTTTTGGCAGTTTTTGTCAAACCAGGGTTTAGTTTTTTTATAATTATTTTGCTTTTTTGGTATATTTTCTGAGGCAATGGTTATTAGTGTTTTGGTAAAGTATTCTATCGAGTTGTCTGTGTCTTTTGACTGTATCAGTAATTGTTTACATTTGTTTTTGAAACCCTCCCAGTTGGCTCTTTTCAGTTTCCATCTGACGGGACCTATCTTTTCTTCCTTGGCAGGCTTTTGATTTTCTAGAATGATCGGGTAATGATCACTGCCACATGTGTCGCTAAGTGTTTTCCATGTATAGTCCATACAAATTTCTGGATCACATATACTTAAGTCTATTGACAATTCTGATCCACTGGAGGGATTAAGGTAGGTTGAGGATTTATGATTTAATAGACATAAGTTATGGGTGTTAATTATTTCTTCTAATATTTTACCTTTAGTATCTAGCTTTTTGCTATTCCAGATAGGATTATGACTGTTAAAGTCTCCTAGTAAGATTCTGGGTTTAGGAAGTTGCTCCATTAAGTTGTTTATTTCTGTTGTATTTATTGGTTCCTGTGGGGGTATATAAATGGAAAGAATTGTGATGGTTTTATCTAGTGTCACTTGTGTTGCTATTGCTTGTAATTTAGTCTTAATGTGTACTTTACTTTGCGGTATGTCATTTCTAATCAATATTGACACTCCTCCATTAGCTCTATGTCCTGTATTGTGGTTATAATGGTATTGTTTATAATTTTTAATTTTTAAGTTGGCATTTTCTTGTAAAAAAGTTTCCTGTAAGCAGATGACGGCTGGATACAATAGTGACATAAGTATGAGTAAGTCATTGTAATTAGATTTTATTCCATGACAGTTCCATTGCAGGATCTTATGTGCCATAGTTATATTTTCATTTTTTGGTGGGTGAAGTTACCTTTTAGGTTTATATCATTTGTCCTCTCCAGTTTTTTTCCATCTCTTGAGTTTTTAGAAGCTTTGTCTTCAACTGCTTGTAGTGTCCTTCGGTCAGACTTGGGGTTTTGTTTTGGATTTTGTTTATTTTCTTTCTCTTCTATTTCCATATATTCCATAGGTTCAAATTTATTTTCATTTGATATATTGATTCTTGATTTTGAGTTAGATCTTGATCGAGTGTTTTCTTGTTCTGTTGTCACTTTTTTGTCTTTTTGTTTATTTTTCATTTTCTTGGTTTGAGTTTGGGAAGAAGAGGGTTCGCTGGAGTTTTGTTCTGTTTTCTTTCCAGAGTTTTTTGCCTTCTTCTGGGTTAATTCCATTTGATTTGGGTTGTTGAGTTTTATTTTTATTTTGATCCGATTTAAGTTCAATTAAAAAGGTTTTTAATTCCTCAAGGAAAGCTTTTAATTCCTTACATAAATTTGTTATTTCAGTTGTACCCTTTATTTTATCTTCATTGTTTATTTTATTTGCTTTTTGTACCATGGAGGCGTAGGTGTTTTCTTTTATGTTATTTTTAACTTCTTTTCATGCTTCTGAGAAAGATATATTTTTTTTGTATTTTATTATGATTATTTCTTTTTCCTGTTTGTAGATACTACATTGTTTTGAGAGGGCAGAGTGGTTTCCCAGACAGTTTGAGCATAGGCTCTCATTTGGACAGTTCTCTTTTTTATGTTCTGGTTCTTTCTCACTACATTTTCCACATGTTTTTTTGTTTCGACAGGAATCTCTGTGATGCCCAAATTTGTGGCATCTATAGCATTGAAGAGGGTTTGGTATGTATTGTTCTACTTTTATAATTTCATATCCAATTTTAATTGTTGTCGGAATTTGGGGGGAGTTGAAGGTTAGAATGTAGGTATTAGTTTGTATCTCTGCTTCATTTTTCTTTGTGATTCTTTTGACATTTGTAACACCTTGAGTTTGGAGTTCTATTTTTATCTCCTCTAGAGTGCACAGGGAGAGCTCCTTGCTTTTTACTACACCCTTTGAGAAATTTAGGGTTTGGCATGGGTAGGATTTTATTTCTATTTCTTGTAGTTTTTTTTGTCGTATTAGTGTATCTGCATATATCTTTTTTTCCACTTCCACTAGTAATGTCCCATTTTGTAGTTTGTTTTTTTTTACATTTTTTGGTATAACTATATTTGATATAGCTTTTTGGATTTTAAATGGAGATATTTCTGTTAGTGCTTTGTTGCTTATTGCTTCAAGAACAATAAATCGTGGAAAGTTTTCACTATCATTTTCTGATTCGGAGTCATTATCCACATGTGGTCTCTTAGAAGATTTTTTTTTCCATTGTTTTTATTTTTGTTCATCATCCACACTCCATACCCACCGCGGAGTCCAGTATCGGGACATGACAAGGGAGAAACCCATTCGCCTTGCCATGTCGGGGCTACGTGAATGATATACTCTCTTTGGGAGGAGTCTTTGAGCACGCGTGTTCCTTTGTTTCCGTTATCCAAGTTTTACGGCTGTGAAGGTTTAGCAGATGTGTCAGATCCTTTTTTTCTCTCAAATTGATTGACCCTCAGCCACCGCCTTCCATCACATATTTAGGGTTAAGTGTTAGTTTTGGTTGGGAAGAGGAGTGTAAGTTATAGGTTTGGGGTGGATTATATATGATGGGGCTTGACATGACCAGCCGATTGATCGGATCGGGCCCCTCCGACCACCCGTCTATCCCAGGTAAGGGCCAAAGTGGTGTGTTACAGGATTGTGACCGCTTTACACCTGGGTTACAACCTGCTCAACCACCAGGATCCCGTCCCCAGACGTTACGGGTCGCCACCCACGGCCAACAGGTGGCCCCATTGAGGGACTTTTACCCTATGCAGGGGGGGAAGTTGGTGTATTCTGATGCCCCACCAACCAGGCCTAGTGGAGACTTGGTAGTACAAAATTTTCTCCTTAAATTGCAAAAAACTTCTTTTTTTTTTAAACCTTTCTTAAAAAAAAAAAAAAAAAAAATGCCCAATTTTTTTTTACCTTTCATCTTTAATCTTAGAATCAATAAGGAAATGTACACCATTTTTATTTAATACACATGCTGTTACAACACACAAGATTTTTTAAATGAATTTGAAACTAGATATACCTAATGCCAAGAAGTGATAAAAACGATTTTGGCCAATCCATTTTTGATTTTTAAATTCCAACAGGAATTAAAATACAAGTAATTGCTATATATTTACTTGAAATACTTTGTGATAATTGCACTGCCATTTCCAAGTCAAAATTTTAGCACTGACAAATCACAAAATAGATTATAAAAAGCAAATTTAAGAATGGGATATGTATGAAAAGAATGGTTCAGTGCTGTGAAAAATGTTCTTGATCCTCCAATAGAGCCACCCATGGCTATCATGGCAGATCTTTTGATTGCCTGAGGAATTATTTTGTGGCATTATAACAGAGTTACATGAAGAGAGTAAATAAAATTTTAAAAAGTATCAAAGAATTTTATTTTAAGTAAATCATGAGAAGAAAACCAACGGAAAAGGGAGAAACCAAATCTATTTGCATAGATGGTCACTCTTCTGAAGCTTTCTTGATAATTTTTTTTTATTATTATTTTCTGTTATGTTTAAAGGAATGCAGTTTTTAATATTCTTCAACACACCCTGAACTTTCATACCAGAAACCCAACTTTTCCTGACAAGATACAATAAAAACATCTGGCAGACTCAAAGAATTGAAATGCTGCCATTGTATTTTCATATGCTGAAACAACTAATTCCTGCTTCATATAAAAAGGTATACACTAAAGCTCCCAGCACCTTTTTTTATTAAAGTTAGGGACTGTATACACAGTCATTTAATAAGCTGTAAATCTTCTAAACACTTAAATAAGTACTACTCGTATCACAGATTATACTAATACAAGTAAATAAATAATAATCCAAATTGGTAAGTCTACATTTGGTGAAAATTGTACTTAAAATGTCTTTTTGCCTTACATCATATCAACTTAAAATTCAAGATTTTAAATCTAAAAAATTTAGGAAAATGTGAATTGACTTTATAAAGATAGAAAAGGTCAATTGTATTAAGTCTATTATAAAATAAAAACTGTCTGAAACATTCCTACGAAATTAGGAATGGGAACTAAGCAAATTCATATCTGTGTCCAATTCAGTGAAAGTAACCATATTGTTACTATTTCCGAGTAGTATACTAAAATAGCAGAAAATATTGAAATAGCAGAAAATCAATAAAATACTGACAGTCACATAAAAAATGGCTATCAGGACAGATCCATTTCAATTCTATAATTTTATAGCTAGAAGGGTTACAAATTTCCAAGAATATTATCACTTTTCCAAATTTGAAAAGGCATTATCCATGGAAAAAACTCCTAAGACAAAACAAGAATTTAATCTCATTGGAAGCTACTTTTTTATTTCCATTCACACTACTTAAAAATCAAATCTGAGTAAATTGTGATAAAAATCAAAATCAAGAAGAAAAAAACTATTAAAAAGTTATTTCATCTCAAAACTCCAGTAACTTAAGTGTATTATTATTCAGCAGTAAAAATAAAATATATTGTGAATGATTAGCAAAGAAACTTGATAATATAACTAAGTTTGTGCCCTATCTAATCATAAGGCTTCCATGGATGAATTGGTTATGGCATTATGCAGGACAGACAAGCTTCTGGGATATGAGATACAAGTTCAAGTCTTTTGTAAAATTATTTCTTTAATCTGATTTCATGCTACTTCAAATGGTCAGGTTGTATTTAATTATGATAAAAAGCAAAAAAGACCTCGACCAGTTAAACTGATTATAACAATTTATCTCAATCTTCAAATAAAGTTAGTTTTATATATATATATATATATATTTTTTTTTTAACAAAGTATGCAATTTTCCCTCCCATTAATATACATTATACAGCTGTTTTCATACTTTCTCAAAGATGCAGAGATGAGTGTATTTTAAAATTGGAGCTAGAGAATTGCAACATCTAACAACAACTGTTTTATTGAAATGTTCTAAAATCCCAAATGAAAAGTCCAGACACATATGATAAAAGAAAGGATAACCTTTTTACCAAATGTTTCTATTCTGTTTTAATTACAGTTACTAAATCTACACATTTTTACATTAAAATAACCTATTAAATTTGAAGAATTTTAGTTCAACTCCATCTCTTTTTTTTTTTCCAGCCTGATAAACCTACTTAATCTCTCCAATTGCAAGACAACACATTTGAAGGTAACTTTCTTATTTTTGGAACATGTGTGTGTCAAATTCAGTGAAAGTAACCATATTGTTTACCATTTCTGAGTAGTACATGGAAAATAAATAAAAATACTGACAGTCACATAAAAAATGGCTATCATGACAGATCCATTTCAATTCTATAATTGCAGCTGTCATGTACTAAACAAGAGAAAATGGTGATGTATCTCCTACCTTTAATACAGCACCATAGAGAAAATGTTAAGGTACATTTTCAGCAGGACTAGTGATTGGTGCCATGTGTAAAAATAAAAAAAAGTAAAGGTCATTTCAATAAACACCTGCATCTATACCTTGATTGTGCTTTAACATCTGTAATGCAGAAATGATAAGCAGATGGTACAATGTTGAAAAGAAACTACAGTATCTCCTGGAGAAGGCAGTAAAAGAAAGCATGAAGAAAGGATTAACCATCAATTGTAATAATAAAATGTATGCTTGTCAGCAAAAGGAACAGCCCAAGATACAAACTATGAATTGGGGACACCAATAACAAGTATTCAAATTTAAATACCTAGGGAGTGTTTTAACAGGGGATAGAAAATCCAAAGGCGTATTAAAATAGGAAAAAGATGTCTTCTAAAAGCTAAGCCAATTAAGAAACAGATAAATTTCATTAGAAATAAAGAAAAGACTACAAAAATTATGTAATATCGATCCTCCAATATGGCAGGATGTGTTGAATAATATCCACACAGATAAAGAAAAGACTTGAGGCAACAGATATGCCCGAGCAAGCATCTGCAACAATGACTGGCTTGCCACCCTAGTAAATAGGCAAACTCAAATAGGAGTCGCCAGCCACAACCAACACCACCACCAGTTGCAGCAATCAAATTTTAAGCATCATTTATCATTTGATCTGGAACTCAGGATAAAGTTCTTTAGAGTGATTTCTGCAGACCCAAAGGATGGAATTAGCTCAGAATTCTTACATAAGCAATATCAAAATGCAACTATATATTTTCAATAAATAGAATCTGATGTTCAAGTGACATTAAATGACATTTACAAACAGACAAAACTTTACTTGCACAGAGTTTTGTGCTAAAAAACAAGTTTCAAAATTATTTTTTTATCTAAACAATTTTATAGTTTGGTGTTTTTAGTACTTAGCTGCAAATGAAGATATTTAATGTCAAAGTAAATCATGCTTTGTAAATAGTCTAACATTTTGGTTAAAAAGTAACTCACTGTGTTTACTGATTAAAACTAACCAAAATGCTGATTATTTTTATTATAATAGAGCACCAAAGGAGGAAAATTTAGCTTAAAATACTTACCAAAAATACTTAAGAACACTGAAATATCTGTTTATATTTCTGAGATGAGGTATTATAACTATTTACATTGTTCAGACTGTTGTCCTCGTCTTTATTATCATATTCACAACATTTCAGCCATTGTACCCTCCAGCATTCTTCAGGTGATATACATTGGAACTTCCAACCAAACCCTTTATTTTGTTAACATTTCTTGTTCTACATGCCATGCCTTTTCTGAATATCTCAGTTTTAGTTATTTCCCTTTAGTCACTCAAGTTTCCAAGTCTTTGTTCAACTCTGCTGTGGCCAGGTATTGAACTCACAACTCTGTATTAAGTCACTGGATTACTTCAAATAATGCTTTTATTCACTGGGCAATGTGTCCCCATGTCACCTGAAGGCTGGAGCATACAACATATGACAAAGATGAGGACAACAGTCCAAACAATGTAAATAGTGTAAATAACACGAAAATAACTTCATTGTTAGATAATACTTTAACAGTTTTTTAGAGAGAAAGTAAATTTTGATAATTTACTCATGTATCAGGTCATCCCATAAGTTCTGTCCAAATTTTGAATAAAGAAAACAAGTGACCAAATGTTACATTTAATTACAGATTCAATTAACAACATATTTCCCTGATTATCTATGACTTCCTTCCATCTATTAACAAGTTTACTAATTCCATTACTGTAAAATTCTTTTGGCTTTGATTCGAAGAACTCACAAATGTCAGTTTTAACCTCTTCCTGTGTTACAAAAGCTGTTTCTTCCAAATGATTCTGTAAGCTATGAAACAAATGGTAGTCTGAAGGAGCAAGATCGGGAGAATAAGGTGGATGAGGAATTTTCTCCCAACCAAATTCTTCGATCTTTTGTGACGTGATTCTTGCTGTGTGTGGTCGTGCATTGTCCTGACTAAACATCACTTCTTTTTGATTCACTAGAGCAGGTCTTTTTTCCTCAAAGCTTGGTTCAAATGCTCTAATTGCTGACAGTATATTTGAGCATTAATTGTTGCATTAGGTGGTAAGAATTCAAAGTGGATTATTCCTTGGCAATCCCACCAGATTGAAAGAAGAACCTTTTGCCCATGAAGTTCCCTTCTCAGCTGTGGCTGGGGTCCTTCCTCTTTACCAAGCCACTGTCTACAATGCTTAACATCTCAATAAAAGATCCATTTTTCGTCGCCAGTCACAAGTCTATCCAAAAAAGGTGAAACAATTTGGCGAGAATGGAGAGAAGAGCAGATGTCAACTCTGGATTTGAGGTTGTTTTCAGACAATTCATGAGGCACCCATTTTCCAAGTTTAGGAACTTTTCCAAGTTGTTGAAGATGATGATGAACAGTTGTATGGTTTGAACTGAGAACCACTGCCAATTCCTCAACTGATAAAGCAGGATTTTCTTCAAGGGCTGCTTCAAGAAGCTTTTCATCAAACTCAACTGGACGTCCGGTTCGATCTTCATCTTCAAGGGCGAAATCTACACCTCTGAATTTTGCAAACCATCTTCTGCAAGTTCTTTCATTCACACATTCCTCTCCATAAACTGAGTGAATGTTTCCAGCCACTTCGGCTGCTGAGTTTCATTTCTTGAACTCATAAAGCATTATGTGCTTCAAATGATTCCATGTTAGCAGGGTTTTAATCAAAAAAAAAAAAAAAAAAAAAAAAAAATTTTTATTTTATTCTCTGAAATAAAATTTGATCAGTTTAAATGCATCTAAACATAAAAATAATGTCCAGCTCCATTTGACATTATAAAATACTCTTTAAATTTTCTTCATTTAACAAAAAGTTAAAATTCGGACAGAACTTATGCGATGACCTGATACATAACAGAATTTATTAAAATTAATAACTGAAAATTGAAGAGATTGCATCAACTTATTTTACTATCTTGATTAGTGAAGAACTGTCTAAAAAATAAAAACAGGTTGCAGCAATTTAGTTCGATATTTTAATTACTGAATGATCAGCAAAATGGAATTGAATTAGTTGAAGGATAAACATGAAAGGTATTTTGTAGCAATTTTATGGCAGGCTGACATCTACATAGAATATGCAGTACCAAATATTTATTTCATTGCCAACAATTGCTTCTACACTAAGTAACGCAAAGAGTAAAATACTTTAAAATATAATCTAGATTTAACAAGTAAAAAAAAAAGACTCGTATATCTAAAATTATTTATTATTGAATAAAAAATACAAAGAAATGAAATATGAAAAATGTTTTGATTTTACCTTGACTAAGTTATCAACAGCGAGTTTGACAGCCTGTACAGGCCGTGCCAGATCTGGCATCGCATTACCATCTTCAGCTTCTTCATGAAGAATAACAAGCTTGGAAACCTGGAAAAGAACAAAAAAAAAAAATAATTTTTTGGAAAAAAAAATAAAATAAAAAGGTAGATTAATGTTTGTGAAATAATAAGAATATATAATAATACCATCTGTACTGGATAATGTCATTTGTCAGTTAGAGATATGGCCAATGACAGAAATTCACTGAAATGATATCAAACATTGAAGCTGCCATAGACAATTTTAAAAAGCAAACAATTAGCAAGAAATTGTTTTTTGTTCATTCAGCTTACTGTCGAGACAGTGACTGTTTGGGTCAGCTTTTAAATAACAGGCAAACTGGCCAATAAAATGAAAAAAAAAAAATTAAATGAAAATATTCTTTTCTCACAATTTTTTTTTTTCAATTTTTTGTGTTGATAAACATTAAAGTTATTTGATAAATATAAGCAAGATTTTTTTTTCAGCTGATAAGAAAACAATGTCTATAAAGGATTCAAATTGAAACTAAGGGAAATGAAAATTCTGAAATTAATCCTTGATACTAAACCAAACAATTATGGCATGAAACACATTTAAGTGATACAAATGCTGACCAAAATTAAAGAATTTAAAAGGTTTACCAGGTGATCTCTACATTAAAGCAATGGTAAACAAATTATTGAAATATATGATTGTTTATGGACAGGGTGGCTTTCTATTCTGGTTTTATGCCAGACAAAGCTTCAGTTAGAAAAGAGACTCTTCACAATGCAGCAGTGTTTAGTAATCTAGTCTTACAATTACAGTGTTCTATACTAGTGGCTTTACAAGACAAACTTCATTCAAAGGATGCTGTCTACAGAATGAGGATTATCTCATACAGAATTTGTTCTTAATAAATGTCACTACAATTATGACTAAGTAAATATCTATCTTCAGCATAAGGAAAATAAAGAATACTAATAAGAACAATAATATTGCTCTTTTGGTTGGAAAAAATAAGTGGTGAATACCAATTATGTAGCTGGTTATGAAACAGACTAAAGATATCAAGAAAAAAAAAGAAGCAAATTATGTTATTTTTTTTTTTTCAGAGATAAATGGCAAAAATAGTTTTTTTTTATTGTATACTTTAAGTGATAAATAACTTTTTTTTAATAATTCTATTTGCAGAAAATTTCTTTAAAACTTGAAAATAGTGTCATTAAGTTGATGCAAGCATACACACATAGTGAATGTATTTACATTAGATATCTCGATGAAAACTTTTCTCACTACTACTGTAAGATCACCTCTTGTCATTTCTGTTTGCTTTAAGGGGCAAAATACATAAATCAGACGGTTTAAGTCATGTCAGTTGTGCTGAATTTGAAAATCAGGACAAGGTTTTTGTGAGGACACTGAAGAAAAGGAATCCATGTAAAAAAAAAAAAAGAAAAAAAGTTCAATACAACTTTAATATTTTGGGTATCACCTTGTGTGTGTGTGTGTGTGTAAAGATATTCACAAACTATTTACATAATCTACTCTTATGAGATGATAAATGCCCTTTATAAATGTAAGGGTGTTGGTCCTTAATTGCTGTCAACAAATTAACCTTTGAGAAGAATGCTTAATGACAACTCGAGTAAACCACCAATCTCAAAAGAAAGATTGATACCTATAGCAGACAATCATTTGCTGATCTAAAAAGAATTAGACTTTACAAATGTCACTGGACAAAAATAAAAGCAAAGACAAATAGAAGCAGAGAGTCTAGATTTGGTTTCTCAACAATTTAATCACTATTAGCATTTTCTGAAAGGAATTATGGGATACATCTTTCACAAGTTACAGATTCAGTGAAATCATTTCATAGAAAATTACAGCTCTAGAAATGCTGTTACCATTTACCAAATTCTGTCTCCACAGAATTAATTTCCTAATTAATAAAAATCAGGTTTTGATTGTCCAGTTTCCAATTAAATATACTTTTAGGAAAAAAAAATTATAACTATTCACATAGATAAAATACAATGAGGGCACGTGTGTGTGTGTGTGTGTGTGTGTATATATATATATATATATATATATATGGATTGGCCACAAAAAGAAAATGCAGAGCAACATAGTCATCAATGTTTTATATATAGATGCAATTGTAAAATTTTTATTTTTTGACAGAATAACTAGTATCTATGTAAAATTAACACAAAGTCTGTATTCAAAATATTTATAAGTACAGTATTTGGAAAAGTCAAATCAAGAAAATGCTGAGTGACTATTTTACACTTCAAGAATTAAGAAAAGCTGAAGTCCTTTAGAGGACAGAAAAAATAGTTAAGACTAACAAAATATATATAACATATAAGCCTGTTTCAAATCTATATATTTTTTGCATGTATCACTTTTCAGCATATACACTGATCCTAAGCACAAGTGCTAATCTATATGTAAATATTGTAATTTTTTTTTTTTATGGATCCTATGCAAGTACCTCTCTTTCTCTCTCACTATAAACAATACACTAAGTAATAGAATAAAGCTGTTATATGAATTAACTGCACTCATAGACATCAAAAAATTGAAATTAAGATTTTTGAAATTTATGCACATTCCTAAAAAAAAAAAAAAAAAAAAAAAAAAAATATGACTTCAGAAAAACAAATACATTATCCAGATTGGAAAACAAGTGAACAGAATCATCATGCCTGACCATCCACATCTTGACATTCTGTTAATATAAACTACAAGGTATACAAATAGTTGTTTATATCATGAATAAATAGTTAAAAGAAAATAGTTAAAAAAAAAAAAAAAAAAAAAAAAAAAGTGATGTGAAACAACATTCAGCAGATTACTAATGGTTTTCTTGGTTTGATAAACTATGTTGACAGATACTCACTTAGTATAGCCTAATCTATCAGATGTCTACAATAGCAGTACCAATGAAGATCCATTTAGAAACGGTACGAGATGAGTTTGCTAACCACTGCTCCTTGCCTTGTGCTTAAAGCAGCTGTTTTCTGAATACAATGGCACAAGGCTACAAATCAAATGGCAGCAAAGGAGGAGTAAACTTAGAATTGGTTTTGTTCCTTGTTTGTAAGCCTTATGTGTTTGGTTTGTCTATTTGTTCCTGCAGGTTGCCTCCCCAATTGCACTAACTGCTTAAGTTAGTAAGCAGAGGCATTCAAGGCAACTGCCAAGCTGAATGTTTTTATCAGAGTAGTATTCTCTGAAGTAGTTTTATAGCAACAAAACAAAACTGGAGAATCTTAACTCTTTGATGCAGAAAGAGAGGGGGTTGTTTTAGCCAAAAGGCTACACCTGGCCAACAATTTTGCCCTGACCTATTGAGAAAGATGGATTCATGCCTTTCCTAAGGTCACAAAATATGAAGTGAACCTGAACAGCCTCATATCAAATCTTAAGTTTTTCCTTTAATCCTATTTTTGGAGCTATTAACCTTTTGGCCACTCTGCACATCCTTAAAACTCATGGCTTATCACAATTAGATGTTTGGTGCAGGACCATTTCTGCAAACAACAACTATGCAGAATAGGGAAATTATAGACTTTTCAAGTACACATATTTTAAATGACTTTACCATAATATCAAACAAAGAAACAAAGAAAGAGAGAGAGAGAACCATAAGTCATGCTTGTTAATCTTTGAATTAACTACACAACAATTGTAACTGCACCTTCCATGCTTGATGAGTTTGATATGATCAAAGTTTGTTTTTTCAGTTTCTTCTCTTTGTACACCAAGGTTACTAAATCTGCTTTGATTCCTGCATTTTTAAGTAGTTTAACAATCTGGCCATCATAAAATAAAAGAAATTAGAGAAAATGGATTCTTAATTTTCTGGTTTATTAATCTTTATGTTAATGTACAAAAAAAAAAAAAAAAAATTCTTGCCAAGTTTACACAGAAGCAATAATGAAGGAGAATGCAGACTCAAAAGATCTTTATTAAGTGAATTATTCTTTTGCTTATAAGTTCATGAAATAAAACAAATAAACAGAAATGAATAAAAGTTAATCAAAATGAATGAGACATTTTAATTCACTTGAATCACGTAGTAAAGGAATATACATCTTAAGTTTTATACGACCAAGTCTAAAATAATTACTATAGAGGGGGTAAGTTGCAGAGAGTTTAAATTATCTTTACTACTTTTACCATTACATAAAAAAAATTTATCATTGATTTGTTGAAGAGATCTTGGCCCAACCCAGAAGCCCCTCAAATGTTGAGTTAGATTTTGGGATGTAGATCAGGGGTAAATACTTTTCAGCACTCGTATAATTCTTTTTATTTTAATTTTCAATGATATATAATTTTAAGTTGCTGCATACTTCATTTCAATACAGGTCAATACATTCATTCCGACACAAACAGCTGCTTCTAAAATCCACAATATCAAATTATAAATTTCAAAATTTGCAGATAAAATATAAAACACTGTTTTCACAATCGTCATGATTGTGAAAACAGTGTTTTATATTTTAATGAAAAATCTAGATTTGAAATATTTTATATTACTGTAAACATTCAAAATCTATGATTGCTTAATGGTGAAATAACATTTTAAGATTATCAGGAAAAACATTTTTTTTTTTTTGTAAATAGTATATTATAAAATACAATTTTCAAACTTCATTTAAATTGTAATAATAAAATCCACCCACCAAAAAACAACAGATTGCAAAACAAAGTTATTCATTTTTCCCAAAACCTTTACATTTCATATTTATACTGAAATTCACCCAATATTAGTTTCAACAGACAAGGTAGAGGCTTAAAATGCTTATGATGATTGTGATAGAAATGAAAGAGGAGATAGTATGAAGTAAAGATTATTAGGATAAGGAGGATAGATAACAAATGACCCTTAACATCCTTGCAAAAGTCTGTTCTACAAAGTATAATAGCAGTTCTTGAGAAAAAGATGTTTGAAGAACTTCCTCCATACAATTGGAACAGAGAGGAAATAAAGATGATTTGACTGTGAATGTAATACAGCATTTTCTAGCTGTAAAGGTCTGAAATGGTGGATCTATAGAGAAGAGCTCATCTGAACATCAGCCATAGAAATAGCAGTAGAGTAGTGATAGGCTTGCAGTGTTGTGTGTGAAAAGAAAGCTGCAGAGTGGAAAATAAATCATTCTCCACAAGATGATGTAAACAATGTGGAATTTTGTCAAGGCTGTAAAGTAAGAACGTAGCATGCTCCAGCCTAGATATGGCAGCAATACATTTTTTTTGTCTAATCTGACTCTTCTAAAACATAAGCCATTGTAGTAGTAGTAGTAGCAAGGTACTTCCTGAAGTGACAGAATGAGCAAAACATTTCTCTAGCATCTTTAGCAATGGATCACATGTGTTCCACTACGGGTCTAGGGTAAAATGTCTTTCTTTGATTGGTCACTATAAAAGTTTAAAATTTTTTAGTGTTATTCCTAATCAGCAGTAGCAATTAAGAGAGAATGGTTTAAAACACAAGTTTTCATTCTGTTTCTGTTAACTATCATAGTATGCAAGCCACTATTAAAATATACTGAATAAGTAATTTTCATTATTGGAAACCAACTGGAATGACTATTGTATCATGCTAACTACTAATCCTATGACATTTAAAAATAAATTTGGTGTACACTAACAAAACAGCATTCAGTGCAAAAGGCAGTTGATTGATTAGGAGAAATCTCAACCAACTCAAACTTGAGCTCCATGGAAAAAAAGTAATGTGCAGGTGGTGGGATTGCTAAGTTATTATTCAACTAGAGTTCTTCAAACATAATGAAAAAAACTGAATGCACATTTAAACATCAGGCAGCTGTAGCATGTCTATAAAAGAGTGGCTGAAGAGCACTCTGTACCCATCAATAAGAAAAATGCTGTTCTCCATGATAATACAAGACCACATACAGCAAGAATAACAAAAAAAATTTTTCAACTCCTTTGGTCTGTTCTACCCAATCTGCCATATTCACCAAACCTTGCACCAATTGATTTTTAACTTTTTTTTTAAATTGTTGCAAAATGCTTTGATAGAGAGAACTTTCTCTACTGAAAATCAGATTCAAGAGTTTGATGAAAACTTTCCCACATTTCTGTAGAACTTTACTCAAAAGATATCGAAGAGGTCCCTGGGTAAGTGGCAAGAAGTTATTGAAAATAATGGTGAATTCAATAAATTGTAATTGTATTTTATTATTTGAAGAATAAAGTTGATAAACAAAAATAAACTATTTATGACTCAACCAAATACAACACTGACCAACACAAGGCCTGGATTAATACAATCAGTGAGAATTTGGAGATCAAAGCCAATTCCATTTTCAGTGATATCAATTTCATCCACTTGCACCTCTGACTTCATCCTTAGTAGGCACTCCACTAGATTTATGCCAGGACAAAAAGTAAATAAAAATAAATAAAATGAAAAATAAACTGAACCGTTTCCTTCATAAAACTTTAAAAGTAATCCTGAAAGAAATCTCAACTACAACACAGGATTGGCCAATGATATTCAGATCACCAGAACCTGTATTTTATAATGAAGAAAATAATATCAGTATATTTAACAAACAAAAAACATTTTCCAACAAATAATGCTTTTCTATTTCTAATGCATGTGAAAACGATGTTAAATGGAAATACAATGGTCCATAATGAAGACATAAAGCAAATTTTTTGTTAAAATATTCAACCAAAATTTCCACCTGCTTTGAAAAGAAAATATCAAGGCAAGATTGCTTGTAATCTGCACATTTTCATGTATCTGAGTTGATAGTTGGCTATAAAGACAATTCAACAAACTTATTTACCAAACTAGAGAGAATAATTAATTACAGAAAGATTGCTCACTTTATTTTTTTTCCCTTTCCTCCCCATGTTATTTTTCCAGTAGTAAACTCAGTGAAATTGTCACCATGAAGAATTAAGTTTCTATTTTCCTTCACTGTATCACCTGAACTAGAAATTTGCTCCAATAGGACCATTAGATAAAAACAACCAAAATGAACATGCTTATATATATTATATATATATATATATATATATATATATATATGTGTGTGTGTGTGTGTGTGTGGAGAAAGAGAGATGAGTAAGTGAACTCTTACTGTTTGTTTAAAGACATCAAATACTCTATCAGGACCCACTTTTATCAGGTGTGATAAAAAGTCAGGGGCATATGATTATTATGCTAAAATTAAGAATTCTGTGAATGCAAATGCTTTCATCATAAACAGATGGCAGAAATAGAAGAAAGTAGGTAGGTATCTGGGGACTTAAGTCAACAGTGAGAATTCTGCACATCAAGGTGCTACAAACCTGCATCGTTTATTCAAAGGGTAGAGAGAGGACAGACAGGAATAGAATTAGTCATTTGTTCCTGAATCCAGATAATAGGCAATCATACTTGAACAGAGCTCAATAAAAAAGCTTAATTTTTTTTTTTTAATTGCAGAAAATTAAAAGTATCCAATTCTGTGATAGTCTTTATTCAGCATATTTTTTCACATTATCTTTACAGCCATGTGTAGGAAAAAAAAAAAAAAAAAAAAAAAAAAAATTTAGTTGGCTAAATAAAAATAAAATTATAGGTCCTTTTAATTTTCTCAAAATATTAAAAAATACTAACCAGTGAGATATTATATAGAAAGGTGTGGATTCAAGCTTTTCATAAGAGAATTAGTCTAAAAAAAGCAACCTCAGTAAAAGTCAAACTTTGTAAATAGATTCCATTTTCCTTGGTAATAGCAATTATGCATGACCACAAACCTGGACATTCTTCAGGTGCCTGTTGTATGCAAGCAGGTTCAGTTAAAGAATTTATCTGGATCCTCAATTAAATCCCTGGGGATTGACAGTTCTGAATCTACTAACCATAATTAGGGATATCTAGAACAATCTACTCTTGTGAATTAAATAAAAGGCAGTTCAAAATTCCAAAAACATTACCAAATTCAACAGTTACCATGTTTTGGTAAGTTTTGAAAGAAGTGAGGATAAAAAATTTTGATACATAAATTTTACACACCAATTGCTGAAAATTTTGTTTCAAATTTTAGACATTTTTTAAAGTTTCCAAATAATCCTTTCATGTAATTTTTGCTTTATTTTATTAAACAACCTAAACACTAAATTTTATTAAACACTAGCCAAAAACTAACTACTTACATATATACATACACACAATTATAGCACAAGCTTTTCTAATCAGTTTTTTATGTAACAAATGGGGTGGGGGGATGTCACATTATACACAAGTAATTTCTTTTTTTTTTTTTTTTGAAAAGGTTAAACAGCATGCATTTTTGATAACTGGTTGCACTATAAAAAAAAGAGGTAATTTTTTTTTTCTACAGGAGTTAAAATTCATGCAAAAAAATTCATGGGTTACACTATGCATGAAGTAGGTTTATATATGAGAGAGAGTGTATGTATGTCTCCCCCACACACACACTTCTGGTAATTTTTAAACAAGAAATAACAGAACAAAATGAAATATTAGGAGAAAAATAATCCCAAATTATTTCTTTTAAACTTCACCCTGATAACATTACATGCAAAGAAGCTGCAAACAATTAAGGAAAGCAGAACACACAGATGTACAATAAACGTGTCTGTTATTAGCCATCTTCAATCAAGTTTTGCAAATGAATGACTCACTTCATTTCAGTGTGCAAGTCTATTTATGGTGGAATTATTTTGAGTGCATGGGGCCACATAGTGAAACGTGATCCAATCAAAAAGAGGACAGGGACAGAAAAATCAATTTGAACCAATGGTGATTCATGACAAGAAGACTATGAATTGCTTCAAACAAGTTTTTAAGCTCTGATGAATACAAAGCTCAACAATGCCATAAGAAAATATTCCAAGAATCAAGGGGGAAAAGGAATATTAGTCACTACAAAAAATACTAAAATTTTTTTTTTTGTTTTTTTTATACACTACTGTGAATCATTTAAGCTTAGGAATAAAACAAATTAGTTTTTAAAAATTAATTAAAAATACTACAGTTTATCTTTATAAAGACACAGAAAAGTTATTAGAATCTAATTTGCAGAAAATATATATCTCAAATGCTGCACAATGATAATGGGAAAGTGGAAAGAAATTTTATTTATCTTAATTAGAAAAGGTCTTCTTGCCTGTTTTGAAAAACTGCTTTAAAAATATTGGCCTTCAAATATTTCATGAAATACATCTATCCGATGCTTTAGTAAACATCATCAGGGATGTTTCTAGCCAAGGTTCATTAGGGGTTTTGAGTCTTTCAACATCATACCCCCTCTCCACAGTGACCCAGCCAATACTGGTCGGGTATCAACTTGTGTACCCACACTGTGACTCCTCTTGGCAATTTATAGCCCACTACCAGATGACTTCTGGTTCACTAGCAATATGCACTCTTGCATAAAAAAAAGGAAGCAAATGCACACACAATTTCTATCTTGTCAGAAACATGGGATGTGCTTGGCTTGAAGTGGTAAGTAATGATTTGTTTCCCCTCACTGAGACATATACACATACAAAAATGCGCTCAAGAACCACATTCTGCTTACACTTGTTCCATTTCCGTTCGTGTTAATCATTCACCTGAATGAGGAAAAAAAAAAATAAACAAATAAAAAAACATCCTTCCTTTTTTTTCTTTGAGCCTCGCCTTTTATGAGTCATACACACATCAATGCCGGCACACTCATACACCAACTTACAAAACAAATAAATAAATAAATAAAACAGATATATATATATATATATACTGTAACCCTATTAGGGAGCAAACAGGTGGTAGATCATAGCCAGAGATCACCTGTAGGTAACAATGGTTCAGGGTACCCTAAGTCGGGTGTAGTTTTAGTACATACCCAAGACCAAGCCCCCCCCCCTGCCCAACCAATAAAAATATCAATCACTACTTCCTTTCATCTCCTTACTGACTGCCAATCACTTGATCTTTTCAATCATAACCATCTGGTGGCTTCTTCTGCTGCCAATGTTATTTCTTGAAAGAAATAAAAAAAAAACAAAAAAACTACTATATATATATATATATATATATATATATATATATACACACACACACACACAGGTACAAAATCAACTTCATGTATAGCATGATCCCTGAACAAATTTTAACTCTTCTACCAACAAAAAAAAATTTACCTGTATATAATGGCAAAAATGTATAATTTTTAACCTCTTCAAAAAAAATAAATAAAAATAAAAAATAAAATAAATAAATAAAATAAAATAAAACAAATAATTATTTTTAACATTAAGCCAGTGATACAATATCTCAATTCCCACTAAATTTCCCATTGTTTGCACTACCAGAATCTGGTTAGTAAATATGTTCAACTTTTTACAAACTTTTCAAAAATTTGTCATTTTAAAATGTATTTCACTATGCAAAGAATAAAAAAAATACAGTACTATATAACTCCATAAATTACTTATTAAATAACAGATATACTTAGTGAATTATTGCACTAGATTTTTTTTTTTGCCTTGTTCATGTACAATAAACAAAGGAACAATGTAAGCTTTTATAAACATTTGACTCCATTTAGAACACGAACACATCAGTGTGAGAAATGGAGCTCATGTGGAAAGTAATTAAAAAAAAAAAAGGAAAAACTCAAATTAACACAGCTGTACAAATTTAACCCCTTTAGGATTAGAATCCATTCTTCTAAGAAAATAGTGGGTTGCCTACTTCTCTTATTTCACTTTCCATGGCTTCCTTTACTTCAAGTCAACCCCATTAACAATTCACAAATTTTACTTAACAGTTTTAAAGTGTCAGATTAGCAATGTTGGCAATTTGTATGTGCCAAAGAGAAATTACAGAGATGAAAATTCTCAACTTGAGTAACAATATCATATGTTTAGTTTGCTAAGCTATATTGTAACAATTCTTACACCATTCAAATTCTCAATTAGTGCTATATTAGTTCTGTTATTTGTTAATGTCATTTGATAATAATTTGAACTTTACCATAGTTATGTAAGTATGGGAAAAATATAGCACATATAAAGTTTGGTTTTAGACATTCACTGGGTCTTGGAATATATTTACCACAGATGATCCTTTATCCTCAAGGACACATGGCACAGTGGATAAATGTGTTGGTTAGATCCAGTGAGAGGACCCAAAGAGTGCGAGTTCAATACCCAGTTAAAGGAGAGGGAAATTAACAGGAGATAACCGACATCCATTAAACATGGCATGTGGAACTAGAACAGTCTACTTCAGTGAGCGAAATAAAGGGTTAAGTTTGACATTCCAACCACCTGAAGAAGGCTGGAGCATACAATAGCTGAAACGTAATAAATATGGTGACAAAGATGAGGACAATAGTCCGAATAATGTAAATAATGTACATAATACTTCATCTCAGAAACATAGGCAAGCAAAAGTACAAATACATTTTAATATTATAAAATAATGAATCTGATTTCAATTTCTTATTGATTTCTTCATTGGGAAAGCAGGGAGAGAAGAAAAAGATTTTTAGCAAGGTAGTAATGTGTTGGAAAATAAGAATTCTATTCAGTCTTTTTCAACAATGACTGTATATAAAACTAATTTTTCTTTGTTTGCTATGGCAGGATATGGACAATCATAGCTCTCCACAGCTTCCTATCCCTTATAGCACAAAGCAATATTTATCCTCTTACTATTCCTCCCAGTCTCAGTTTTGCCATCCATTTACAGGGAATGTAGGTCAATAACTTTCTCCTCTGCCATCACTTATTTTAAATATATCCTATGAGTATTAAATTATCCAAGCCTTCTTTCCTAGAAAAATCAGCTCTTTCCAATTCAAAATACAATTGTCCTTTTTGCTTCCATTTTCCTTAAATTTCTTCATTGTTCACATGTTCTATCAATGGCATTTGATTTGTTGCCTCAAGTATCTTCATTTATGAAGAAATTGTCAATCATAGAAGGACTGATATTACATAGCAGTTCAGCACTCTTCTTTGTTTCAAATAAAATCTTTGTTTCTTAATACTTTGAATTTTTGAAAGATATCACTTGCTATTTTAATGTGCATTCAGATTTCTACAACACATTTTCCATTGTCTGTTATAACACCTCCAAAACACTTAGATTTCTAGACTTGTTGGATTCTGATGTCTCCAATTATATATAAAGTCACATCTTGGGTTGTCCCATATATTCTGTCATTTTTTTTTTTTTTTTGCTTGCTTTCGTTTATGACCATATCCAAGATTCTTAGTTTTCTTTCTGTATATGTCATCAACACAGTGTCACAGCAAAAACAAAGAAAAAAAAAACCAAAAAAAAAAAAAAAAAACCAAACAGGAACCAAGTTGATAACTGAAAGCCACATTCAAATGTGCGAAGACTATCAGAAAGCACAATGTACACAGCCTTTATTTGTCCCTTTGCTTTCACAGTCTTTTTTTTTTTTTTTTTATTATTATTTATTTCTGGACTTCCTGTTGTAGAGCTCAAGTGACCAATTACCTTGAATTTTAATGCATTATGTTGTGCCCACATATACAATGAGGAAGTGATGTGTTAAAGTCATAAAGGAAGGGAAATAAAGAGCAATATTTAGTGGTCATATCAGATCTTTGGGGGGTAAAAACAAAAAGGAAGCAGGGTGGATAATTGGGTCAGTTATGAGGTAATAGCAACCACTTGATTTTAATAATTTTAATTAGATATTAACGGAGACTGAGTGAGTATATATGCATAAAAACCATCTACATGCACACAGATTACTTTACATAATGGGAGTTTTTATGAGATTACATACAAAGATTACTATTATACAAATATGGGGTTTAATATTTTTATTTACATGGTTATATGTTGCAAATGGTTCACCATAAAATTAACATTAACCTTAATTTATACTATTAACTTTTTTTTTTTTTTTAAGTGTTTTTATATTCCTATTTCTTTGATTTAATTACACAAAGAAACATTATTTCTAAGAATCTAATTCTAAACATTTTTTAGTAGAAAATCTTGCTTGACAGATGAAGGCGCAATAATTATGTTAACACACAAAGAAAAAAAAAAGAAAAAAAAAAAAAAAAAAAAAAGAAAGAAAACAAATGTCTATCATTTCTTGCTAGCAGAATGTATGAGGCATCATTTACTGGGAACTACTCAATCCAAACAAGACTATCACTGTTAAGATTTATTCCATGTTGCTGCCAAGTATAGTTGATTACAATTACAAACAACTGAATTACACAAAATCTACCTACTACTTGACAATGACAGACCACATGTCACAGGCATGATATGTGAAGAATTTCTGCATTTGGGTTCAGAAGTCTGTTCCTTTGACATGACTTGGTACCTTCTGATTACCTTTGCTGCACCTTACAGAACTTTCTGAATGATCAAAGAACCACAAATTTCAAAATGGCTCTGCAAGTTTTCTTCAATTTGAAATAAACATTATCTTACAAAAGAATCTATAAATTGCTTATACACTTGCAGAAAGTGATAAATTTTGAATACTTATTTCATTTAAAAATGAGATTTTGCTGACAGCAAAATATTTCTTAAAATTTGATGCTAACAAATATTAAAATGTCATTATATTTTACAGAAATGTATTTTTATTTATGGCAACATTTGACTAGATTCTACCAAAACTACAAGACCATGCATCAGTGGGCTGGCTATATGACAAATGACTCACCTCTACAGACTCTTTGATTTGGAGAATGAATCTCTAGCTGACAAATAAGTGTTTTTTTTTTTTTGGGGGGGGGGAGCAAACATTACCTAAAAAAGACTCATCTCCTGTAGATTCCATTACCATCAATAGGAAATAGAAGTAGCAGGGAGTGCAACATGGTGGAACAGGATCTATCAAGCAATGTCTCTTGTTCATGTAAATTGCAAAGAAAACAAAAGCCCAAAAGGCAGAAGGCACTCTTCAATTCTATATCCTCCACTGCTACCAAACCGTTTATTGTATTCATTGTGAAAAAGCATGCTTTTCCAGTTTAAACTTAAACCATCTAAGAGACTGCAACAAATGTGGAAAACACTTCTGAACCTTCCTTCAAGTAAAACACTGATTTTTTTTGTTCCAAATAAAATATGGAATTATTTAAATCCATATGTGCATGGCCAAGTGGTCAGAATGTTCACTTTCTGTCCATGAGACCCAGGTTCAAATCTCACCAGGGTTGATTTGTCAAGAAAGGGACTGATGTTATTGGCTTGGTGAATCTCTCCTTGTTGAGCAGCAACATAGGAAAGTGCCTGAAAATGATACATGGGTTGATGGAATAGTTAGTTGATGTTTGTGTTAGAACAAAATCACAAGTCATCATGACCAAGGGTTCAAGCATACTGGCCTTGTTCAAAGTATTGATCACACCAGATTATGCACTTTCTCAGAAACTGAGGTCTGCACAGTATAGTTGGAGTATAAACCACAGATGGGGTCTGTGAGTATTGAATAGACGCAAATATAACCGAGAAGGTGTCTACAACAGGGACTAGATAGCCATCCTAGCAGACAGGCATACCTGGAAACAAGGCAGCCATTATTTCATTCCAGAAACTGGTGGACAATCAAATTATCACCATTTTGTGCTTTGAAAAAGCAACAAAAAAACAATAGCCCAAAATTTCTTTTGACCTGTCCTGTTAACAGACTACTAACAATAAAACATAGCAAGCTCACATAAAATATGGAATACAACATTGACAATGATGAGTCTACAATAGTGTGATTTAATTGAGTAAATGCATATATGAAAGATCAGAAAAGTTACTGTTTTAAAAACATACAAATTGAAGAGAGTATAATAGTAAATATTCAGAACATATAAAAAGATTAGTTCAGCAGTAATTAATACAAATTAGATTTATATTCTACAAATAATATATATAAGCCTAGCTATGTTGACTATATTTCAAAACCAATAAAATAAGGAAATAGATTTAAAAAATTTCTCAACTTTATTTCAGCGATTGTATTTTTTAGATGATAAAAAATAGGTTATCCCCCTGAATAACTGTCAAGAAATCAAAATATGTCTTTCTAAAATAAAGTACTCAGAAAATAAAATAGTCACAGGAAACTAGGTTAAATAATAAAAAGTGAAAACTTTTTTTTATGATACCATCACTTTTCACCTGATACTTTTAACAGTTTCAGGTTGCACTGTCATATTGGTATTTGACCAAGAAATTAAAACTGTTTAATATTTAAATAACTGGAGATTTTGCTATTCTTGCCAATGCATCTTGGAGACAATGTGACAGTCTTAAAAAGTATTTTAAAAAGTTGGAGTTTTTTTTTAAATTTCAGAATAAAGAAAACAGATGGAAATATTTTAAAACCAAAGTAAGGCCAAAGTACCCAACCAACCATTTATGGAAATGGCCTTTTTTTTTTTCTTTTTTTTTTTTTTTATTTGTTTCTCTCTCCCCTAATCCTTTCTATTTTGAGAAATTTCAAGATAACCAGTATCTGCAATCAGTCAAATCTTTTTTGCATCTTGTTTATGGGGGTACCAGCTGCCCTTTCTGCAGAAGGAAGAAAGAATGTCAGCCATTTTGTTCTCATATGGCAAATAGTTTCAAGATCTGAAGAAAGAGTCTATTCTTTAACTTTCTTGGCACAAACAGAGATTTATTTTATTTGCTTGCAACTAACTGCTAAAAAATCATACAAACCAAATGTGGGTGGTTGAATTCGTGTATACATGAATACATATGAGTCTGTATACATATTCATGAAATTCTTTCAATAGATGTAATAATTGCTGTAAACGTACATAACTTGAAAGTATCTATATAACCATATATGCAGACGGTGTACTGAATATAACAGATCCAGCAATATCTGATACATATACTTACATTTTTACTTCTCTAAGTCAACTGCTGATTCTATCAAGTTTTAGATATGAATGATGAAGCTCAGGTTGTTGCTTTGGATATCTCCAAGGTATTTGACAGGGGTTTGGTATACCGATTTTCACAGTTGAAGGATTACAGTATTTCTGAACAAAGTTTTGAACTGATTCAGTCTTTCTATTGTGAAATGAAATGAAAGTTATCTTGAATGGCCACTCTTCTAGATCCTTTTGTATGTCACCCAGTGTTCTATCCGTGAACCTACATTCATTAATAACCTTCCTGATGGCAGAAAGATAAAATTGAATCAATTGCTAGTAATACTGCTAGGAAAGCGGGTTCACTTGTGCTACAAAATTTTTCTCATCCGAATCTATCTTACATATTTATAAATTTACCATTCAACAATGATTAGAACATTGCTGCTACATCTGGACTGGTGCTTCTGATATATATTTAGAGATCCTTGATAAAATCCAAAGAAGAATATGCAATGTCATTGTTCCTGACCTAGTATCTTGGCTTCAATCACTTTCATATCATCATGATTTAGTTTCCTTGTGCTTTTTCTATAAATACTTTCATGGTTATTGTTCTGATGAACTTTCCTCTATCGTTCGTAGACTATGAATTTAAGTGCAATACTAGACTGGTGGCAAGATCTCATGTTACAGTTGAAATTGTTAGATGTAACTGTAAGTTATATGCTAACAGTTTCTTTTCTCATACTTCTTGCTTGTGGAACTCTTCTGGCTACTTGCTTGTGGAACTCTTCTGGCTACTTGCTTGTGGAACTCTTCTGGCTACTTGCTTGTGGAACTCTTCTGGCTACTTGCTTGTGGAACTCTTCTGGCTACTTGCTTGTGGAACTCTTCTGGCTACTTGCTTGTGGAACTCTTCTGGCTACTTGCTTGTGGAACTCTTCTGGCTACTTGCTTGTGGAACTCTTCTGGCTACTTGCTTGTGGAACTCTTCTGGCTACTTGCTTGTGGAACTCTTCTGGCTACTTGCTTGTGGAACTCTTCTGGCTACTTGCTTGTGGAACTCTTCTGGCTACTTGCTTGTGGAACTCTTCTGGCTACTTGCTTGTGGAACTCTTCTGGCTACTTGCTTGTGGAACTCTTCTGGCTACTTGCTTGTGGAACTCTTCTGGCTACTTGCTTGTGGAACTCTTCTGGCTACTTGCTTGTGGAACTCTTCTGGCTACTTGCTTGTGGAACTCTTCTGGCTACTTGCTTTCCAGTTTGATTTTCAAAAATTTAAATGCAATATCAATTGTTATCTTCTGTTTCCTTAATTTCTATTCTTTCATTGTTCTTACTCCTTAATAAAGACTTTTCTTCTATTCTTTCACGCTCAGTAATCCCCTGCAATTTAGTGGCTTCGTTACTTTGCTTAGAGTAATGACTAAAGAAAAAAAGAAAAAGAAATATAAAACAATCTCCATGCAATGTTTATAGAGAGATCTATGTCTAAAATCATTATTGTGTGCTCTTGCATTGAAAGCAGTCAAACCATAAATGTGAGTGTATAATTTGGACTATATGCCCATGATTTTTTGGGCTTATGTCCTTTCAGGACGTAGGCAAGAGATTCATTTTCATTATCTGTGAATTGCCCTGCATTCTTAGGAAATATGATGATGTGGACTGATTGCCTTTTTCTGCCCAAGCTTTCAGAGCACTGTCTACCCTACTATTAAACTCCCTAGCTCAATTGAAGTGGGTAGAGAATGGTCCATGCTTTTATCAAGGACATTTGTGCAAAAGTTAATGCAACAGACAAGCCTGGAACTTAAACTCTGATCACCAGCACCAGTTTTCCATGCTGACATTTGTTACACTACCCACACATACCATATCTATTTATTTATTAACATGCTTGCATATTTATAAAAAGATCAACTGGATTAAATAGATATTGATATATAACATAAAAGCACTTTAGAAATGTTCAAACATATACATGTATTAGATGGCTACTTTATGAATTTTTCTTATAACTGAACATGGATGACCTACTTTGTATGAACATTTATGTTCCATATGTAAATTAATGCATATATATATATATATATATATATATATATATATACACGAACTGTGACAAGAACATTCTTGCTTGCCTGTACTCCTGAACAGGGTACAAGTATATTTATCCCCATATTTATATAGAAACTAAGAAAGCAAATATTCAAGTGGCAGTTCAATTTGATTTGAGCAGATTACCAAAAGCATTACAAATCAAAAGATAAGAGTAGAGGAGGAAAGAACGAATATAAGAGTAAAACAAAGGAGGGGAGAAAGAAATAATCTAGCTTCCAACTCATATTTTCCTGTAATGGGGGGAACTTATTCAAAAGATCCAATTGTCCCTACAAATCATCCTAATTTTAACTGCCTTCATATTCAAAGACCAAAAGAATTAACTTCTGTCCAATTCACAATCCTATTTCTTTGCTTAGTTAAACTGAAAGAAAATTTATACAGTGATTATTATGATGTATAATGCATTGTCCAACATGTGAGACTTTGAAAGAATTCTGATTTTTATTTTTAATAAATGTATAGACCTAAATAACTATTTGAAAACTTTCTATATATAAAATTAAAAACTAGAAGTTAAAGCAACACAAACAGCAACAGCCAAGGCAAGGTAACCAAAACGATAATACAAGTCCAAAATTATCATTGTTTAATAACCAACCAAGCTATTTTTTGAAGAGCTGTCCAACTGTTTTATATCTGCTATTCATCTTTGATTTCATTTTAAGAATGCATTCCAAAATCATCTTTCAAAAAGTGTGAGAGTAAAACAATTTGGAGGATACAGAAGTTGAATTGATATAAATGGTCAAGTTGAGTAACTGTACTGTTAAAGAACAGTCCTCTTTCAATGACACAAGCATTTTTAATACACTATTTAACAAAGTAATGAAGTTAATGATATTGGATATTCTCTTGTAAG
Organism: Acanthosepion lycidas; assembly: GCA_963932145.1. Taxonomy (NCBI): domain Eukaryota; kingdom Metazoa; phylum Mollusca; class Cephalopoda; order Sepiida; family Sepiidae; genus Acanthosepion; species Acanthosepion lycidas. The sequence continues at coordinate 102,169,627 of OZ010582.1, read as the reverse complement.
AATTTGAATTATCTCCTTTACCAGTGACTCAAGCTCAGACACATCTGCAGAGATTGGTTTCCCTTAAAAAAAATATTTAAAATAAAACTAGCTTTTATTAGGAGTATATAGTTTGCTAAAATGATAGAGAATTAATGAAATATGTGAATTCGTAATGAGAAATGAATATTTTAGCATAATTCATGTCCTATTTCCAGATCTCTCCACCAATTTTCTTGAAAGATTAAATGACAATAATAATAATACAACTTTACTGCATTAAATTACTATTTAACCCAGTCTCTCCTAAAAAAAATTATCTAAATGATAATTGTGCAATAGGTCATCTTTTAAGGAAATAATAAATGAAAGACCAAAAGAGACATGTGGTCTAAGAAAGTACAAGAGAGAAAAAGAGATACATAAACTTAAGGGAAAAAAAGAAGCAGACAACAGAAAAGTTTTTGATAGAGAAGACAGACACAAATTAAGAAATAATGAGGAGAGATGTCTTAAGTCAGCAATAGAAGAAAAAAGAAAGAGTAGTGTAGATAGATACAAAAGAGGAGAAAAATAAAGAAATATTGTCTAAGAGAGATAACATGAAAATGAAATGGGCAGAGGGTGGCTGTGTGGTGCTGATAATTCTCATGGCTAATTCAAGTCAATGCAAGTAAATGGATGCAGATTGCATGAATAAGTTGAAAGCCAACACCATTTCAGTGTTACTCACAGCCAATTTGCAGAAAGGAAAAACAAGACAAACAGAGCCATGTGAAGATGCCAGTCTACATTTTAGAGGTCATTTCTCTTTTATTTTGTTTATTTTTATAAGTCATTTCTCTTCACAATATACTCAATCATGACTCTCCACCAATTCCTTTTCTTTATTATCAAGTGAAGTGCCATACATTGTGGAGTAGATTGTTGATGCTCTTTCTACCCAAGGTTAGAAAATATAGTCTACTCCACTATTTAAACAATAGATGAAGGGGTAGGACAGAAGAAATAGATTCATGCTTTTCCTGAAAGGTATTTGTGCAAAAGTGAATGTAGCAGATTAGGTGAGAATTTGAAGTTGGTTCACCGATTCTACTTTCTATACAAATAACACTTAAATTATCTGCACATCCATGCTCTTTAAAAACCTATATACCCACATTTTTAAGAATTTCATTGCATCTATTTACTTCAGTTCTGTACATATTTTCATATAGCATGCATTTCTGTGTTCGTCTTATTTAGTTTTCGCATGTCAAGAGTGCCTCTCGAGGCCGAGAGAAACACTGGTGTTATATAGATCTTCTACCCATGCTGACTATTGGCTAATATCTGCCCAGTATCATTCATATGAAAATAGTCTGCACCACTTTAAGTAGGTCTTCTCTTAACAGCCCTTTGTGGAAAGGGACGCAACTCCTGGTGTTTACAGTACCACATACAATCAACTGAGTCTTATCAGGCTGACCTGATTCTGTTGCAATTTCATTAAAAATACTCTTTATAGATGTATATTAAAAAAAAAAAAAAAAATGTATGCTATACCAAATGACAGGTACAAAACTAAAGGCAATAGGCACAATTGCATTTCTTAACATAGGTATCTTCATCTATGTCATTAAAAATGAGATTTAAATTTTAACTTTTAGTTGATTATGAGAGATTTTTTTTTTTTTTTTTCAACATTCATTATCTGAACTTGTAGCATTGATAATATCCAATAACTATTTCATCATGTAATACCTATTAATACAAAGACCAACTGAGGAGACAAGGCTTTTATTTTGTTGAAGGACAGAGGATTGTGGTTTGAACTGAATACTTTTTAGTCTCTTAGCAAGTTTATGATTATGCAACAGGCAATGGAGCCTTTAATGAACTTTTTTTTTTTGACAAATTAATGCTTTCATTATTCAACAGTAAATGGAATTTAATAAGGCTATTGACTTTTACAAACCTATTTAAAAGTCCTATTTCTCATATGTCGATGAGATAAGCAACAGAGACAGCCAAAAAAACAGAAAGGAAAAATGAAAATAATGATATTGATTGGTTTTAGAAAAGAAAGAAAGAAAAATAGTATTTCCAATTATTTAACCAAAATAAAGTTATTCTGCTAAATCTATGTCAAATCAATGATTATTTGAGATAACAACAAGTGGCTGAAAATAGAAAAGCAGAAGAAAATTACTTGAAAATAAACTTTCACAACTATCTCAGCAGTTCAAGTACTGGGTTGCTTATTAACAACTTTTTGCTTTACGAATAAAAGGTGACTTTAAATCAGAGCTAAGCTATGTCTTTTAATTGTAGAAAGAATTAGGCTTCTAATTTACAGTTGACCTATATGAACAGGAGGAATTATACATGAAATCTGAAAAGAATCTATAATAAATTTATTTTGTAAAAAATGTTTTATGGCCGAGATGATGTTACAGCAAACAATGATTAATTCTGATAATTTACAAACATTACAAAAACATCTGTAAATTGATAAGAAAAAGTGGGGTTACATCTCAAAGCTCATCCTATTTAATCCTTTAACTAAAATCTAAGAAAATAGAGCTTAAATTCTATAATTCAAACTATAAATTAGCCTTTTTAATTTAAAAATCAGAAAACTTTCTGCATATAATTGGCTACAACTTCTATTTCAGAACAAAGTACTCTGTATATAAACATTTGGCCCAATTCTCCTAAATGATCATTCAACAAAAGAAAAGCATTGCCAATTAGTCAGCATTGCTAGTCTGTCATTGCCTATAGTGGATGACCACATTACATATTAGTGCCCAATGATTCAAACAATCATTGACTACTAAAAATAGCCATTGTTCACTGCCTGAAGTTAATGACATTCCAATTGGAAGATTATCCTGATTACCAAAAAAGCAATATTTGAATAATGACAACAACAAAAACTAAAAATAATCCTCACATTGAGAATGACCCATGAATAAATAAAGATGTTTATATATACATTCATTAAGTGAACACACAATACAGAATGAGACTTGATATTCCAAAGTAAAAAAAAAAAAAAAGTTATTAATGATTATTATAAAGAGATTTATACTTAGAAGCAATAAGAAAGGGTTGAGATTTGTGGATGGGAAACATAGGAAGAGGGCTTGGATAATTTAACACTCACAAAATACACAGACAAGAAGTGGGGTGAGGGTTACTTAAGATTTTGTGAATGGATATCAGCTGGAAAAAGAAGGATAGTACAGGGTCAAATGTTACTGAGAGAGCAACAAAAGAGAGGATGCTATAGAGAACCAGGATCACCAACAATACTGAAAAGACATGGTACACTAAAAAGGTTCAGTTCATTTTACTGGCTATGATGTAAATGAAATGATATCCGCCTTTTAATTAAATGTCTACAAGTACAGAAGATTTTCTCCCCAAACAAATTTTTACATTATATATATATATATATATATATATATATATATAGTTAGTTTGTTTTGGGAAAAAATTATATAAAAGACTTGCATAAAATTCAAACTTTTTTTTAAAAGTTTTCAAAGGAAAAGGATTAAGGCAAACAGATTTAAAATGCAGCAATTGAAAAATATTCCTGTAAGGAAGTCAAATTTTATAAATACTTTATTCACAGCAAGGTTACTCAGAAGTAATTATTCAATTATAAAATCTATTATTTGTAGTAGTAATAAAAACTAAAAAAAAATACATTAAAATTACAAGAATCTCAGATCAGCAGAACTTCTGCCAAAACAACACTCAACATAATTAGAGCTACAATATTAAATATTGAGCATCTGGTTCTGATGATTGACTAACACCATAGATTTGTGTCAAAACAATCAAATAAGTCAGTCAAGCTTTTGAGTTATTTAATAAAAAATATCTATAAATACTCTTGTCCATAAGGTTTTCAAGCAAGTGTATATAAAAGCTTAAACACTAATCTGAAAAATTTCAGAATCATGGGGAAAATTTCAATTTTACTTTGTATACAATTGAATTAATTTTTTATACAATCATTAAGAGTTTTACATCTTTTGAATGAGATCCAAATATCGTAATAAATAGTTTATGAGGATTCATCTCCAAGACTATCTCCTCATGCAAAAAGGTAAAGTTAAAAAACTCTACTGTCAGCAATATTTATGTACGTACAAGAAAGCATTTTTAAAACCCCTGAATAAAGTCAATGTTATTTTATAACAAGTTGATGATGGTTTTCTCAATGAAATTGTCAAGTAGAAACAATTGATTTTTACTTCATTTTATTAGATCCAATATATTGTGTACAATCAGGTTATTTTCCTCCATGGTGTATCTTTGTTTCACAGATATTTTCATTAGCAAACAGTCATCTGACTGTAAATTTACAAAATTAACCCAATTAATAGTGCAATCAACAAGCTTAGCTGAGAGTTTTGCTTGAACTAATTATACAGGTGTGTGGGGGGTCTTTCTGACAAATTTGATGTAATCACTTGCTCAATGGGAGGAAAATCATTCTACAAACAGCTATAGAGAATAAACAATGTTGTTTATTCTCAGGCAATAGTAGCTTTTAAGTAAGCACTTCTACAACTCTTTATACCTGATCAACTTCAGATGTTTTTTTTCTTCTCTAAATATATACACAGGATATAGTGCTGCATTACAACAGTAGAAATGGTAAAAATCACTGCCAGATTAAAAAAAAAAAAAAAAAAAAAAAAAAAGAAATATGAAGATAATGAAAGTATACAACACTGGAGTGTTTGCAAAAAAAAAAAAAAAAAAAGAAAATGACTGGAGGACTTGGAAATCAGAAGAATTTAAATTCTCCAGACAAGAACATTAAGAAAAGAGATTTAAGTTTTGCTGTTATCTCATCACCAACAAGATGATACTGAGAGTGAGCTGAAATACAATTGTTGTATCAGCAAATTTCATTCACCTATAGACTACTTGTACATTGTTTTATATCTAACTATCACAGCAACATGCAGGTGTTATACAAGTCTCCAGCTATTATGTTTCCATCATTGTCATACCTTTGGATAGTACAGAGTGTAGTAGAAATACATCCCACATAATGTGGAGACATTAGCTATATAAAGACACCATTGTCACTAATGTCTTACCATTATGTGGGAGGTGTTTTTGTACAAGCAAATTTCTTGCATCTAAATTAAGTTTTGGATTTTGGGTGCTTTCCAACTATATTTTATCTAATACAAAAAGCTTGCTATGATACTGTGTAGTTAAACATCAACATTTTAATGACTGACTTACATTACTCCAGTTATATCATTTGTGCATACATTAAAATTTGCAATAGTAAATGTGATAGAAAGACATTGGTACCCATCTAACTAATGACAGATTTTTATAGTGAAATATAATTTAAAATCGAAAAATTCTAGTATCTTGTACTACAACCATCTGATTAGCTAAAGAAATAAACTGAAGACATTAAGCCCATTACAAACTATTCATGATACAGCAAATGTGGGTGGATCGATGGTTGGACTTGTAGAATAAAAACCAGTAAAATTTAATAGTTACATGTATGACTATTTTATACTCAGGCATATTTATATGCCAAAATATAAATGTAAAAATGAATAGAATCTGATAAACTGCAAAACATTTAAGTACCTTATAGTTAAGTACAAATATCGAGTTAATAAGGGTTACAAATGTTATATGAACATGTAATTTTTAATAAAAAGACATTTTTGTTACTTTTCTCAAATAATTTTACAAACATTACAATATGTTGTATAATGCTAATATGATGAAATTATTTTTAAAACTAACAATTTTTACAAATGAAGTAGAAAATTATTAGGCTGTTTAATCAACAATTTAAAAAAATTACAACACAAAACCCAATTTTCATTTTTTCTTTTCAGCAGCTGCAAAATAAAATCATGAATGTGAACAATGACATCCACATCTCAGACAAAGTAAATAATACAAATTGTAGGTTATATTTTCAATGAAACAGGGCCTGACAAAGTAAATTTCAACTCCCCTTCACACATACACACTGAGCTGAACAAAAGCCTCACTTTTCTATTATGTAACACTGTTCCATTGATAACTAATTAAACATTGCCACAAATCTATTTTTCAACAAATGACCAAACTATATTGTCAGCAAGCAATACAAGTAAAAAGGATAGAACCAGTGAAGGGGAATCACTAAAATGATGCTGCATTGAAAATGTCAATGAAGTTCCACCTGAACACACAGAAAATTGACTTCAAAAGCTAAGGCTTCCAAAACCAACAGTGCCTACAAAGAGATTTGAGCAACACTGATCAGCAAAAGTATTCCCATTGAAACTTATTTACTGACCTTGGCAATGCTTTTATGCTCAAGATAAAATAATAAACTAAGAAAAAATGTTAAAATCAATTGCCTCCGATCTTAGTTCAATATTCATACTGTTTTGAAATCAACTAATGAGTAACCAAGAGATTTCAAGGTTGAGTAAATTATAACTGATTTTAAAGTTGGTCAAAATATTTATTGCTATGACAACATGGATTTCTTCACTTGACTGTATCCAGTAGCCATATTGCTATTTTGTATCAATCTAAGATGACAAGTTTCAAAGAGACCATTTTAAAATGTTATTTTTATTGTTTGTATTTGTTTTAAACAAACTGATCAAACCTGAAGTCATCCACTGATTTGTTATATCACCCTATCAAAGAGTTCAACTATCTCTGATGTCTCAATTTGGGAAAAAAATAGGCCCATCTTTTTATAAAAAAAAACAAATGAACACTGAATAGATTATTTTGTTTAGCAGTATATCAGCCATTGTGGGTTATTTAATGCAAATAAAACCAACTAAATAAGAAAATGAAACAAGTGAAAAATGGACCCTGCTTCTTTATTACACGTTTAGTTTTTTTTTCCTTTCAGCCTCAATATTCTGTACTTTAACTTTTTTTATGCATTTTAAAAAGGGAAACACCCATAATAAAAGTGACTCAGCAGCAATTTCAAGCAACCTTCCTGCTAGCCTTCAACAGGATATAAAGCAGATTCATTCTATATATTTACACCAGCATTTCTTTTTACAGTAACATCTTTGTTCTATTTCATACACAAGTAAAATTGAAGTTAGCAATTAGATATTTTGAAAATTTATATTTATCATCCCTAAGATTGTTGATTGTAAATTAAATGGTTGTTCACAATCAAGTCTAACAGATTTATCATGAGTATAGAGTAATTTAATTTTCACAAAGTGTTATATTATTGTGCTTCTGTTCCAAACCAAGCTCAGCTTCATACTGGAATGAACCAAAGAATGGGGTTGCGGGGATAGATTGGATGCCTTACTACCATAGTCTTGTTTGGGATAAGAATAAACTTATTGAATATCTACATAGAAGACATTTTCTAAATTGATATTTAAGAGGCCAGCCTCCAAAATCATTCCAACTTCAAGACAATTTGCAAGAGTAGTGACAGTATTCCATATTGGTTGCTCCACAAACTTTAGTTTACTAATACATTTTCAAAAGATTTGCTATCGTATAAGAAACCTGAATGGGGTACTCCACAACTGTGATCTTGCATCAGAGTACAGTAGTCTATCGATATTAGGCAAACGAGTGTATTGCAGGTGGGTGGTGGACCCCAAGATTTTGCTCTTGTAGCCTCAATATCGCTAACTTTTTTTTTTTTTTGGGCCATCTTCTTCATGATAGAACAAACAGTGATCATCAGATGGGTCCTAATTTGTTTTAATAATTACACCCCTTTTTCATAAGTTTTACCTTGATTTTGATAAAACAGCCCAAATTTTGCAAAATTTTAACACTTCAGCTGTTTCACACCTAATCCAATTGTATTGGTAATAATTACACAGGATTACTTTATATTTCTATTTTGTGCATGATCAAAGAGTTCCTATAATATCAAACTAATTAACAGGAATTGAATCACTGCAATCAGATACCACGGATGGGGTATAAATAGGAGTACTTTCCTCTGGTTGGTCATGTTCAATTTGACTGTCCAACAATAGACATCAAGAATCTCTCAAATAAACAAACATAAATAGCATGTAGTAATTAAGGGTTGCAATCAGGAATTCCTGGGAATAAATTTCCCAGGAAATTGCGACCCCTAGTAGTAATACAATATGTCTAAACATAAAGTGTACACAGTAAAGGAAAAACTGCATTTGATAGATAGGATACAGAATGATGAAACGAAGGCATAGATCAGCAGGGATACATGAATCCACCCTCAGGGGTTGAGTGAAGGAAGAGACCACGTTGTGAGACTTCAGAGACTGTCCATGGTTCAGAAGGACTGTGTAGAAAGAAGGCCTGGACAACCAATGATGAATAGCTAGACCAGGCTATACTCACCTGGTTTGTGAAAGAGCAGAGCCAAGGGGACTCCTCTGTCAGGTTCTATCATGAGGCACCAAGCAGAGACGTTTCACCACCAGCTCCATGGAGCCAGGAGTGAGAGAGACTTCACTGCCAGCAAAGGGTGATTCCAGTGTTTCCAGAAGAGTCATGGCATAGGAGCAGTGAAGTTCCAGGGGGAACAGCCAACACAGCATCAGCAGATGTCTTCCTAGCCTAGCTGAAGGCAGAAGAAGCAGTACTAGTCAAGAGCCAAACTGATGCAGTAGACCACCTCCACTGACTCATTGAGTATGTGGAAGGGCACAGGATGAGGAACACATCACCATACACCTGAAAAATCTACCCAGGAAGACCCAGGTGAGAGCTAGGAAGTGCAGGGTGCAGAAGCTCACAGACATTTTTTATTAAACATTGAGTTGATGGACATTGATGATTTTATTTATATAACTATTGTGCTTATTGTCCGATTTTATATGTATAGCAAACATGATATTTGTGGAAATAAATTTAATTTCTTAAACTTCACACTTTCTGTGCTTGTCTTTTCCTTTTACAATGCCAGACTACTTTTCAAACTAGACCATAATGCATTGCAAGAGGAAGTACTTTTGAGGATGGTTAAAATTTATTGTATAAAAATGTGCTGTAAGACACCAAAATAAGTTGAAATTTCAGGTAATTTGCTTTTTAAGCCCTGGGCTAAGTATCTAATAAAAATTTACCAAATAATTATATTTATGTGTAAATTTACATGCTTAATTAAAAAATAACAATGTTCAACCTCCTATTATCACCCCAACCCCACCCCACCTACAAGCTACTGCAATTCACTTGCAGCATGGATTGGCTATCTTGGATCTCAAGGCTCATGCTATAGTGGTGGACTACTGTATTAAACTTACTAAAGCATAATTCATGTCACTTCATTATTTGTTGCTCAAATTTTGAATTTCACCGTTACAGAATTTTAAAATTATTATGAAATACTAATTGTTAGTAATGCTAATTTTTACTATTTGTTGTTAAGAATGCTAAAAAAAAAAAAAAAAAAAAAAAAAAAAAAAAAAAAAAAAAAAAAAAAAATATTAATAACTACTTTTATCAGTTCTTGGCTCTTTGGTGACAATTTTTTCAGAAGATAAATGGTTGCACTCTTATCTACAGTTTCAGTGAACTCCATAAATAATCTACAAAATTTCCTTAATAAAAATCCAAAAGCACAAACCAGAGTGATACTAGTAATTCATATATGCCAAAGTGAAAGTCAGAGTTTTTTTTAATTTTTCCTTTAAAGTACAAAAAAGTAAACATTAAGGAGACAAAAAGAAAAATGTAAGATTTCCAAGATCTACTACATAAACAAATGTTCTATCCACCCTAAATTATTACAATATTAGTTATTGTGCCGAATTTATAAATTAAGCTTGATTATAGAATACAGAAGTTATCAATTGAGTGTCTTGTAACAACCACCTCCCCTAGAAATGAGAGGACTACAGTATACTTAAAAAAAAAAAAAAAAAAAAAAAAAAAAAAATTTCAAAATATTTTGATAACTTACTATTAAGATCAACAAAATATCTTAATTATATTTTTTATTTTATTTAAAGAATTATTTTTAGGGTTTTTGCATTGAAATCTGGATCAAAATGTTTGTATGCATGATGCAAAAAGGTTACCTGTATATATATATATTTTTTTTTTTTTAATGGAGAAGAGGTCATAAGATCTAGGTTTCACACACATTAGCAAATGATTTTTTCTTGTGTATAAAATCAATTCCTGAAGTGATTATAACTGTTTTTCATACAAGTCATCAATGCAGACAAAAAAAATATGTTCAAATAAACACAAGTAATTTTGTACTGATGCCAATGATTTTGTACCCACCTCATGCATCTCACCTAAAGTAAGAGGACAAAGAATGTGAGGCATAAAAAACTTCAGAATCAATGCTATGAAAAGAAAAAAAAAACTGAGCAAAGTAGAAATCATGATTCTCAGTGAAGAAGAAAAAGTGGAAACAATGTCTAATAAACAGAGAATCAATGATATTTCATCCAACCCTTCAATGCACACTGACCAGTCCAGCATTTGTCAATAAAAAAAAACTGATGAAACAGAAAATAAAAGACATGCATGGATGTGATCAGGGTCCAGGATGATGAATGGCACATAGCAATCAATACACAAACGTTTCTGCTGATACATGTCTTTGTTAAACAGTTAAGCAAACAGTTTAATGCTATTAATGACAAACAATAAACTTGAATATCAAAATCTTACAATGTTTGACTGTAAAGAGAAGCAACACAGTAAAATTTATATACACACACACACACACAAATATATATATATATATTAAAAAAATTACATGCTTGTTTAACCTTTAGCACAATGCATTATTAACATTACTTCCCTTTCCAAGCTTCTCAATTACAGTAGCCTTATTGTTAATTTCACACAAAAGTGTTTTCTGTTGTCATAGCAGGATGTGACAACACAACTATGAAATTCAAACAAATTCAAATTCAGGGATCACCTTCAGTGGTAGGACAAACTTTTTGTACAGCAAATGAAGTCACATACAGCAGGATAAAGGTTAAATAAAGAAATTTATGATCTGTCTTTGGATTACACAATTACAAATTTTCAAATTATTATCAAAATTTTCTTGGAAAATTAAAATCTAAGAGTCTATAATTGATAATGTTAGATTGTTTTCTTAGATTGTTCAAACAAAGATAAAAATAAAAATAATTAGAATACCTAATTAATTCAGTAATATTCTGTGCCACCATAGAATATTACCCAAATATTAATCTATGCCCAGGCTTTTCCCCCCCCCCATTTCACCTTAACAAAATTACTGCTCTCCCAAACGTACACAACAATATTGTAAAACCAAAAGAAAATGGTTGAATCTGTCAACACAGCTATAATGACAATATTCTCCACATGTGACATTAACTGATGTTATTTTCAGTTAACAATATGAAAATAGCATTCTCTACATTCCTCCAGTTGCTAAGAACATTCTGTTTTTTGTTATTATTAGTTACTTTCTTTAATTAAATTCATTTCATTTTTTGCTTGGAGAAAGTCCACATTGGACAAAACGTGTCAGCAATAACTACAGTTTTCCTACTGTCATTATATAATATATTTTCTAGCATAGATACACTGGGCTAGAAAATTATATATATATAATGATTGTGTACAAAGTGAGCCAAAAGTTGCTTATTGCCTTTTTTGGTCAGTACAAAAAAATTACATTCTTTCTAAAGAACAGAACTAACTTTTGGCTCAATCTGTAAATCAATGGTTGTACAGCACAATGGTTAAACAGCACAATGGTTAAACTAAACATGAATACCATATCTACCATAGTGAGTTTGTATTCTCTGCACTTAACCTTGTACCAAATTAGGTTAATCAGTGCAGTTAAAGATGAACCAACAAAGCTTACATTTTATTTCATTTACAAAGTATACTGATATTTTTTACCCTAATCTAAATATCTGGATAATGCTAGTCAGTTCTGCCTGTATTCTTCAAAATTGAAAACTGCAAATAACTTGATAAAAAAAAAAAAAAAAAATAAAAAAAAAAAAAAATAAAATAAAAAGTACAACAATGATAAAGAAGCAAACAAAAATGTGTTCTTTCTTTTCCCTAAACTTTTCTTGCTGCCATGAATTATGATGGGGGGGGGGACTGAACCCAGCCCTAAGGGCAAGTTTGATGTCAGGTCAAAAGCTCCTGTGAAAAAGGAGAAGACATTTTTATCAATGTCCAGAGCAGAGAGAATATGTAGAATTAAAAAGGTGGGCAGGGTGAGATATACAAATGAAAAAAATTTGTTAGCAGTGAGTGCAATTTAACAGGCATTAATTATGTTAATTGTACAGCTATGGTTATAAAAATTCAAAGCATGTAATTTTTCATCTAACACAATGCCACAAGAGATGCATTGTTTTCCCAAAGTAAATTGAACTGAAGAGTAAAAGCACTAAATACCTGAAATATTTTAAAATCTGGAGCTGGGAAGGGCAAATGCAGATGATAGTGGAAGTGAGGACACAGGGAAGATAGGTAAAAAGGGAGGACCCCCCCCCACAAAGGAGGAAAAAACAGGAGGAGGAAGGGACCCCCCCAGAAAGAGGGGAGATGGGAAGAAAAAGTGAACCCCCCCCAACAAAGGAGCAGGCGGAGTAGGAGGGAGGAACAAAAAAAAAAAAAAAAAAAAAAAAAAAGCAAAAAAGATTTTTTTATAATTTATTACAAGCTTATAAATTGTGATAAAGATTTTCAAGCAGTCATTACCTCTAGCAACTTAGGAATTACAAAACAAAAAGCTATGAAGATAAGTGAACATTTTTTTATAATTCTCAAGTGAAATTACTGGCAATTTAATCAATACAGAAATTCTACTAAATAGAACACATTCTGGCATCGAAACTGTCAGAGATGAAGGATTCAATTATTGCAGACAAATATTTTCATGATTAGGAAACAAAAATCAGTAAACAAAGTAGATATTTCTAATCTTCCTAAAATGATATTTTTAAAAGCACTTAAATTTTGCTAATATGGCAAAATTGCTATACCTGAAATGATAAAAGTTATACTTTTTTGTAGTCTTAACAATTGTCTCTCTCTTTGCTCACAACTTTCAAAAAATTCAGTTAGATTTATTATATCTATGCCATACTAAGGACAATCTTTGTAAAAAGCAACATGATCAACAACTTTTACCAAACACAATCTTCCTACCTTCAGTTGGCCTTTTTCTAAATTCAGCAAAGTTGAGTAAATATCAACAATTATTGAATTATACAAAACAAACAGCATGACCATTTTACTGAAATGACCGACAAATGGAAAGTTTAGGGTGTGGCAGTATTTAATTATCAACCTTATTACCCAACTGCTTTATCCCCAATATACTTGGGCACTGAACTGTCTCCTTTAACAGTTCTGTAACTGGTTTACTCACCATGTAAATGTTACCTTTCCAAAAGTGTTTTTAGCAACAACTCTGTAGTACATGAATTCTTTTCCAGACTCATGACCAGTCTTCTTTGTAACTAATCTTATACTGATGACTGACAACTACAGGTAGTTATGTCTGGGTAATTTTTTTTTTTCTGAAAATTATTTAAACACTTATGCTGTACCAGCAAAAGCAGTTGCCTGAAGGGGCTATTTAAAAAATGTATAAATCTGCTTCTCAGACAAGGGCAGCCCAACAAGAACACTGTTCCAATGAAACTGTTCTTATGCACTTTGGATATAACCACTTCATGTTTTCAACTTTCAATATCAATAGTCAATTATAGTATATCCTTCATTTCATAGCAAATTCACAACAGAGTTAAAAAAAAAAAAAAAAATTGAATTCCCATTCAGAACACCAGGTGTTTAGTTGAGGAAATTAAAAAAAATTCTTGCTTTAAGGCTAAAAAAAGTCAAGACCTAAGGTTGCAATTCACATTCTTAATAGAAATAAGTCAGCTATAAAAACAATTTGTGAGTTGGCAATCTTTTGCTTCATTGAAAACAGAAAAAATAGTTTCAGGATTTCCTGTCTGTTAAAAAAATTGACAAACTCTTATATTACTTGAGAAATATTTTATAGTTTTTAAAGTTTAAATTATCCCAACATGAAAAACTAAATAAAAATTAAGATGTATATCACTAACTTACATTATGCTTATAATGGGGATGACTAATTCATAATTGCAAAAATGATCTGGTGTCTAATATTCATTGGCAGGTGTATTACTCTCACATAGTAAAAACAGCACAGCAAGGTTTTTACCAAGGTAACAACTTTAAAATGTTCTAATTTTAAGAATAAAACAAGTTCCCATCCAATTTGCAGCTTAATAATAGGATGTGGGAGCAGAGGTCTTGTTTACTTTGATAATCATGATCTGATTTTTGTGCTTTTCTTTGTGCATTTGTTAAAAAGGCCACACAGTAAACCAATATTGGAAGACAAATGTAAAGATTACAAATTATTGTATGAAATACTATTCTGTAAATAAAATAAATTCTTATATTTTCATGTGGTAATATTTTTTCTTTTTACAAGCATTTCATAATAGTTTTTATATAAAAAAATAAGTTTTTCCTTTCTTAAATCATGAACTTTTTCATACTTTATTAAAAAAATAAAAAAACCCCACAATTCTAAGCATCAATGTTGACAATTCATTTAACACTAGACACCTGCTGATTAGAGATATGTAGAATTTTGGTTAATTCTAGTTTGTTTGCAAAGTCATATATAAATTCTACAAATAGAAAAGTTGACAGAATTTGATTACCACCAATGGTGTCCTCTAAGTTAGTAATAATGATAACAGCTGCAGCTACAAAACCAAATTTTTGAAGAATTCATGACTGAAACACATTAGCCAAACTGTAGACATCAAGGATTGCTCTGACCCACCTTTAACTACATTGGGGTTGGGCTACAGGAAGAGATGGCTTCCCAGTGTCCATTTGAAATTAATAATCTACCTGGCTATATATCAGTTGAGCAAAATAATATCAACAGTATACAACAGCAAAAACAGATCCCTCCTCAACCCACAAGACCTCTTTATTTATCCTTCTACCTCCAACATAATTGAAAACATTATTCAAATTCTACAGCAATTTGAATAGTAATGAGTGTGTGATTACCCAGTTTCTTTCAGTGCAATTGCTGATACCTTCTAAAGTTAGTTGGTAAGATACAAAACAATGCATTTATTTCTCATGTTAAACACCGAATTCATTCTCTAAAGAATGAGTAATTATGCAGCTAACAAACAAATCTGGTCTCATTTGCATATAAATTGCCAATTTAAAAAAAAAAAAAAATCTATTTAATCAGTTTGTTTCTACCTCTGAACAAGGTTTATTGGAGTTGAGGAAAACTGGAGACTAATAGACCAAAAGAAAACATTTCACAATAAACAAATGAAAATAAAATAATTTTCCCAGTGGTTAGATTAGGACTAGTTGTAGGATAATGGTTAACAATAGTGTAGTTAGTCCAATTTTCATTGTATATCCAACAACTGACACAAGAGCAATACTCGAACCTATATAGGGTGCATCAAAAAATACTTTTACTTTGGGGATGGGATTTTCACATCGAAAAAAGGACAAAGTCCATATAAATGCATGTCCACAAATCCTTCATTTGAGTTATTAAGTTTAAAGTAGACTGCTAACTGTACAATCCAAGATACAATCCAAAAATACTTTTACAAACTTTGGGAATAGGTTCCTCATACCAAAAGGTAAAATGTCCATATAAACATATCCAAAAGGCCATCATTGTACCTCAATATAGCTTTTATTAGGAAAGAAAATATCAATGATTTTTCCTAAATTGAATTGAGGTGGCAATTTATTCCTATGAAAACAGTGTGGTTTTTGATCAGATATTGATGGCTAACCCAATGGACACTTGAAGTAAAAGAAACAATTTGATTTTGTACTAGTGTATTCCGATACAAACCTGACCATAACAGTGAATATGCTAAGTTTTGACATGAACAAAAAAAATAAAAAATAAAAATAAAATTACACACAAAAATCACTAGACAAAAATGGTTGAAAGAGTGTGAGCATAGAAAAAGGAAGTGAAAATAAGGAAAACAATAAATGGTTTAAAAAAAAGAAAAAAAAAAAAAAAAAGAAAAGAAAAGAAAAGAATTCGATTAATTTCTAGATAGATAAAAACAAGAATTTTCTTTTAAATTGAATTTTCTTTTTAAATGTTTCCTTTCTCACTATAATAAAGAATTCTTTAAATAAATTATAGAATAAAATCTACTTGAAGTAAATAAACTCTCAATGAAAAGCAACCAAAATAAAATTAAGAAAAAGAAAAAAAAAAAAACAAGAAAGCTGACAGACTATTTTTAAATGCAGATTACTAGAAAATAGTATCCGCACTTACTCTGCACAGTGTGTGTGTATATGTATACAAACACATGCATAACATGTATACAAATATCCACTTAATTTATAATTTGTTAATTCTTTATTTCTGATTCACAATGATTGGGTTCAAGTCATTGCCGTGAAAGAAATTCAAATCAAAAGTTAATGATGCTTGACAATACTTTAACAAACAGAACCACATTTTAAATCTGCATTTTCCTTCCTATGTGTTATGGCTTGCCATTGTCGCAAATAAATAATAGACCATTCCATTTTCATTGCAAGGAAAAATGGAAGAAAAAGATATATTAAATATGTTTGGTTTTATTGAGAAAAAGAAAGCATAAGATTGAAATTTAATTTTAATCTAAAAAAAAAAAAAAAAAAAAAAAAAAAATGACATTACAATGATGATAATAAATTTTTATTTGAAAATTTCATTATACACTCTTCCATCACCTCAGATAAAAAATGGACCATTCTGCTTTGATAGTGAGGAAAGATAAAAATATATATCAGGGACACTTGTTTTAGTTAGAAAAAGAAAATTTTTATGATTTATCAACCCTTTGCAATTTATTTAAAGCCAGAAAATATTTGATTGTAAGAATTCTTTTGGAGATAATTTACTGATATGAGTCGTACTAATTAACCCATATCTTGAAAGAGAAGAGTTGAATTCATACCATAATTTTTACCATGTGTATTTGCATGTAAGTGAACATAATGAACCCAACTGGAATTGGAACTTGGCTATCCAGTTTCCAGCTCCAAGCGGTTTTCTCACATACCACCTATATATTAAAACTTACAGCAACTGATATTCCCAAGTAGTCACCCATCTAGGTACTGATCAGGCTTGACATTGCTTAACTAAGCAAACACTTAAAGTCTGCTTCAGTAAAGTGAAAGCAAGGAAAAAAAGAATGAAAGTGAGAGGAAAGCAATGTTGTAACAGTAAATTACACATATTTTCGGCATTTTATAATTCTTCTTGCTGTTGGGGCACTGCTAGGGTGAAAGAACTTTAAAAGTCTGTAGTCCAGAGAATTATACTGAAATTAGACAATTTATAAGTGCAACCAATTTTAATCAGATATTATTCCAACAATGTTTTTATTCAATGAGTGTGTACAAACATGTCAACATGTATCTATGTGCCAATCTGTTGAAATAAAAGGTGTAGGATTAATACAAATATAAAATTTGTCACTTAGCTGATTGATGTTATATTCAGCGCATCTACAGAGTTTTGGAGATGAACCTTTGTGTAATTGTTCAGTCAACTCATCAGGAGGTATCAGTAAAAGGCGTATGTATATAAGCAATATGAATTTGAACCTCCTCAGTTCTACAGTGAATAACATTACAGACAGGATTAGGATAGAATTATCTATTCATCTTCACACCCTTCTTCAAATAAGTGTACTCATTGTAAATGGGTTTTCTCTGTAGCAAAATAATGTGCCCAAGATTCTTATGCTGACCAAAACCAAAGTAAAATTGTTGATTATGAATAGAAAAGAGATAGAACAAAAAGAAAGAAGCTAACATCATCTAATGTGTTTTATTTCATCAGCCAACATACAATTTGATTTTATCTGAATTAGGTTGAGAACCACATTCTCCACATTAGCCACAAAAACCAGGTACAGGAATCAAAACACAGAGAAAATGTTAAGATTGATACTGAAGTAGACAGGCAAAGTCAAAAGTAGACATAGAAGAAACTTTTTTTTTGTAAGGCTGATTACTTTCTACAGAATTCCAAAATATTCCAAGGAAAATGGAAATTCCAGATAATTTTGGTTTGTACCATTGACAGATATTTTTAGAAGGAAGAAAGAACTGCTTTGCCTGGAAGACAATTTATAAACTAAGATTCTTTATCTGTTCAGTGTTCTCCACCCTTTCAAAGAACATTCTTTAAAGAAATTGGAAGTTGGGCAGTAAGCATTTATATAGCAAAAATAGGTTCGTTTTTTTTGTTTTTTGTTCTTTATCATTATAAATAAGCCAGAATGAAATTGGTTACAAGCAAACCTGTTTACTTAGAGTCTATATTTAAAAGTGATATTGTGCTGCCAATTTTATGGAAAGAGCAAGAGAAAAAAAAATTTAATTTATAATAATAATAATTTATAATTTGCCTATTTTCTATTAATTTCTAACTCCCATATATGTATACATAAACTTCAACATTATCCTATTGCACTTGTTAAAAAAGATGATCGAGTAATTTTGTGAAATTATTTTACCATAAGAACAGTATGCGAGTTTTTATAATCAAATAATCATTACAAAATTTTATGGAGTAAATATAAAGAAAAGTCAGAAATCTAAATATTTGAACAATTTCTTCATGGTACAAAACAAGTAATTTATGAAGATGCCAAGATATGTTTCAAATTAATTTTGAAAAAGAGTTACAAGTCCTCTTAAATAGTTAAGCTTTTCAATTAAACTATATCTAAGTGGATTGTTGAAAAATATAAAAGATTAAACACTAAGACAAAATTATCAATAAAAATGAAGTAAAACATTAAATAAACCTAATCTTTCATTCTTTTGAGTTAAAACAAAAAAATACTCAAGTCTTTATGTGACAGGGTGTTGTCACCATCACCTAAGTTGCCAACAAGTTCTGCAAACCATTACAACCATTTGTACAAAACTTGAAGAATTTTGAATTTTCTTTGACAAAACAGAATGACTTACAATCTAAAAGATGATCTGTAATATACTTTATAAGTCCAACTAGTCACCCTCTAAAATGTCTTATCTCTTCAATGAAAAGCTTAAATATAACTTAATGTTAAAAAATGATTCAAATTTCACAGGTAACTGATAATCAATGCTGTATCTAGAATGAAATATATACAGTAGCTGATTCTTTTTAACTGCAACACTCAGAAAATTAATTGATCTTAGCATTTTTTTTTTTTTTTATAAAAACACCTTTGATCTGATATGAAGAGAAGAAAAAAATAAGCATATTAGCATTGTTCTTTTAGCTTGATAAATCTATTTTACAAAAATAAAAGAAAGTATAGTTTTTTTTCTAATGGTATCTAAAAAATACAGATGGCATGTCAAATATCCAATTCAATAATTAATATCTTAAGCTCCTGCCACTGAATTTAATTGCAAGCTGTTCCTGGAAACCATTATGACAACAATTCTTTGAATATTATAGCAAAACTTGTTCACTTAACCATTACACTAACACAGCAAATTCTCCCCACCAATGGAACAAGCGTGAAACCAGTATTATATTTTAACACCAACATCTTTTCAACCCAGTGCATTGTGTGAAGATTCTAACTTCCCTTATCACTGACTTTACTATAACTCAAAATTTTGCTTATTTTCCACAAAACTAATATTTCTAACAGGAAAAAGTGATTAAACATTGAATTCTTCAATTTGTCTTCTAAAATTTTTTGGGGAGTCTTGGATCATAGTGGTGGATATTAAAAGAAGAAAGTCAGTGAATAGGAATTAATACAAGCATTATTGATTATTCCAGGTGTGACAAATGCATTGCTGGTGATTTTATTGAAGAAATCTATTGTCAGTAGTCAGGAATTAATGCAAGCATTACTAACTAAATTTTTTATTTAAAATCACTTCACCCTGATGATGCCACTAAGATGTCAATGGGAGTGAAAGAAAATGAAAAAAAAAACTTTAGAAATAACCAGAAACAAGGGATAAATCTCTACTCCTGTTCAAAAGACCATGATGAGTGTAAACTGGATTATAGGCAAACCTATCTACTCCTATTAGGCAGAGATGTTAGAAGTATAGAGTTGAGACTTTAGGATTGGGTTTCCAGTACCTCAAACAGGAAACAAAGGATAAAATTCTACTCCTGTTTAAAAGATGTATAATTAAGTTTGCATGTTTTCTTTGTAATTAGTAAAAGTTTTTCTGTTTTCTTTTTAAATAAATAAAAAAAAAAAATAAAAAATTATCATTGGATTCAAATTCTATTCTTGGAACAGACATCTGCATTACAATTATCTGCTCTGTACAAACAAGATTTTTGTTTTTACCTGCTCTTAATTCATTCTAAAAATAATAGATTTGTTCACCAATAAAATGCATATTTTATAAAAGTGTTTTTATTTTTTTACTATTATTATACTTGGCTCACAGTCACTGCGCCACCCTTTAATGATTAATCTCCTATGCTTAATATCAGTACAATGGAAATTTGAATATTTTTAAGTGCTTGGTCAGTCAACATATTTGCATACTGAGCTATCAGTTTAATTTCAGACTTACCCTGTCCTCAAAACCTGCTACAATACCTATAAGGAAAAATACTAATTTTCAATAAAATTGAGCATTTGAATTATTTAATATTTATAAATATTTAATTTGAATTATTTATTTAGTATTGCACCTGCAAAAGCATATATTTATCCTCTTTATAAATTTATTATTTATCCAAATTTATTCTGCTATCACAAAGAACATACCAAATGATTTGAAAAAGTTCTGTCTTTGTAATAAAATCACATTACGAGCTACTCATTTAAATAATTTTATTAAGAAGAAAAAAGTTTTTGAGTATTGTGACTTTTGTCATACTATACTGCACTGTGTTAATTTTGTCAAAATTTGTAAATTTATTGTTTATGGATTTTAATATTGAAGATAGAAACTAAGCAAAATGTGATGGGTGCTTTTATTTTATAAAAGTTAAAAATTTGACTGAAGTGCCAAAAAAATTTGTACAGTTTAAGGAAAATATACTGTGAATGATTGAACTTGCTCAAAAGTGGATTGCAAAATTTTGTGTTGAAAATATTTTGCTGAACTATTCTGAGGTCAATAGTGATCAAATCAAGACCTTAGAGAATGGAATTATGAACCTATCTGAAAGATGGCAAAATACAAAATAATTTATTTTAATTTTGAAGTTTTTATTCTGACTTAATAAACCAAACCAACTGGCTACTCAATACTTATTCCACACACATTTTAAATAAGTATCTTTATTTCTTACTTACAAATTTTACCAAAAAATTCAGTTATTAAAATAAAACAATACGTTCTATAAATTTGTTCACCTGCGAAAATAAAGAAAGCAAAAAAATTATAACTCAATTTTTGAAATAATATAACTTGTGCTTGGAGAAGACTGAAGAGCACAGCAGCCAATACATAAAGATAAAGACAGTTAAGATGAAGATTTCAGTCCAAAAGAAATGAACAGAATAAGAATGCAACTAGTTTGGTGCATAATAACCAGACACTTCTACACAGAATGATGAGAATGTAAAAATCAATCAATAGACAAAAATGGGTTAAAAAAAAAAAAAAAAAAAAAAAAATCTCTTGGAGAGATTAATCAGAGATTCAATAAAAGAAGAAAATCAGAGCATGAAAACAATCAAGCTAAAGAGAAATGCCTCAAGAACAATGTCTGATGGGCAGGAAGCAGTGATTGGAATTGTAATAGATTTCTATTGATGCCTTGTTGGTTATGGAAGGTGCATAAGAAGGGGACTGGTAAAGTTAATATGGTAGTAGAGATAAGATAGTAAGCAGCTCAACCAGTAATGGTATGGGTGTCAGTAATAACAGCAATGATACTAATAATTACTGTCTAATGACTGAAGCTGAAATAGGTATATACTTCCTACCAGTGCCAGAAGTCAGTGTTGGAGTTGTGTGTAAAAATAAAGGTTTTCAATGTTCATTTTCTAAGTAAGAAAGCAGGCAGGCCCTCCCCACTGAAAAATTTGGTGCAATGATTTTCCTAACTCCCATTTCTCCTCAGGCTTAATGCTTGCAAAGTTTAGCTTAGCCAATATCAATATCAGTACTAATAATTGTAATAATAATTGCAATAGTGGCAGTATTTGGGATCTTAGTGAAGGGCCAAGGAACCAATTCATTTTGGCTGAAACACCTAATTACAGAGAATGGGTGAGTGCATATGAGAAGAATTATATTGCATGTAGGCAGATCTAAAAATAGAACAGGACAGGAAAAAATCTTGTTTTCAATAAAATATTATTCCTATTTTGTTCACTGTAATTAAAAAATGGGTGAGAAATAAATTGAAGGAGTTGTGCCACGATACACACATGACAAATGAAAAATAGGAAAAGGTAGAATTATACACACAGGCAAGCCAGTTATGGTTGGTTTTGTAATGGAAGTCGCTATTTGCTCAGATGGAAGAAAAATATTTTAACTATGAAAAAAGACAATTTTTATCTTATTTTTATAGTTGCATTGACACAAGTTAAAAATATGTTCTGTTTATCTCTGAAAAACATTTTAATTCCATGAGAAAAAAAAGGCAAATTTAATGTTCATGTAAAATATGTCATACACAACAATTATTTATATTGTCTAACAATATGAAAGGGTTTAAATTCATCATAGTACCCTTACAATATTTACAGATGAAATTTTTGCATACAGAAATCAACTTTATATAGTTTGCTTTCATCCAACAAGGCATTCCATAGAGGTCAAACCACACTTTCAAATATAATATTACCAATGTTCTAAAAAATCTGCACCAGTAAAGTCAACAGATACATAATTGTTGCCACTGGTGTAAACATTAACAACCACATAGCTGTGCTTACATTCATTGTTTGATCTCCATAAATGTTCAGCAGTTGTCACTGAATGTAATTTTTTTTCAGCAAAACCCGTTTCACTTTCATGGCTGATGCCATCTGTAACAAGGCAAAATAATTATGGATTATCGTTAAGAAGCCACAACCTCTACTGCAATACCACCAACAGTTGCCATTGACACTGGGGTACAACATAAGGAAAAACTATATAGGTTCACAAGCAGATGGCACTCAAATACAACTGATTTATTATCTCATTCTACTCTTATCTACCACCAAAATTTCCTTTGCTACTATATTCAATAGTTAGATGGCATGAAAATTTTGATATTCATTAAAAATTCTACCCACAGTAATAGCAAGGGTTACATAAACAAGTAATCTTTTGCACTTATTTGTTCTTCTGTGATTCTAAAAAAGATAGGGGGAAAAAAAAGTGGTGGCCATTAATCTGGCTAAAAAGGGGAAGATGTATTTGCTGACACTTATTCTACACCCAATAACCTCCACATTATCTACTAAGCTTACAATTTGACATGGTGACACACAAACAAGACATTTCTACATTAGTAATAGTACATCAAAGCTAACATCAACTATTACTTTATGGCATGCATCTTATAGTAATTTTCACAATTATATGTTAGACTGTAATAGTGAATTGTTTTTTTGACTCAATATGAAATTATTTTACTCTTCTTTATAAAGCAGTTGGATAAAATGTCACCAGTTCAGTTAAACAGATAAAATCTCAACCTTGCTTTGTCAAACTCCCAATACAATGCCCTTATTAACTAAAAGAATGCAATTTCCAAGTTGTCAGACCAGTGATAGTATTATAAAAATTTCCCCTAAAATGATGATTATAGGTCAAAATAATGGAGCCAAGTCAGTGAGCAGGAGGAGAAAAAAAATTACTTCAAAGCAACTAAGTTGTTTAAATTAAGCAGATACATATACAATGAGGTAAGTTTTACACAAGACAGAGAAAATAGATTCTCCTCAACATGTTTTTAGCATTCTATTGAAATGCTAGCTTGGCTGGATTAAGTGATTATTTATATTTAAACAGAATAAAATTTATTGTTTAAAGAATTGGGTTTTTTCTTTGTTAATACACCACCATATAATATTTACAAAGGAACACACATCACAACAATCCCAATGGCTTAAATGGTTGACTAATTCACAATTAAATATGAATTAATGTTGGAAGTTATAAAAATACAATGTGTACTGATAAGTTCTTGGCCTGAACAAGAGATTGAAAAAAGAAAAAACTGATGTGTGTCAGATTTTAGTAAGTTGGTTGGATACAGCTTTCTTAAAACTCATTAATGTTACAAGATTTTTCTTTTAATAATTTTTTTTTTACGCATGGAAAATGACCTTATGTTTGAAATGTTTAAAAATAGGTCAATTCTCAAACATTATCATGATCAGAATACATTTATAAAAACAAATAAAATTTCATACAAAACAAACAATGATGACATGATCAAGACAAATAAACATGTGAAACATCATTATGAATATTTTGTTCAGAATACAAAGGATTCATACAACAGTTTAATATAAATGGTGGATGAATTATTTTCTGCTTTCATATGACATTTTATTTAAATCTTTTAATGTTGGTCTGTGCCATGCAAGTTGATCCTTCCTCATAATTAAGAACCTGACTGACTGAATGAGGTTTTGTCATTTGCACACAAGCTTGACACTGAACAACTGAAGATGTAACTGCTAACATTAATTGCTCCAATATTAAAAACAATTGTGTAATATCAAACCAAGTGATAGCAAAGTCTAGGCTGATAAGCAACTATAAATTCCCATTAACAAAGTGGTTCTAATGACTTATCCCTAAGACTAGTTCATATCTGAGCTTATTTGAGCTCAGTAAGGTCCTTACATTTCCTAAACTGTTTCAGTTTTCTATTACACAATTTAAAAGATTTTTTTTTTTTTTAAATTATTATAACTTCAAAAATTTCTGAAAATAATATATTAAACATAACTATGTTAATATTTTCAATGCATTTTGGAAATATACAGTGGCCCAAGAAAAGGTTTTAGCCAGGAAAAATAAACTACATCCAGTTTCAAAATTTAATTACGTAGTCCCTACTCAACATAAATAAACAGTATTTGGAACTGGTATAGAGTAGGTCCTACATTTGTTAGTTTCAGTGCTTGTATTCGATTTTTCATGGATTTGATCAAGTTATTAACAATTGTCTGATTCATATTTTGCCACTCTTTTAGCAATGTTTCTTTAAGGGTTGCCACTGATGTGATTTTGGTTGCATGCTCTCAAAGTTTTCGGTGAAGGTGCTCCCAAACATGCTCTATTGGATTCATATCAGGACTTTAGGCTACCCATGGTAGTGACTTGATTCCTTGAAATTCCTTCCAGGCCTTTGCTACTTTACTCTCATGACATGGTACTCCATCTTCTTGATAAAAGGTAGACATTCTTGTCAATCTGATTGGTTTCAAATAGCCTTTCTCTGATATTTGACAGTATTTTGGACCATTCAATCACTCATCAACAAGAATCATCTCAGATTTCCCTCCAAATCAGACAGCACCCCACACTATTACTCCAATCCCTCCAGGTTTCATGGTTGCCTGCAGACATTCAGTGTTTCAAGTCTCATTCTGATTTGTCCAAACAAACTTGCTTCGATTTTGAATACTGGCAGAATTTACTTTCATCTGACCAAATTACTGACTGCCAAAATTCATAATATTTGCTCTTGAATTCTCTCACACAGTCCATATGCCCATTCCTGTTAACCTCTGAAATCAAGGGCTTCTTTCTTGCAACTCTTCTTTGATAGCCTAGCTCTTTCAGAGTCTTTCTCACTGCATATGGCAACATTTACATGCTGTTGACAACATCTTTGGCACTCTGATGACGGTTTCTGATAAATCCATCTTCAGCACCCTTTTCATTTGCTCAGACACAATGCTTGGTCTTCCTGAACATTGTTCCACATGACAATGGCCTTCTTCATTACGTTTCTTGACAATATTATGTTATGAACTTGTAGCATATAGGTGAACCACAGGTTTTAAAAAAAAAAAAAAAAAAAAAAAAAAAAAAAGAAAAAAGTGGAATCTTTTCTTGGTCTTCACTCAGGGATGAAAGCGACACAAGAGAGTCAACGAAATACAGACAAGGCAATGGATTTCAAAATAAAACATTTATTTATAAATACTTAAACAGGTAAAGAAAAAGAAAATTCATTTAACAAAGGGGAAGAGGATCATGAAAGAACAGAAGGTACGATCGAATGCATACATATACATAAAAAGATCAAGCCAAGAAATCAACTTATCTATCAGTCGAGTTGATATCTCCATGCAGAGTTCTAATTCACTGAAGTGAGAGTTCTTATGCTAAAACAATATGTTAATCAGCTGACAATTTTCCTGGGTTCCTTTTCTTTTGAAAATGGCTGGTGTTCCACGGCATTTCATTGGTCAATTCAGTTTCATAGCAGTCTTTTCATCCTCTAGTCAACAGACTTTGCTGTTTTCTTCATTTTGGTGGGCAGTCCATTTGGAATCAGGACAATTCACCCAGCGATGTTCATCTGCCACTGGTCAGACAGAAAACCAAAAACTTTTTTTATTTTAGTTTTCTGCTGTCCCCAAAGATAGTCATGTAGATTCTCT
Source organism: Acanthosepion lycidas (assembly GCA_963932145.1). Taxonomy (NCBI): domain Eukaryota; kingdom Metazoa; phylum Mollusca; class Cephalopoda; order Sepiida; family Sepiidae; genus Acanthosepion; species Acanthosepion lycidas. Next base: position 102,143,021 of record OZ010582.1, on the reverse strand, counting down.
TCATTCTTGACTGGGTACACAGGAGGATAGGGCGCAAATCACGCAGTGTTTGCATGATAGCCATAAGTTCAACCAACCCTCAGTAAGGTCTGATCATGTGAATTGTAGCAGGAGAGCCTGATGGTGCCTGGAATTCACTTATGGTCAACTGCCTGATGGTCGAGGGATTTTGAAACCAGGTCATTCTCAGATTGGATCATTTCAAAGTTCATTGGCCTTTGGCTTGCGAGTTGAAGAGAAGGTAAAGAGAGAAAGAATTTGGAAGAGAAGAGGAGGATGTGGTTAGTCATAGAACATATTCGCTCCTAAGTTGAAAACATTGGATTTTATCTATTTTTATATCTAACTATTTTTTTTTGAGTAGAATTTGGGATTTTTCTTTGGGGGTACTTTTTAGTTTCATGTCTATATGGTTAATGAAATCGTAGGTACGTCAATTATTAACTGTTTGATGATTAACCTGGAAAAACCTAGCAATTTCTCTATTTGACTTGCCACACTTATGCCATCCTATTATTTGCCCTTGTTGAAATTCACCAATTTTCTTACTTCCATGAACTTTCATTGCAAAATATAACTCAACTATCATTCATAGATTGGAGTAGCTTGATACTAACAGTGTTGCCTGGAAAAGATACATTATTACACAAGCCAAAATTGCTGTAATTAAGAGTGGCTAAAAACTTATAGCCCACTTTAGTATTTGAAGTTTATCATTTGGGATGAAAATAGAAAATATTTTGCTATAACTTTTACAACAATACACAAATAACAATAGCAAAACTCTTATTAAAAGCTATAGAAACTAAATTTAATCGAGTGCTTCATGACTATGGCCTTGTGCCCGGATTAGTATGTATTCACTTAAGCACCTAACAGAACAATGACTGACAAGTGCTTGGAAGATTAATCTTTATTAGGTACATTAGTACTACAGCCTTGTGCCAATCTAAATCAAGTTTAATAACTATTTGGGCATCTGTCATTAAGTAATGGTTATGAAGCTATTCTTGTAAGTCATTTATAATTTATAATAATCTTCAGTAGGTATCCTATTCTAGTGGCTTTGTTTCAGAAGTGGCCGAGTTAATTCAATACCAAACAGTGTCTGCCTGCATGATGAACAAGTTTTTGTCAGTAAGTTCAACTCAATAGGTGCTCTACAATCAGAACTTTATGCCTAATTAGTTGGAAGAGAAGAGGAGGATATGCCTAATTTGATGACCATATGAAAATAATGTCACCTGCAAAGCATACTCAAGAAAGTCTAAAATAAACATGTGGGTCTAGCCAGATGTAGATTCAACTCCTTGTCATTAATTTTGATCACAGCAAACAACAGTCTGGCACTCCTATGTGACTATATAATCTACTACTTCAACTTAACAGATACCAAGATTAATTTAGTCTAGTATATGTTTACAATAGTGAGGTACCCAAATTTACTCAGTTTATGCTCTGTGAAACATGCTTACTACTCACTGTTCTATGGTAAGATATCAAGTTCAGTGCTTTAAAATAGAATAATAATATAACAAAAGAAACCAGCTAGCTTCATAATTGAAAACAGTTTTTAATTAATTCTTACTTCAAAAAATTATTTGCATTATTATATAGTCATCAATTTCATTCATCCATTTGCTGCCAGGAAATAAGGTCGTATCTAGTACACAGTTTAATGCCATAGACAAGATACCTTTATCTTATGATGATGTGTTAGTCTTCCACATGAAGACAACTTTTTAACTAATAAATGTTTGTGAAAGTATTCCCAATGCCAAGAGAGAGTTCTTAATATATTAACTTAAATTTTTCAGATATTTGACTAATAGAGTTATCTTATTAGCACTAGGAAGATGTATAGAATTACTCAACAATGCAACTGGACTTGTTGGTAACCTACTATGAAGAAATAAGATCTCAAACAGGTGTTCTAAACTGTTCAGGTAACTCAACATAAAAGTAAGCCTATTTTATGAAATAATTAGGTTCACTTATTCATTAAATATCCTTTGCACTACTTTGACAGTATTTGTATATGATCTCTTAAGTTTCATACTAATAAGCAACATTTCACAACCATTTCCCCAGAAATAACAAAAAATGTTTCATTTTAAGTCATATACTGGGCTCTGAGAATATTTGCAAGCAATCCTGAACTAGTGACGACTGCAAAATAAAGTCAAACACACACAGACAAGAAAAAAAAAAAACCCTTACTATTTCAGTGACCTTGTGTCAAAAGCTTCCTAATCTAATTAAGAATTAACTGATAGTTCTAAACAAGGAAAGAAATTCTACCAGACTGCAAATATGACTACAGAGTGAAAACAAAAAAAATATATGAGGATGACCTCACCTTTAAACTGAGAAAGCTAAGAGGCATGTAGGTTAGAGTTATGCCAACATAACTGAAGCACTTTGAACCAAAAACATGAATTTGGATGAATCAAATAAGAATTGAAACATTGGGGACTATAGCAATGCGGAAATTCTTAAAGATATTGAGAAAGGTGCTAAAGATACGATTTGATGAGATTTTAGATCATTCAGTATCTCTGATAACTCACAAACATTGTATGGATGTATAGATATGCAAGTACATAAAAACAAAAACAAACAAACAAAAACACTTTGAAATCCAGAATGACAAGCCTAATTAGTGAAAGACCAGATTAGATTGTCAGAAACAAAAGAAAAGTGAACTTGGCAATTCTTCAATGTGGTTGTGCAAGGTGAAGATGAGAGTGAACACACAAATACGCCAGAACTGTAACAGGAGTGTTCAAGTCATGCCTATAGTAGTTAGTGCATTTAAAAGATTCAAATCTAGATTGGACTAATGAGAAAATTTGGAAAGAATTTATATTGTATAGTGAGATAGGCGTTAGAGATTTGAGACTACCTATAACAGTCACTATCAGATATCTGGTGTGAATATGTAAATATATGAAATAATAATAATATACCATGGTAATTTAGCAAATACCATCATCACAGGTGATAATTGGCAGTTTTTTTTTTGTTTTTGTCCGACAGATTAGACAGAAGACCAGACAAGAAAAACAATGCCCTTACAAGTGAATGAAAAAAAGAAAAAAGAAGAATCTCAGACAAACCAATAACACAAAAGACACACAGGATACAAGGTTTCATATCAGAAGGAACAAATTGACAAGTAGAAAGTAGGAGACGATGATTGGACTAAATTAAACAGCTATGTGTTCACCCTGATGCCCTGAGGTGAAGAATGTTCACCTTAAGGTAACAAAGGGTAGGGGAGAAGTTTACAGCTGTTATCAGCCACCCTAATAATACTTGGAGTTCAGAAGAGGAAGAATAAGACTAAGAAATAAAAGAAGAGAAGGAAAAAATAGTAAAGAAACAAACAGTAATGGCTAACAAGCTATTTGCTGCCTGGCAGTTTGGCTGGCTGTTTGTCATCAGAGCAGAGAAGTTCATTATTCATGCTTTAGTTAATATTCAGTTGGAACAGGGATTTAGCAAACATATTGGCTGCTGGAAGTTTCAGAGAAGTGATCCTTGACTGTTGTCTGTGCCATCTTTTCCACCACCCCAGAACTAAATGTGACAAAGTTTCAATACTGATTCATCTTCTGAAAGGATCCTCCTCCCGAGTTCCATTGTTCCAAGTAAAAACCATTGAAAAATTATGAAGTTTGTTTTAAAAAAATTTCACACGTGTATATATTTGGACAAACATTCATGAAATAATGCTAATATGTATATCTTAAATATTTTTTCCATGTTTAATGCAAATATTTTAAGAAAAGGGCAGATTTAAGAAATATTTTTCTAACATTTAGTGAGTCGAGAAGAAAATGGTTGTGCTAAGGAACATTATCACTATTGAAGAATTCATAGTCACACTAACTAAAAATAAATAATTTTGGTCTGGTGAGATCAACCTCTTCGGATAGAGCTGTAAAAATTAAAAAATTTGAATAATCATCTGCAACCCAAATAAAGATACACAAACCTGGCAGTTCAAGAGAAAGGTTGAAAATCAGATTGCCATTAAAATTGGATTCCAAATGAACATCAAATTCATTTTGCTTCTTTTCAGAAAGAAAAAAAAATATTTTTAGGTTTCCCAAAATTTAAAATTACAGATGTTAACTTTTGGTAGGGACGAATGAAAACAGTTTCCTTTCTTCACATAAACTTCTGTTTTTAAACAAAATAAAAAGCAAATAATATCTGTTTAAAATATTTTAAGCAACAAACTTAGGCATTGGGGAAGTAAAGACAATGAATCTGAGATGAACTTGGTAAATATGTAAGAATTTAATTTTTTCAAAATTATCAAGGCATACAATTTCATATCCAATAAATAAGAGTAAATTATCAAGTCAAAATTTTCCAAAGAAAAAAAAGTTATGCAATTAATTCTCTTATATTAATAATGGGAACAATTTAAATTTCAGGTGGCAAAAAATATTTAGAGAAGGGTTTACCATGAAAACATTTATAGAAATGGCAGATTTATTAAATGTTTAAGAGATTCTGGTGTGAAAAATTGTCTAGCACAACACAATGAACAATCTTTCCTAGCAGCAGACCTAGCAATTGATTCAAACTTTCCACTTCATGTCAGCAGAAAACATTAACCCAAAAAGGCACAAAGAAGTTAACATCAGCCACGTTGATGGAAGGTAAAAGTTTCTCTAAGATTATTAAAAAGAGAGCAGTTTCATTTTGAAGGTATTGAATTTAACAAGCTATTTTTTGCACCAGTTAACAGATTGTAGGTAATTTTTTTTAGATCAGCTCCCAATTTGATCATATTGAAGCAATCAAACTTATTAAGACAAGATCTGTGCCATCATCAGTATAGATACTGATTTGAGAACTGATGACATTGAGAAGATCATTGATGAAAATTAGGAACATAGGTCCAAGGATATAGAGCCCTGGAGTACACCTGCATTGATGCAAAAATATCTAAAAGATTCTAATGAGGAGAGGAGAGAAAAAAAAAAAAAATTAGTTTTCAAAAAATTATACTGCAATTCATTAACAAGATTATTTTTCTTTCTTAAATACTGTATTATCTAAAAATAAAATTTCAAATGTTATCAGAAATCTCCATGTGGGATCAACAGAATTGGATGAATAATTTCACTGGTAATTTAATCTATAAAGCCAAAAAAAAATTTAGCTTCTAAAAATGCTTTAAACACTACCAAATATTACAGACCTCAAGAATTTCGATTGTATGTGGCGTGCAGGTTTCAGAGTTCTAAAAGGACATTAACAGTTATGCTAAAAATTTTCCCTAGAATGCTGCTGCTAGAAATGGTATCTGGTTGTTACCATAACAACAGACCATTGATTTAAAAGAACACAAAATAGCAAGAGAAAAAAAAAAAAAAAATTAATTTTAGAGAATAAAACTGAACTGTATGATCATGCTAACGGTAAGATCTTTCAGAAAGAAAATTAAATTCAAAATAAAGTGTTTCCTTTGTATTTGTTGTTTCAGTTACATGTGGTCAACACCAGAAATAAACAATTCATCAATTCTATCTCAAATTGGTCCACAAATGCAAGAGAAGGGATACTAGCAACTCTGCCAAAGAGAAGCCATAAAATGTTATATGAAAATGTGAAAGTTCTCATCTCAAGGGAAGAAAATACACTAATGATAAATCTATCCATCACATACAGTAGATTATAAAAATTGTTCTATTTTAAGTCAAGTTTGATTGTAACTAATTTATAAATTTAAGTCACTCAGGTATGTATGAATAGGAAAAGTGTGTGTGTGTGTATATATATATAAAACACACTATCCAAGGTTTCTGACAAATTTGAATCAAACCTCAGAAAGAAAGCTAATCATTAAAATACTTCATACTCATGCTATCAATATGTTTCAAGTGAACCAGTCAAGAAAAAACATTTCCTAGAAATCAACCAAATGGAATATTTTCATTTCAGAATGAAAGTCAAATTTACCAACTGAATCTAAAGGAAGAATCTGAAAAATAATTTTTTCTTACAATCTTTATTAATAACATTGATTAATTTTCTTAGTAGTACAAGTGTTGCACATTTTCCACCAATTCAATGTCTTCAGCCTAAGTTCTAAAAGGCCAGTTACAGGGATATCTACATACAACAGTTCATACTAGCAGATTCTAGTGTAATTGGCCTGGACCTGATGTGAACCGTTATTTAGGTTCTTCACTTAATAAATGGATATCAGTTATCATTGTTAAGGAGTTCAATTTTCTTTTAGTGTCCTACCAGTACAACCTTAATTAAGTTTACATCTATTTAAGGAATCTTTACATAAAATATGGTGTTAGGAAATTCTTTTAAATTTTTTAAGCCATTTGTCATCGTCATCAATTAGATCCTGAAAGTCAGGACTATTCTAGCCTTGTGCCAGACTAAAATTTGCTAATTACAATTTTGTAAGTTCCCTCTAAGGAACCAGCTTTTATGAATTGAGAACAGACTTCTTTATTCTTTTTTTTTTTAATCCACTAAGACACAAGGGGTTACTTAGTGTGAAAGAATGTCAGAAAATCAGTATTAAGAGGGAAGTTAATAAAAAAAAAAAATAAGATTCAAGGAGACAGAAGATGACAATTGACATTGCATTTAAGTTTTAGAAAAATCAAATTTGACTGTAAAGCAAGTAGCTGGAAGAGAGTTCCACAAGCAAGAAGGTCAAAAGAGCAAATTATTAGCATACAATTTATGGTTACATCTAGTAATGTCAATTGTTGAGATCAAGTTGTTTAAATTCTTTAAAAGGCAAGGCACAAAAGAGGAAAAGCTCATCAGAAGAATTACCATGAAAATATTTATAAAAAAAAGAAACTACATTATGGATGGTGTGGAAAATGACTGAAGATGAGGTATCAGGTCAGGACCAATAGCAAGAATCTCTAGATATATAGAAAAACTAGAAGAGACAAGATGCAGCAGTAATATTTAATGTATGAATGAATGGTAAAGTCAAAAGGTGTAGGATAGATTGTAGCATGAAAGTAATTGGAAAACATAAGACTAAGAAGGTACAAGGGGTCTCTTACTTGGTGGGGGGATAGCATCAGTCATGTAAAGTAGGAAAAAAAAAAAAAAGCAATTTTGTTTTGGAGGCATTAAAATTAAGCCAGTTAAGTCTCAGTTGAAAGCAGATAGAAGAGAAAGAGAGGGGGAGAGAAAGAGGGGGCAGAAAGAGGAAAAAATTGAAAAAAAAAAAAAAAAGAATTTTTTTTTTCTAACATAGAAATATGAAAATGGTCACAAATATTTATGAAAAAAGGAAAAGATAGAGAATAATAAAGATTGTATTACACTGAAGACAAAAAAAATATTTCCAATTGTCTTTCACCTTGAAAGATAAGCAAATGTTTCTAAAATTATTTTTTCTCTCCAGTTCTCAGACATGAATCAAATATGGATATATCTGTGAATGTGTTACATGATGAACACTCAAAGAAAATGCAAGGCACAAGTTAGTAAAGAAAAGAATTTCTAGGAATGATAAGAAAAAGAAAGATTAATTTACATGGATTTAATAGTCAACTGTGAGTAAACTGTATCTCCAGAATCTACTGGTATTTTGATCATGACAACACCTGGTGACCATGAGAGGTTTCTATTTGAACAGTGCTACTTACAAAACTCACATTTTTTTTTTCTTATCTAAAGGTCTTTTGTTATTCCAGAACTTTAGTTAGAAGATTAAGGAAAGGTTGTTGATTTGAGGTTTGGCATGAATACTTCACAATATCATCTGAAAAACTTATGTTTCAATAAATAAATAAAAATCTTTATCACGACATGTCAAATTTAATAAAGTTTGATATATTATTTTAGATATACTTTTTATTATAGATACTGTTATAGATATCACCGAAGGTTCTACACTTGTATAAGGGAGAATATGCATTCAAAATTTTTGATTTTATATATATATATATATATATATATATATATATATATATGCGCGTGCACAGAGAGAGAGAGAGAGAGAGAAAAATACAAATTGCTATTAGTTATGAAGATCATGCTTTGAAACTGCCTTTCTAAAATAAATTTGATTTACTAAAATATTCAAGAACACACACACACAAAAAAAAAAAAAAAATTATCATTGAAGTTTTAACATTCATAATGCAATTAAGATTTTAAGAACCCTGAAATCATTAAGCTATTCTTTAATGAGCCCACATATTTCTATCAATATTTCAAAACAACTATGTATGAAAACCTAACAATGTCTTGATATGGATTCTAAAAAAAATATTGTCAATCCTCTTCAAGCAAAGCAATTTAAGGATGGTTTTGAAGGCAGAAGTGATTATTTACAAGTGGACTACTGTCCTTATCTTTGTTGTTATCACAATGCTTCACCAAAATGTGATAACGAAGATGAGGACAATAATTCACATGTAAATAAGTTTTCATCCCAAAAACTCAAACAGGAAAAACAGAAGTATTTACTTCAGCAATGGATTATCATTATTAGCAAAATTTCTTAAAAGAAATTTGGCTAATAATGATAATCTTATATTTCAGTCCAATCAACATGAGATTATTTGGATCATGGAAAAGTTCTGATAGTTTTATCAAACAGTTATACTTGCTAAAATTTTATTTTGCTCAACAATTAAGAAAATACATTCATACCTCATGAAGGGAGAAATACAATCAATAAGCTTTTAGCCCAGAATATTTCCATAAATGAAATTTGCATTGCATTTCTATTTGGTGACAGATGAGATGCTTAATTCTGCTAATATAAAATTATTACATTATCAACGGCTGCAATTTCTTAAATTTTATTATGACTAACAGAATATGGTCACTGAAAGTCATAAAATTTATTTTACATGAAGTTAATACTGATAATTTCATACTTAAAAATGTTTTCTACATTTTTACAAATACAAAACTTAAACATTTGACAAAGTTCCATCACTATTGTCTTTTGCTTAACCAGCAATAAGCTTTCAGATTTCACAAGATAAAGAAAATTTTTTTTTCCAAAAATTCATTATTGATAAAATTTATTTTTCACATACTATTAGAAATATTTAGCTGAAGTAACTGTAAAGTGCACAATAACAAAAGCTAACACCTTGCCTATGTCTTCTGGGTTCACATGAAATTGCCACTAAAATGCAAGCCTTACTCCCCAAATTTGTTGTCATTATGTCATTAGAATGATATTTTTGCTGTATTTATTGTGGTAACATGAGTTACATATACAAGCGAGGAAAACCAAAATATACTCAATGATTTCATAATTGGCCAAGCTGTTACAAACAAGCATCATATATATATATATATATATATATATATGATAAAATCTAGTATTAAGGTAGGCTATATTTATAGCTTAAAGTGCTCAATATCAAGGATAGAGCATATGTAAATATAAAAGTGAACATTGAAGTCAACATGCAGGTGACAGGGTTTCATGCTAAACACATGAAACACACTGTCACCTCTGGGTATTAACTTCAATGTGTCTCATATATATATATATATATATATATATATACACACACACAGACACAGACAAAAACAAACAAACTGGGAGGTGCTGAGCCACTTTGCAAAATACAAGTTATTTTGTCACCGAAGATAGTTTTTTTTTTGGGGGGGGGGGTTCCCCCTTCATATATTATGCCAATTTGCCAGATATTTGCATTTTTTCAGGTCATTGATAACCAAATCAACAGAAAATGTGGAACTTTCCAGTGTTGAACTCCAGCCATGATGTTTCTGCATAAGAAAATATATGAGTGTATAATACAAACATTAGGTAAACAGTGACTATGGAACTATGATGTACCAATGATCAAAACAGATTCTGAAACCCAAGATGAAACCCAGTAGGAGGTCTTCACTGGTGTTAAAAATTGTTGTTCATGACATAATTTTAGATGAGCAATGAATTTCAGCCACAAGAAGTGCTGACACACTACAGATATTCAGGGAATGAATCAAGTTTATAATTCATGAGCAGTTAGGTATGAAGAGCCTATCAGACAAGTGGATGTCTGAATGTTTAAATGCCAACCAGAAATTATATTGAAGTAACTTGACAGCATTTTTAGTGATCATTTTAGAATTTAGTGGGCTGACTTACCACTTGATGAAGCAGGCTTATAATACTATGATTCAGAGACCAAATAACTCATGCAAAGTAGCATTTCTCTAACTCTCAATCACTGAAAAAATTCAAGACTCAAAAAAGACATTATGAAAGATCATGGCCATTTTTTTTTTAAATTATGTATGTAAAGTATTTTGATGTCTATCTTCAGAGAGACCAAACAGTTAATATAAAATACTACTTTTGTTATACCAAATCAAGAAGACACTGAAAGGGAAAAAAAGCAAGATTTGCAAAAAAGTGTTCTGTAGGTCAATGCAGCTCACAAGATTGGCAAGACTGAATATTCTGAAGAATTCACAGATCAAATGTAGAGACTTTCCACCCTACATACCAAACCTTCCTGTATCTATGTTTTGCTTTCAAATCCTAAAAGGAGTCTGGAACTTAGGAAATATTCAAGTGATCAAAAAGTAATAGCAGCTGTAGATTACTATTTCAGTGACCAAACATTAGAATTTTGGGTGTGAAAATTTAAAGAAACTTTAAAAAATGTACCAAAGTGTTAAACTTTTGAGTGAATACAGAGAAGAATCGCATTTATATTTCCTGGCTACAGCTTATTTTCTCAGTCAGTCAAGGCAAAAACTTAACAGCACCCTCTCATAAAGAGAGTACTTAAATGCATCTTGCAGATCAATTTGCTTGTATAGTCTATTTTATCACTTGATGTGAGGTTTCTGAGTGAAGTAAGCTTGATTCTCAAGTGTGCTCCCCTAGCATGGTCTTGTACCAGACTAAAGTAAGCTTAATAATATAGAGCTATGTATATCTGTAGCCCAACAATTCATTAACATTGTAATTAATTACAGATTTACATCTGTGAACAGAGTAAGTAATCACTTTTCATAAACTTTCTTTAAGTTCTTGAATGATGCGAACATGTCAAATAGAAAATTACTAGTGAATAATAATTGTTCATTAATAGCATGCCTCAGGCAGATTCAAGTGCACATTAGTGCTTGGAGGTAACAGGCATTTGGTTTTATTTATAAAGTCTTTTCAATTACACAAATGTACACGGAGTTAGTCAAAGTTCTCATCCTGACACTTCCCAAAACCTGATCAAACATAAGAATTTTTTTTATTTTCAGGAATGGATTCTTGATTGGGAAGAACAGACAGTACAGAGTACTTTTTGTCTTTAGAAAACAAACATTTCAGGTTTGCAGCTCCTAAGTATAGTTGATAGTAAGTTAATTATTCTAAGTATTAGAATTTACATATCATATAATCTAAGCTGAATAAATTAAACAAAAACTTTTCCTAGGATCTGTAATTGGAGTTTGAGTAAGCAGAAGCTAAGTCTTTGTTCTGATGCTTTCAGTGGTTTTAAACTCTTATGAGAAAAGGTTGATGAAAAGTAATATGGTGAAGAACGCTTAGCAAGAACAAAAATATTTCATCTAAAAATTCAAACTCCTCAAGAAATGACAGACGACCATTTAGATGAGATATTGAGAAATGGAGAGGATGATACGAGTCAAACATATATTGCTAAATTCCAACACAATTTAAAAGAATTCTATGTTGCTTGTTACTAGTAGGCAGTGGTGGACTGGGTCAAAAATTTCTCCCCGGAAAACTTGTAAAATGGCCCCGTCAAAAGGATGCAAAAATGTGGTCAAAGAAATTAAATAAAAGTAAAGGCTTCGAAATAAAATGTTACATCTATTCAATATTCAGAGTCTGGCTATATTTCTGAGATGAGGTATTATGTACATTATTTACATTATTCGGACATCTGAAAGTTCTCCACTGCCTTAACCAGGTATTGAACTCACTCTTTGGGTCTTGTCACTGGATCTAACCAATGCCTTTAACCACTGTGCCATGTGTCCTTGAGGACATCCGAGTATGAATTTCTGGGTATTATAAACCTAATGTCTTCAGCAACCATTTTTACCAGTGCTCATATTGCAATTTTGCTGTTATCATTATATGTTTTTACCAGAGCTCATATTGCAACTTTGTTGTTATCATTGCTTTTCTCTGGCACTCCTTATTACTGGTTCCCATATTGTATTTATTTCTATGCTTGGTCGGCTCAGGAGATTTTTGTGGTCTAGCATATGTGCTGATTCCTTAAGTTTACAAATTTTCCAATGGTGTTCCCTGTATATGATCTCAACATGAACCCACAGAGGACGGTGAACTCCCTTCTCTCTCCATATGTGGTCAACCATGCCCGATTTTTCTACCTCCTCTCGTGTTAGAGTTTTCTGGTGTTCTTGAAGCCTTACCTTGAGGGGCGGCCTGTCTCTCCTTTATATTCCTTTCCGCAGCTGCACAGGATAGCATACACACAGTCTTTAGTCATGTTCTCTTCTGGGGGGGGGGGGTCTTACTCGGGTGAGATATCTGCAAAATGTTGTCTAGCTTTTGAAGGTTGTCCTGATGTTATATGGACCGCAGATTCTTTGTATTTTCTCTGATAACCCCTTCACATAAGGCAGGCAGACTGTTTTCCGAGTGTTGTTGTCCTCCTCTTGTACCGGCCTATCCCAGTTTTTGGGGGCTGCTGCCATGTACCCAGGATAGTTGTTATGTTGTAGGGTACTACTTATACTGACCAATTCTTTATCTAATGTCTCTGGGTCGTCACTTATGACTTTTGCTCGATGTTGTAAGCAATGGACGATCCCTTTCTTTACGCTGTATGGATGGTGGGAGTTGAAATTGAGGTACTGTCTGGTCAATGTTGGTTTACGGTATATGGATGTCTTAAACCCATGCTCTGTTCGAGATATTAGAACATCCAGGAATGGGATGTGTGTTGTTACTCTCTTTCTCCATTGTGAACTGTATTGAAGGTCTTATTGAGTTCACATGGTCCAGTAGAACCTGAACATCTTCCTGGTATGGCCAGAGTATGAAGGTGTCATCTACGTACCATAACCATATAGTTGGCTTTAGAGATATGGATTCCAATGCCATTTCCTCAAAGTATTCCATGTATATATTCGCCATTGCTGGTGATAATGGCGAGCCCATTGCTAAGCCCTCATCCTGTCGATATGTGTGATCCCATTCCGAAGTGTGTTGTTTGTGTACAGAAAGTCAACATCTCTATCAGATTATCTATTGGAATACTGGTCCATTCTTCTAGGGATGAGTCCGAGACCAACCTGTCTGACTACTGAGAGTGCCTCCTCTGTGGGTACCTTGGGGAACAAACTCACCACGTCCAAGCTCACCATCTGGTTGCATAGGATGGGAGCATCTTTGATTATTTCCACGAAGTGGGCGAATTTTGGACATGAAGGAGACTTTCCAATCAATGGGTTAATTATATCTACAAGGAAGTGACTCAGAAGGTGGCACACAGAGCCTTGGCAACTAACAATCGGCCTGAGCGAAATACCGTCTTTGTGAATCTTAGGGAAACTGTATATGTGAGGTAGCTTGGTGTAGAACTGCGATAACTGCCTATACGTCTTATGTGCGAAGTGATCCTTGTTCTTGATTAGGATCTATCACAGTTTGCGTTCCGTTTTCATAGTAGGATCCTTTTTCACTTTGCTGTAGCTACCATTGCTAATGAGGTCTTCCAGTTTTCTTGTATAATCTGATTTGTCCACCACTACATTCGCATTACCTTTGTCAGCCGGTAGGATGATGATGTTTTCGTTCCTCTGTAGGGATCCAATCACTAGCTTCTCCAGTTTTGTTATGTTAGACTTGGGTGGCTTGGCACGTGGAACGAGAACAGTCTATCCCAGCGAATGAAATAAAGGGTTCAGTTTGACATTCCAACCACCTGAAGAAGGCCAGAGCGTACAATGGCCGAAACGTTGTGATAAATATGGTGACAAATATGAAGACAATAGATCGAATAATGTAAATAATGTACTATTCAATATTGTTTTATTCATTTAGGTTAATATATGCATAATACAAATGCTTTAAAATTTTATAATCTTTGGGGCCCAGTTCCCAGTATGCCACTGCCAGTAGGTGAAGGTCAGCAAAAAGCCATAATCATCTCCATACATATATACATATATATTAGTTGTATTGAAATGAGGGTGACCCTGGATTTCATGCCCCTGTGAAAGTCTGATGATCGGAAGGGCATGAAACTCAAATTCATATCAATACAACCAAGTATGCTAGTTCTATCACTGATATTGAGTGCTTTCCAGTAAGTACAGCAAATATATAATATATAGATTATACATACATACACACATTGGTTGCAATTGTGACCGTCACTCCCATGTGGGTCTGTACAGCCATAACAGATGCTGCACCACCATCAGCAGCTGAGACATAACTTTTGGGGTACAGATCCCTGGTCACTTGAGACCACTGAAGCCATGTATGCTCATTTTTTAGTGAAATATATGTTTGTAAAGGATTATGGATTTATTTTAATCTGGCATTTTAAATAGACATTAAATTTTATTATTAAACAGTATATGTATCAGTATGCACCTTTGAAAAATCTTAGTAAAGGAAAATTTCCAGGCAGATATCAAACTTGCATTCTCCATGTAAGGGAAACCACTATTTGATCTACTATACTTTAATGCAGTTTAATAAATAAAAATGGATCATTTATTTTAAATATGGAGCACCCACTATAATAATGTTTGAATATATATATATATATATATATATATATACACACACATATATATATATATATACACACACACACACACACACCCCTCAGTTTTTAAATTAGTTCACCACAAAGCTAACAAACATGGCATAAGTGTGAAATACATTCAGGAGGAGACTTTCAGATGTCCCTCCTCACACCACTGTCCTTGATAAATACTAACCTGAACAGCTAATATGTACAATTGATTTCAACTAACCAGTCTGCATTCCATTTCTGATGATATTCTTATCTAAAACCAGACCTTATGCCCACAAACAATTTTCAAGTAAAATGTCATCAACAAAATAATATACAAGAAAAAAGAATTTTCTTAGAAATATTGTTAGATCTGTTGGAATTTAACAAAGTAAAATTGTAATTTTTTTATAATTGAAATTTAACACTTATGAAAGTAAATTTTCTTAAATGCCTGATCTCATAAAACCAAAAACAATGTGACCTCATCAAAGTTGAGAAAAATCACATTTTAAAAGAAATTAGATTGTTTTGTTCTTGCTAAAATTTTGATGGCTTTAATAGGACTAACATAGCATAATTTGTAGCCTTACATCAGGAAAAAAACCCAGACATTGGCTACAAGGTCTCAGTTTCACTGTTGAATAACTAGACGTAACCAAATTCTCTTCTAATAGTTTTTCTCTCCTCTTTCAATTTCTTGCTCCCTTACCACCAATAATGTTAAAAAATTTAAATGCAATGTCAATTGCCATCATCTGTATTCCTGAATCCTGTTCTCTTATTCTCCTCACTAAAATCTTCCCATTCTTTTCCACACCCCATAATACCTTGTGACTTAGTGGCATTATCATCTTGCTTGGGGTGAAAGGATTAAAAAAAAAAAAATTAAAAAAAAAAAAATTAAAAAAAAAAAAGTTTCATGTTCTAAAATTCTACCACCTGATTGGAGTTCAATTCCTAAGTCAGACAGTGAAATTAATATGCAACAAGTTGGAACACATTAAATAGAATTAACTTATACAATATATCCCCTAGCATAGACAAGGTCATGAGTACACTAGATCCACTGTTTATGATAAAAGTCTCAATTCAAAATTGCTGGAACATTATTATCAAATACAACAGACCTGAACAAAACCCGAGTATACAATCACAAAAATGTTGACAGTAACTACCAAGATAAAGAAAAGAGTTCAAATAAATTAGTGTACCATAATTCATAATTTACTATGAATACTATGAATATTATTAAGTCATGCATATGTATTTTTTGCCAAACTCACTCTCTAAAATTTAATCAAATAAATGACTAAACATTCTAATTTTGGGAGGAATGGCTTTTCAGCACACCATAGTATTTAACCAATATAAATGTTGATACCTAGGGAAAAAATGTTTTATATTAACTAGTTTGCTATCTGTTACTTTGCTGACTGCAAGATGATCAAATTACAAATGTAAATTGTTTGTCCATTTAAAATATGGCCTTTACGAGAAATTTATTTATATATTATATTTTAATTTAATGATAGGCCTAAAATTATTTCTATAAAATAAAATTAAAAAAATTAAATATTTTATTTGGCATAAAATTTCTGAAAAATTTAATAAAATCTTATAATTTTTTAAAGTTAAAAAAAAAAAAAAAAAAAAAGAAGGAGAGGTATGTATTATACCAATGTCTCAGTTCAAACTATCAAATTGTGTGTATATTTACATCAAATAGCACAATCACATGTAAGTCCCTCACACACGACATATATATATATATATATATATATATATATATATATATATATATATATATATATTACATAAGCAACATGGTAGATGACAGAGAATCAACTTGTTTCTAATATAGATTTATAGAGTCTTTAAAAATTTTTAGCAAGTAACTGTGATCCTATAAACAGACCAGAAATGATTTGAACAGCTCTGTGCACTAAATCATATCCTCCTGCTCCAAGTTTAGAATTATTGGCAGTTAAGTTTTAATAAAGTTTTGCTATAAAAAAAACTAAATAACCACTCCAGGAGGAAAAAAAAACCTTTAAAAATAATCATCAGGTAAGTTTCCAGGATAATACAGAAGTCACATATCAGAAAAGCAATTCAAAATAAAAAGTGAATTATATGTCATTTAAGTTGACCTAAACAATAATTATACAAGAAAAAAAAAAAAAAAAAAAAAAAAAGTTTGTTTTGAATAAATTTGGTGCATACATTCAAGTTTACATTTCACAGATTGCATATTCATGAAGTTCAGTTTATAAAAATTAACCAAAACATTCTACAAACCTACACAATTCATAATATAAAGAAATTAAAATTATTTAACAATGTTATTCTATGGAATCCCTCACTAGAATTTAAAAAAAAGGCCAAAATAAATAAAATCAATCTTTCTGACTATATGCCTTTCTCTTTGAGATTGAACTTAAATACACATCTTTGTCATTACAACTAAATGAGTAAATTCCTATAATTTACCAGAAATCTTTAAGCTCTTACACTTTTAATATGATGCAATACAAAATTTTAACTGTAAATATTAAAGGGTACGTATATTAAATTCATTTCAATGTGGTAACAAATTATGAATGTAGTAAAATAAAAAATATGTATTCATGAAATTGAAGAAAATCATTAAAAATTAAAAACCAAAAATAAAATTAGGTCAAGATTATAAATAGCTTGGTCAAACGTAAAAAAAATCTTCAGGCAGATTTTTGTGTTTCAAGTTGTAGTGAAAAACTTTTCATTGTAAACAAGAATCAACATGAAATCTCACTTAATAAAAATAATTGAACATAAAATGAAAAGTTACTGTTGAAAATATATGTGGACTTAACCTCATTACTATAAGGAATTCCTAGAGAAAAACCCAAATTTCTAAAATGCAGGAAATGAAAGATATGAAGAGTGGAAAACAGTTTGCCAATTTACTTCAGTAATTTTACACAATATTAGATTTATTATACAATTCAATTTTTTTTTTTTTTTTCACACTAAATGATGTTAGCAAAAATTTAAATGAGCAATGTAATGGCCAAATTCCAACTTCAATAATTATCCTAATTAAAAAAAAAAAAAAAAAAAAAAAAAAAAAAAGAGTATAATTTGTTTTGAGAGTTAACAAGTTTTATTAAACAAATGTGTAACAAACCTTCATTTATAAATAAAATTAAAATAGGTAGGCCAAAGAAACACATAATACATATTGCATATACATGAAAGATCTTATGTTAACTGGAACTAGGTGATACTGACATTCAGTCTTAACTCTTGATTTTAACTTTTCTACCATTTAATTTTTAACAATTTATAGCAGGCCTTTTTTCTTTTTAAATTCTTTTCCAGAAATCTCTGCTTGAATATTATACACACACACTCCAAAAATATTTTGAAATTGATGTATTATTTCTATAAGTATTATTAGTAAACAAGAACATGTATTGATACCACTGGGTTTTGAAAGAATTCTTAGTACTATCAATATAGAACTTTCCAACCCTTGGATTTTCCATTGTAGAGATAGAAGGAAAATACACAAGGGATTCAGTTAAACATTTGTTTGACAATGGGCATTGGTTAGGATTCCTGCAATTACATTGGTCAGTATCCTTAACAATATTTACATTGGTACTTGTATTAAGATTAAAATTATTAAATTGATTTAGCATTTTTTTTTGTTATGCAAATTTATGATTTGAGATTATTGGTGCAACTATAACTTAGTTTTAATGTATTTCTATTAAATATTTTACTAAGAGGGTTAATTTCAAAAAATGTTTATTGATCAATTTGAGAAACTTATGGCCTAACTTAGTACTGACTGATTAAATCAGATCATCCTATTCCTATTTCTTTTCTTTGAATTAGTCATATTTTCTAAACTGAATTTCAACATGCTTATACCCACTATTCTTTAAAACTTTATTGTACACACAGCTATGTTTCTCAAACATTTTTGTCAGATGAGTGGCCGCTGATCCTACAAAGAAATATTGCTCTACTTTTGTATTGAGCCCTCATAAATTGAATGATACAAATATCGGAATTGGATTCTATTCATTCTCATTTTATATATATATATATATATATATATATATATGTGTGTGTGTGTACACACACAATGTGATGTATAAATTGTAGTCTAAATTACACAAAAATTAAAATCATACAACATCTGATTTTAACAGATATTTACCAAAATTACACAAAACTACACTGAAATACTGAAGAGTAAATTTATTCAATAAAATTGCCATCGACTTCAACCACAATCTCCAGATGACTTCAGAATCTCTTCTGGACAGTTTCCTTGTTTAAAATCCTTGCCTTCAGTTCATCTTTGGTATTACAAGGAGTTTTGTTGGTCTCTCTCTCTCAACTGCACCCCACACATAATAATCAAGGGGGTTGCAGTCTGGGGAGTTAGGTATCCAGATGTAAGGGGTGATGTGGCTGCAGAAATTGACTGGGTTCTCCTGCTTGTGTGACATGGTGTAGAGTCCTGTGGCCAGACATAAGGTCTTCCAGCAGTCACCCTCTTGATCCAGAGCAGTACTACCTCCTCAAAGCACTTGATGTAGGTCTCCGTATTGAGTCCGAAACCCTGTGGAAAGATGAATGGAAGCATAATGTTGGCATCACTAGTGATCACTCCCAACACTTTTGTAATCACCACTAAACTCATCCAACTCTTAATGTTCTGCACCATCCACAGATGGATACCCAAATATTGTTAGATGTTTGAATTGGAGTTTCCAGTGCGAATACCAAGCAGGACAATTTCTGGTGGAGTAAATTGCTTGTCATGGTACTCTTTTTCTCACAGACAGTGCCCAACTGACCCTACTATACTGTGTAGCTGACAAAAAAAACAAAACAACAAATAACAAAAGTGCGTACATGAAATTAAAATATAAAATGGCGACAATTTACTTACACACCATAAATATTATATATATATATATATATATATATATATAAAACCCACACGTTTTTTAATTTATAAATATGTAAAGAGTTAAGAATTTAATTTTTTTCTTTTTTTTTTCTAAAAACCTTGTTTGAGCAAAGTGGGCAGGCAATAGTTTTGCAGAATATGAAGGAACATTATCATCTTGCATGAATAATAATCTTTAGCTGCTTGGTACCAGTACTACCTAAATAATCTCTGGTCCATGAATTTACATTTATCTTGATTGCATAGACAAATTTGAATGGACCTATGATTTTACTACCAGCAATACTAAACCAAAACATTACTTTGCCTACAGTTTCCTTCTTGCCAAACAATTACTTTACAATATTTTTTTTTCTCTTTTCATGTTAGATCTTTCTTACACAATCCATTGCATACCTGAAATTAAGAAATGAATATTGATAACAATACTGTTATACAATATGTACAACTCTCATGTTAAATAAAATTTCACACCACCAAATAACTTCATCTAATTATTTTTAATAAAAAAAACATAACTTGAAATTCACATGATATATTGTATATATAAACACACCCTAAAAATTTTACAAACATCATTTAGTTTAGTTCAATATATTTTATTGTGAAAACTAATGTATAATAAAATTTGATAGCATATATAAAGCTAAATATGCCAATAAATCATTCCCTTAATTGAAAAAGCAAAGTTGGATGGACCAAGCCTTGAAGTATTGCCTAGGAAATTCTTAAGCAAGGCTGGGTAGATGGCTGAAGAATGAATAAACTCTGAGGAAGAAAAACATTGAATTATCAACCAAACAGGATCTAAGCAAAACTATGTGAACAGCTAAATATATCCCTAAATATTCAAATCTCTCCAAATAACGCCAATAACAGATGGATATAAAGAGAATAGGTGGGAAGAATAAATAACTTTAGACAAATCCACAGACAGAGACACAGAGAGACAGAGACACACACAGACAGACAGAGACACACACAGACAGACAGAGAGAAAGAGACACACACAGACAGACAGAGAGAAAGAGACACACACAGACAGACAGACAGACACACAGACACACACAGACAGACAGACAGACACACAGACACACACAGACAGACAGACACACACAGACAGACAGACAGACACACAGACACACACAGACAGACAGACAGACACACACAGACAGACAGACAGACACACAGACACACAGACACACACAGACAGACAGACACACACACACGTGGAGGAGGAAGATATTCACACATCCATTTGTAAGGATAGGAAGTGACACAAGGTTTTTTTTTTTAGTATGACAAACCAAACATTTGTGCATGGGTGAGGTGAAGAATTCCACTGGTGGTGCCTGGAAAATTGACCCCCAGTAAGTAGATACGTGTAAAATTGTGATTCTCCCTAAAACCGAAATAAGGTCAAGCTTTAGAAAAGTCAACCAATAAATAGTCAAGTTGGAAATCCTCAAAAGTGATCATGTAAAGGGAAAAAAGATGATCTGTAAGTAAAAAACAAAATGACAAGAAATGCAAATGGAGGAAGAAGTGAACTGAAAATATTAATAGCATAATTTTGATAATACATCTAAGTTTTGTAGTTCCAAATTCTCATCAACTCAAAATTTTATCTTATGAAGCCTTACTATTTGTGTTCCTCTCAATTCATAGGACATATAAATGGAGATCAAACTATGATTATCTGACTTTCTTTGAATGAAACCAACTCTGGTAACCTTGTTAACATTTATGTTTCAATCAAAATATATACAAGATAAACAAATAGGAAACATTTATCAATACAGGGGGGGAAAAAACAAAAAAAAAAAAAAAACGGTGTTTTTACTTTCATGTACATTCAACTTAAACCAATGTTAGTACAATTTGTGGCATTCCGAATTCAAGGGAAGATGACATGTCCATCCAAAGTTTCAAAAAATTAACAGATTCCAAACCTATCTGAAAAACTATCATCTGATTCCCACATACACAAACTAAAATTTTTATACACTTACATGCATAAAGCAATATTTATATTATTTCAAGTAAGCTTGGCATCTGTTAATTTTCTGAAACTTTAGATGAACCCATCACTCTGAATTCAGAACACTATAAATGAAACTAAATTTCTTTTTCTCCATATCTCATGTTCTGATGAAGATTTAATAAAAGCATAAGATGTTAGATTCATAAACGTTTCATATTTGTTCTTTATCTAATTCTGATCCATATTTAATCCCAAGTATATCTTATCTTATAAAGTACAGCATATGTATGTGTGTGTGTGTGTATCCAAGCAACTCTTCAGCCTCCATTGGTCCAATTTCAATGATTCATAGCTCATTCAAAAACCCGACCAAAGTTAAGATTTTCCTCATATTCTTGTGGATTGACTCAATGTTCAATATTATTTTTTTTCTTTAAATATCAAGCTCCCATGAACATGAACTGTTGAAATTTTAATAAACGGCAGTATAAAGTTGGTAGTTGTATAATTTGCAAAGAATCATTCCACCAAGGTTCATTATTAAATTAGTAAAAATACAAGTATGGCTGATTGGTAATTGAAACAAATGAATCCAAGCCAAAAGTTGAGATCAAGTTGTGCCACAAGGAAAATGTTGCCAGGAAAAATGAGTTTTCCTAAAAAGTAAAATAAAGGACACGGGACATAAGCCAACTAAGAACTGATTCAGGGTTTTTTAATAAAAACAATTAAGCAATAGTCATCCACTAAGCAAAAAGTGAAGAGACCACATATTTACAACATACCTATTACCAGGAAGGAAAAAAAAAAAAAAAAAAAAAATTATATTGGCATTTGTCTGGAATATCTTGTATCAGAATATGCTGACTCACTTGAGGTGATACAGTCCAGAATAGAGTTTATATTAACGTAGATATAACAGGCTGATGAAAGAAATTCAAGGGGAGGGGAAAAAAAAAAAAAAAAAGATTATTTATATATATATATATATATATATATATATATATATATATATATATAATTTTAATAGGCATTTAAACCAAATAGAAGCATATGAAAAGATGTTAAACATCTGAATAATAAATAAAATTAAATTGGACTTGGTGGAGAGGGAGTATTTATCTTATGGTTGCATATGTGTTATATTATTAATGGAATCAAGTAGTTTTGGACTAGTAGTTTGCCATGATTAAGATCAGGGAAGGTTTGTAGATGGCTTTTTGTGCAAAATGTGTTAATTTAATATACCCAAATTATTTTTAAAACCCAGAATGTGTGAATCAATTCAAAAAGTATTTTACTATTTATTCACACACACACATTATATATATATATATATATATATATATATATGGGTGGGGGGTACCATGTAATTCAGATCAACAAAAAAAAAAAAAAATGGCCTCAGCACAGACATGAAAGTAACTACATACTCAGATCAAGTGATTCTCATTCATATTGACCATGTATATAATGCCAGCCTTCAATGAGCCTACTGTGACAGCCCAGACAGTTGCCCAAAAGATAAATTACAAGTGTTAGGGTACCAAATGTCAGGTGTGACCCAATTGTGAAAATCTAACT
>OZ010582.1:102014725-102114725 GCA_963932145.1 Acanthosepion lycidas | reverse complement strand
ATCTTTTTCAACCTCCTTTTACTCCACCCAAGCAAAAGTTATTTCTTCTATCATCATACTCAACCCCAAAGGTCAAAACAAGCTAGTCCCATAAGAAATTAATTCCAGATCTACACAAAATGAGTTGCTATGGAAACAAACTAATAACAAAGCTGACATATTGAAAGAATCAAACCCACCCCACCCAATATAAACATACAAAAAGCCAAATATTGTCTTACAAGAAAAATAATATAAAACATTAAATAAAGAACAGGTTAAAATTTGTTTCAGTAAAGATTATAAGTAAAGGATAACTAAACATAATTAAAATTTACTTGAAGGAAAAAAAAAAAAAAAAAAGAAAAAAAAAAAAAAGGAAGAACTCCCCCCCCCCCATATCCCCCAAAACTGGGAATATTTGCACACACCTAATATATGCAGTGTCATATCTAGACACACTTGGGAGTGTGAATAGGGGGGAAAAAATTTTCTCTATGCTCTAGTTGTGGAGGGTGAGGCCTTTCTGTAAACGAACAGTTAGTTTAGACTCCTAAAGACAACAGGTATTTTCCGAAATTCCCTACTGAAATGAGGACAGTCTAATCTATATTTAAAAAGAAAAGTGTTCTGTTTTATTTAAAAAATCGGAAAAATGTTCAGAACAGAAATACTGAGAGGTACTCAAGGAAGAATGAATAGAAATCATTTTGATTATACAACTTAATGACAAATGATTACCTGACACATCAATATTGACATGGGCCAGAGAAGATATCTAATTTTTCATTTTAAAATATTTTATATTGCAATTCAAAGGAAAAAATTAGTAAAGAAAGTTGTTATCAAATCTTATTTTACATGTTAATACAACCAATATAGTCTACAGTAGTATGAATTAAAG
The DNA here is from genome assembly GCA_963932145.1 of Acanthosepion lycidas. Lineage (NCBI taxonomy): Eukaryota > Metazoa > Mollusca > Cephalopoda > Sepiida > Sepiidae > Acanthosepion > Acanthosepion lycidas. Next base: position 102,113,842 of record OZ010582.1, on the reverse strand, counting down.
CTAATTTTTTTATCAATTCACCCCAAGCAAGGCAATAATGCCACTAAAATGCAAGTGAATACTGAGAGTGATAGAAAATGAAAAAGACTTATGGGAATGGGAACCTAATCCTAAACAGAAAACAAGGGATAAACCTCTACTCCTGTTCAAAACACTGGGGAGGAGTGTTAACTAGATGATAGGCAAACATATAAACTCCTATTAAAGGAGTAAGGTTCATTAATATTTCAATGTTTATTCCCATCATTCTCCAAATACAAGTTAAAATGACCTCTTATTTATACAATAGGAATATAGTATAAATGCACACAATTTTAAGTGAGGATGGTCATAAAAAAATAAAATATATTGATAATACAAAGAACACTGGGCAAAACAAATCAATTAACAATGTTACTCATTTCTCATATTTAGTAATTATCTCTAAAATCTTTAATGTTACACACCATTAGCTATTTTTTTTTTTTTTGAATCATAATTCTGATTTTGATATTTAATATTATTTTGTCTGTACTATTTCTTGTACTTACAAAAGTGTCATTAACATTCCAAATTTTGTTCAAACATATTTTGGAATGATTTTATTTTTTAAAAGACAGTTTATCCATTGTTTCTTTGCTAGAATATATTCTTTTGTTTCCAGCATTCCACTCTTAAACATCCCCCCCCCAACTTTATTTGCAAACCATTCCCTCAGATATTGCATCATCTCATTTTAAAAAACATTACAAATGCTGTAAACTCTGCAGTAAGATTATCACACACCAACACATTTAAAGCAAACTAAAGAAAATTTATGTGTAATATTTACTATAAAAATGAAATGTAAACACTTATATTTTTGTAAACATAATCAAGATTTTTCTGAATAAAAAAAAAATGTCTGGCTATTTGAGAAGTCTGTTGGTCCATACCACTCGAATGTATATGTGAGGCCATATAAGTCCATGCCACTACTGACTGAAATTTGATCCAACCTTTTTGCTGTGTAATGCTTTATCTTGGAGTAATGTTCATTTGTGAATGAAGTGCATTGACAAAGTAAAAAGATTAAATTGAAAAATACTTACCTGTTACATAAAAATGTATTTTTTTTTTATATCATTAGACTACAAAACTATTGATTATACACAAGTCCCAAAACAGAGACGAACAGGATGGTTTTGCTATTTCCTGTTAAATATTTTTGCTCTGACTTCCTCAGTTTGACATTAGTCAGATACAAGACAAAGGAAATCAATTTTGATCGGCTGAACTAGCATGGTAATGATAGAGAAAAGTTTTTTGGGGAGTTGAATCTAAACTGTAGATATGTTCCTTCATTTCTGGGATCTGCTTCCCACTGGTTATATAAAAATGTATATGTCAATGTAAATAGTTAAAATTAAAATTCCCTTTGGAGCTTTATCTCCAAACCAAAACCAATTAGTGATCACTGGTTGTGAAAGGCAATATTATTATGATTGAATCAAAAGTTGCCAAGACCACTATGCCCACCAAAGAGCTATACAACATTACCAACTCATCCATATGATGTGCAACATAAGTAAAAAGTAGTGCAGTTGTGACTGCCATTAGGCCACAGACATGACTGAACACACAATAGTTGGGACCAGAAAGATGGAGCACTATATCCAACATGATGAATGCTATAGATTTTTTTCCACAAGCAACAATAGAAAGGTTGTACTAAGAACACTACATGTGATGCAAAAACAAAACTGCTGGCAACTGATAATGATGGCAACAAACCCAAAGGGGAACACTGCATCAAATTCCAATTCAATCCATCAGTCAATGTACTATACATGCATGCACTGCATTTCATGGTGGCTTTGAGGCTGTTAATCAACTGAAGTGCCATTATTGATACCACAACATGTTTTATTACAACAGAAAATATGTAAACTGGACTGTAGGAGACTGGCACCATGTCATCTGGCAAGATCAATCATGATTTCATCTTTGGGAAGATTCCAGTGCATACACCAGTAGGGCATTTTGCAAACTGATGGTGGCTCTGTCATAGCGTTTGTTATATTCTTTTGAATCAGAAGAAAACCTAGTGAAATTGCAACCCTCAGAGGTAATATGCAGAGATCTTCCTGCAGAAGATGTGCACGAGTTTATACTTGCCATGTTTCTTGGTGGTAAAGGTTTGTTCCAGCAAGATAATGTACATCTCATGTGAAGGTGACATGAAATTAGTCCAAAGCATATTAGAATGGTTTACAAGTATCCCGTTAGCACTATTCTCACTAGATTTAAAGCCCATTGCAAAATGGACATTTTTCAAACCTTACTAAGTTCCCTGCAGCCACACACAGAGGCCTGGAAAGGGAGCAAATATATTCCTACACAATGATTCCAGTACCATGTTGCACAGTCATTGTTATTCAAAGGGAGTAGCTACATATTAAGCAAACATCTCTAATATTTTGACTAATCTTTTCAGTCTATATAAACATTATCTTTGGTAATTTTAGTTGCAATCAAAGTTGATCTAAGTTTTCTTAAAAAAAAAAAAAAGAAAAAACAAAGTCATCATTATATTAAATGTTATATTTACAACCAAATTATATTGGCCCAACATTAATATTGAGATGAACACATGGAAATGAAAAGTTTAAGACACCATATCCAAGATATTTATATTCAGATATGATCTACACTTCATATACTTTTAAACTGTTAGAACGAGAAAATGAAACAGCCTTAAGCAAACCAAAATCTCATTCAACAAAAAAAGCTTTATAGCATTTTATAGGCAACAGATGAGTAGATCTGATGAAAGTACGTGTGGTAAATGCTGTCACTAAATATTGAGTGTTTTCATTTTCTTTCATAAATTTCTTAAATTTTTCTTCAACAAGTGCAGGTGTTCATGAATTCAAATCTTGAATGTTAATAACATTCTTCTCACAAAACAAAAACACAAAGTCATCCAAATCATAAAACAAAAAGAAATAGACAAGATTGAAGAGGAAAAATGCCAATAAATAATTATAATTATCACCACTAAAATTTTGCTAAAATATACAACATACAATAGACTTCAAAAGTGAATTTTCTGAACTGTCTTCAATGAAAAACAAGCTTAAGTTTTCAAATAATTTGCAAACCAGTGTGGCAATACAAAGCTTGCAAAACATTCCTGATTTTTCAAGTGCAACAAATTATGCAGCACTTTTTTTCAATTAACTGCATTACTTAAAATGTGGACTTCACTACTTATATAAATGTAAAAAACAGTCTTAGTTCACAATAACATAACTTGTTTTGCAAACTGGTGGTGTGTCTGTAACATTGCAAGTTCACAAGTGAAAGTAGAGCGAATCTTGATCAATAGAACAGATTTTGTTACTCCATTGGTCTTGCATTAATCAGACGTAAATTAGACATGTATAGGACATAATGACCTCACTAAATTCCTTGCGGCCACACCCAATAAACAACTGTATAGATAGTACTGGATCTTACCTAGGTAACTCCAGCACTGTTGATTCCATGCCATATTGCACAGCTACCATTATTAATCAGACCAAAAGGAGGAGCTGCATATTATAAAGTAGATTTCTTTAGTTGTTTTTTTAAGCACTGAATTTTATTTATTAGACCAAGTAAATTTTGTCAAGAAAAAATGAATATCTAATGAGAATAATCTGTGACAAGGCAGCATCAAAGTTTGGTATGAGTTAATGATTTACTTTGATCAATAAAACCAAGTAGCAAAGGCGATGCTCACTATGTACCTCATACTTCTGGCCTTGTAAAAAGAAATAAGTTATTACATTCACAAAAACAAATACAGAGAAAATATTAGACCAAGATGACTTGGGCATAAAACTAACTGAATACTCATTGCAGATCAAATTTTGCCAACATTATTTTTTTAAGTGAATGATTACTGAGCAAGAACAAAGGAACAAAATAGAAAACAAATGTATTTTCATTTCTTTTAAACATGACAGAATTCTTCTCTTGAAACAAAGACAAAAATAGCCAATCAAAATACGACATTACACAAATTATAAATATTCTATTACTTATATGGTTGTTGCACTAAAAGTAATGCTTCCTATTTTATTATGCTGGCTCATGATATCATGAAAGCTGGTGCTATGGTCATACAGATAATTTTTTTTTTTTTTTTGCTTTGTTACAGCTTGACAAAATGGTTTCTGACATGAAAATGTACAAAGCAAACCTATTACAGAATTTCTCCATATAGAAAAGTGAACTCCCTGCCATTGCCTAACATTTGTTAAATATTTACAGAGAACAAACAATAATGTAAGGACAGTCAGGTAGTAAAGAATGCATTTCAGCAGTTGCAGCAATGAATTCAGGCAAAAAAATATGGCGATTAATTTTTTTTTTTCCTCAAGCATTACTTGTGACTATGTAAAAAAAGTAAAATGATTTTCAACTGTTGCTCTTTTAATCTAAATAAATGTCTTGGCTGCTCCCAAGTCCATTCAATATCCAACTTAACCACAACAGCAAGCACAAAATGTCAAACTTATTTTCAAAATAATGGTGATATCAATTTTTAAAAAGAAATTGAGGAAAATCACAGTCAGCTGAAAGATTGTTCCCCACTTCAACATTTTTATACAAATTCAATCAGTCAACTAAATTCTTATTAAATTACTTTTTCTTTCTTTTAGTAAGTTCACAATTTGGGATTATTTTTTTTTTCACACTACATCAAGCAAAACAGTCAATTAAATGACTTTTTATAAGCAAGAAGGCCAGGATTTCATTTGCAAATTTATCAGCTAAATTGGTTTAGAGATGTTCAAGGTTGAGTGCCAATATGAAATGCAACAGGACAACTATTGACAAAGCTAACAATTGGAAAGCCATTTCAAAATATTAAGTAGAATTCCATTCCTTCAATTCTAAAAAGAATTAAATATAAATTCTGTACAGGCAGAGAAATATAGACAAGAATCACCTTCAAGGTATTATAGCCAGAAACATTTTGGGAGTTAAATTATTTTTAACTATTTATTTTTTTTTTTTTTAAATACTGTTTTATTCATTAATTACAAAGCAACATTATGTAACATTACGGAAATATACCCAAAGCAATTACTTTCGCTTATTATAAACATTAATTTTATGGCAGAAATATTTTGAACTATTTCAGTCATTACATCAAGTGCATTGTGCAAATTATGTTAGGAAAACCAAATAAACTACTCATTTATAATCAGCTTTAATGAAGTGCATACAGACATACACATGCAAAACAATTCACTTAAAATCAGTGATAAAGAAATCCCAATAACCAATGATTATTCTAACATTGATAATGTCGGACTGTAGTATAAAGATCAAAATTGCTATGTTGCAAAAAGTAAAACAGGAAAGTAGAAAATTTCCCTTATTAAGGGAAGTAATGAAAAAAAAATGATATTGGACTTTATGAAGCTTCATTCTTTTAATATGGTATTTCTATCAAGAGAGAATTATCATTTCCTTCAATGAGCCTTGCACATTACCTGCATATGACAAGACACACTTTTCATATAAACTTTCCTAAACATTATTTTTTGAATGTAATAAGCATTGTATTATGCAAAGTTACAACTGACATAGAAATAAATTTTATTCATTAAGATATGACTGAATCTTAAAAAAAAAAAAAATTTAGTGTAAGTGTGGTTCTTGATTATCTCAAACAATTTTTTTTAAAAAAATCATTTTGCTAATTCCCTCATAATAGTTTTATATAATTGTCCTGGTGGAATAGGAAAGGTCAACTGGTAAATGTCTAACCCAAAATAGTTTTAAACAAAGACAAGTTAATATTATGCCAAGAGTTATTTAAAAACTTGATTGTTTTTGCTGCTCTCCTAGCTACATTTTGAATGAATCATTCAATATTCTTTCTCAGTTGTATAGTCCATATAGAAAGTATAGAGCGTTTCAGTAAATGTCTAAATTTTATTTGTATTTAACAAGAAAAATATTAGTGAGCAATTCCTGTATACAACATGGCCTCAGTTATGCCAAATGTAAAAATAAATGAGGCAAGTATATTTTGCACAATTACTCTCGTTTTATTGAACAGAGGCAAAATACATGATGATAATGTACAACAAATGCATTAAATTTGCATGAAAATAGCATATAAGCAGATTTGAAATCACACAGCCTTTTCTATGAAAGAAAAGGCTTCAAAAGTTCATTAACATTTGCTCATAGAACTGCATAAAATATATATATACACACACACATATATATATATATAAAATAGTGTGTGTGTGTGTATATATATATATATATATATATATATATATATTAGTTGAATGTTTTCACAGAAATTTAAAATTCACAAACCAAACTGACAAAGCTATTTTATATGAAAAAAAAAAAAAAAAAAAAAAAAAAAAAAAAATGCAAAGCAATTTCTGAAAAAAATACAGGGAAAATAAAAATTAAGTCATTTTATTCAGCATTATATTAGTCTGCCATAAATATTGAAGTTAGAATATCACAATAAAAACATTAAAAGCACATAAAATCAGGTTACTGAGCAATAAGAATAAAGTATATAAAACCATATTGAAATACATACATTTACAGTAAACGTTAATAAAATCATAAATTGTAGAGAATGAAACATGAAAACATCTGTGACACAATGTTGTCTTATTTAGTGGTCTTTGGTGTCTTCCATGGTAGTTCCAATATCTACTATTCGGTGGCGGCATCAGTGCCACTCATAATTCTTGTGAAATTATTTAGTTTAGGCATGTGCAAAGTATACTTCTGCTTATCATCTACTCTCCCATTCTCATTCATTTGTGACTTTATATTTTGCCCCAACAGCTCCTAAGAAAATTCCTAGAGCAAGTGCTAAGTGTCATGCTATAATGCTGGACAATAAACATACTATGATAAAACTGCATGTGAGAAACCAGGTGAGAAGGTTATACCAATTGCTCAATCTTTTGGAATGAGTCCGACAACTGTATCAACAATTGTTCACAATAAGGTTAAGACTTTAGCACATATCAAATCTGATGCCCCAGGGATGAAGAATACTGTTATCAATAAGAAAAGAGGAAAAATCTTTGAAGAGATAAAACAACTTCTATTAGTCAAGAAATCATTCATGTGAAAGCATTATCTTTGAGGACCTGACCAAAAAAAATACCCAGATGAGAAAGTTGAGTTTAAAGTGAGTCAAGGATGGTTTATGAGATTTAAAGAATGAAGAAGTTATCACCATTAAGAAGCAAGGAGAAAGTGCATCAGCTGATGAACAAGCAGCAGTTGATTTTCCTAAAGCATTGGCAAAGATCATTGAAAAAAACAGGTTTCTCCCTGAATAGATTTTTAACATTGATGAAACTTGATTATATTGGAAAAAATTGCCAGACTGTTCTTTCATTGCTAATGCTAAGCATAAGACTATACAACTGATAAATCATTTTATTCAAAATATTGTATGTACATATAAATACTGTAATATGCAATAGGGAGTGCTTATTTGCAGTTTATAGCATGGCTATTTTGACTTAAGTTGTTTTTCAACCTAAGTCATGACCTCTGGAACCAATTAAACAATGTAGGGTGTGAGATTATATATATATATATATATATATATATATATATATACATACATAACATGGTAGGTATTTAGAAACTTAGCATGTCATACAGCTACAAAAATATGGAGTAGCAAGAGAAGAATCAAATTCTCAACAGAAGTTGTGGTTTGTTTGGCAAGCTTTTGCTAAAAACTGCAAAGAGATACAGTCTTTTTCAATGCAATTGTGTTTTAATGTTAATCAAATTTCTATCTGAATTTCTGGGATGAGTATTTATCATTATTTACACACTTTACATATGGACCACTATTGCCATCACTGCTGCTACTGCTATCACAACACTGACCATTGTGCCATACAATATTCATCAAATGAACGCCAAGGAGCACAACAGCTGAAATGTAACAAGAAAGATGAAGACAACAGTCTGCATGTAAATAGTGTAAATAACAAACTTAACAGTCTAGCATAAGGTCAAAGTGATAAGATTTGCATCTCTTGGATTGTACTATTAAACTTTCGTAGTTACTTTATTTCCATGACTATTATTATGTCACATATACACCATCTGCTAAAGTCTTTTTTTTTTTTATTTTAACATCGATTCTGCCAGAAAACAGGGAAGTGGGCAATCATCCAATATATGTAGTGTAACATTAGTGAATTGGAAAGAGAAACCGGTGTGTCAAAATTGAATTCTGGCATGGTCACTTTTGAATAAATACCATGTATCCGTCCCTTCTCTTCACCCCAGGCATGGGTGAAATAGCAAGGTTGACTGAGCTCTCTTGATTTGAGGTGACAGCCATCTGGAAGGAAGAAAACTTTAAATTCAAAAAACAGAAGAAGCATGGGCTCTATCAGGCTATGTTGCCTAGACACAACTACTGCTGCAGTACATGTGGTCCAACTATGAACTCCAATAGTTTATGGGACTCATGAGATTGTCACTCAAGTTGAGAGAACCCAATCAGTCTAGAATGAAAACAGAATTCAAAACCAGCCTGAAGAGGGATGGGCTCCACCAGGGTATCTTACCATAGATACATTACTACTGCAATGGCTGTAGTAAATGTGATTTTACAAACTTGGTGGGTTGTAGGATTTGTGACACGACATCTGACATTAATTTCTATGCTTCAGGTTTGTGTCTACAGCTGAAGTCATTCGCATAAAATCCCCAAATCTAGCAAAAATGTTTGGAATAAAAAGATGGAAAACCAAAGTGTTTTATATGTTATTTGTATAGTTTAATTTTTATTACTCTTTTCTCTCTCTTTTCCACTTTTGTTCTATTAAATCAGGTGTCATGTTCCTATTTATAGGGTCAAATGAGTGAAAATATATCTTTAAGACAGGACTTTCTCTTACTATAGTCACACCTGTCAAGTGAATTATTATCAACTTGAAACACATCAGCATTAAATTGTTCCCATTTCTGCTAACAACTTAATATGAAGTTTCCATAGAAATCCAAAGCTGCACCTATGAATTCACATTGCAACTGCTTGAGAATTGTTCCAATTTTTAACATCATTAAAATTGTCTATTTTCATGACATCAGCAGAGACCAGCAAAGATAGTTTAAGAAAATCTTTATATTTTACCATATATTTTTGCATGCCTGAAGATCATGTGACAGAAGTTTTGTTTGGTGGACAAACTATTGTCTAGGATGAAAACATTTTTTAAAACAACTTGCATGCTAAAATTATGGTTTCGGCACCTCATAAATATGATACCCAAGAAAATCTGAAGCTGTACACCAATAATTTTCTAGGCAAACAAAGTATTTTTAGCTTTAGTGTACATTTATGCCAAATAGCCGAGATGTTACAGTGCCTTAAGTGTTTTTTTTTTCTGGATAGTCTACACAATTTTTAACTAAACAAAGAAAGTAAACCAAAGACATTAAAAAAAGATTCCACTAAATTTTAAATATTTAAAATTAAACTAGTGAAAATGCACCACAATTTGTTCATGTTAAGCAATTTTATTGATAGTGAAAAATATGCACAAAATCAGGATCATTAATAAGGTAAAAATCACATTTTTAAAAGAAATAAACAAATATTTAAGTTTGATGATGATAGTCAATACTTTGAGAGTGATGTCAGTACTTTACCTAATGATAATTTCAACACATCAGAATAACAATTGAAGCCTTGCAGTGAAATTTCAAGATGCTCCGAATTTGAAACTATTAAAAATACAGATCTAATATCTGGGATTTATCAATAAATTTAATCAAGGAACATCTGTGAATTTTCAGATTTTTCTGAGAGGGTCACATGTGGCTCTTGGTTGATTTGAGATGGAATAACATCATATAAGTTTCAATTAAGATAAAACTACTGACAGAAAGAAGTCATATGAACTGTAAACAAAATATTTTTATCAATCAAATACACAACTTGGAGAGTGGTATAAAAAAAGAATTTTTAACTGAACCACACAAGCAAAGCACATAAAACTTATGATTTAAAAGAAATAAAAACTTATTTCCACTGCTCACCAACATTTTTTAAAAAAAAAAAAAAAAAAAAAAAAAAAAAAAACACAATTTACCCAATACACATCTTAGGAACCACTCAAGGTAAAGGGTTACTAAATGACTTTCTTGTATAGACATGAGAAGGTAAGAAGTGCAAATTATGCGAATAAGTAAGAAAGTATAACAGTTGATTCTAGATTTGAAGAAGTTAAGATTGATTAGAAAAAAAACAAAAACAACAAAAAAAACTTTTTGTTCCACAAAACAGTTCTTGAATAGAAGCCAAATAGAACTTTCTCCTTACCAATGGAATATGAAAAGGAGGAGGATTCATGTCAATGTATGTGGTATGGCAGGTCTTACTTGCTATTGGTAGATTCAATCATCTTACCTGAAGAAGCACATCATCCATCTATTGGTTATACTAGATTTCATATAGTAACCTATCTCTTACCTGGTGAAAACATTGATGTGTCAGGAGTGTTATAAATTTCATTTATAACACTAGCACTCATGACACATCTACCCACCAGAACTTAATTCACAAAACCAGTATCCTAAAGTATTAATACTAACAAGATACACCAAATCCTTCAGTTTTGATAGTTAAATATCAATTGGAGAGGATTTTCTTCATTTAAAAAAACAAAACAAAAAAAAACAAAAAACAAAAAAAACAAACATAATAGCTCCATTCAGCTGTGAAAATGTCTGAATTCATGCTATCATATACTAATTGTGAATATTGTTATAGATAACAGACAATGAATGTCTTATGTTTAAGTTTACATGCAACGAAAACATATTACAATGCATTTAAACAAATGGTTCTGTTGATAACATTTCTTCCTCTCACATGGTCATGCATAGCATCATAATTTTAGTTCATTATGAATTTACAACCTATGTCTGCTATCCTGCAACTGTTATCTCATAGCAAATTTCTATGCAAACAGGATCTCATCTTTGACAGTGTCCATATAACCACTCTGATAATGGCTCATGTGAGCTGAAAGCTTAGATTGACAACCAATAAAGAAATATCCAAATGTTGGACAGTTTTTGACCTTATTTTCTCTTGAAACTAAAGCCATTATACAATGCTTGGAACAGCTCATAAAATATAATGGACATTCAATGTTATACTTAACATATGCTTTAATATATATGGACAAACGACAAAGAATAAAATCATTTTTTTTTTTAAATCATAAAAATGTTCAAAGAGTGTGCTCAAATTTGATATGATTGAAACAGGAGAAAATTTGAACTAAAATCATTTGTTCAGGTGACTAAACACAAACATCTATGCATGATGATAGTAAAAATGAAACTTTATGCATGTGAATTAATGATATTAATATTTTTCTTCTGTTTTACAACAAAAGTTGGTAAAATACACTTTTCATTTGTTCCATCTTGGTATTACAACTACTTTTCAGGACTGTGTGTATGTATGTATATATATATATATATATATATATATATATATATATATATAAAAACACTTTCTGGTCATTGGACCTAATAAGGTAATTTAATTTATTGCCTCTCTTATCCTCAAAAATCACAATACATTTTCTTTAGTTTTATCTTTCATTCTAACTTGAAAAAGCTGAGACCAAGAGGACACCTTAACACACAGCTTTTCTCCACTTCTTATACATTCTACATATATATATATAATATCTCCAGCTATCCTGATCGTCTTAACAGCTCACCATCACATTTATAAGAAAATTCTGCCATTATAACGAGCTTCAATCCAAAGCTTGATCTTTCATCCAACCTAGTTAGGTACTTTAGTTTATCTATAAATATATGAAAGAATATTAACAGATCTATGTTTTTGTATTTCAAAATCCAATTTCTGTTTCTTAAAAGAAGAGTTAAAAAGTGAAATTGCTCCATTCCTAATAAAATGTTTTAATAAGTATGCTTATGAAATTCACCTCAATGATTGTTTACATCATTTTAACAGTACAGATTCACAGGCACACAAAGCTTAAATACATGAAGAAAAAGGGGGGGGAAAAAAAAGTCAGCTTCAAGTTTTATCCTTGGACCTCAGCTGTTCTAGAATCATAGCCAATTATCAAATCAGACATATCATAGTGTCAGATAAATACAGCAAGAACATTTAACCCATTTCTACCAATTCTTTTAAGTAGTCTGGATTGATAGAAACAAACTGTCAATAAGAATAAAAATTAAGAAAAACTTAAATTTGAAGGTTTTGAATAAAGATTTTATTTCTTACTGCATTTGTGTATATATCTAAAAAAAATTGGCCTGATGTAAGACAGTAACAATGAAAATATTGTGAGTTTACATGCAAAAAAGAGTGGAGGAAAAAAATATTTTCCTCCTCTCTTTTATACATTTTAATCTGAAATGTTCAATGTATAAAGTTTCATTTTAGTACTCACAAATAAACTAGCTACATTAACAGATATGTTGAAAATTATGTTTATTTTCATAATCAAGCTACAGACTTATTGATGTAGCTATGTACATGGAGATAGAAGCAAAATGTCCAAATATAGGTATAAACTCAAGTGCTACGCTTACTATCACAATATCTATGAATATCTAAAGCAGAAACAGATGCACTCAAAACTGTGACTGACTTATAAGCAGTTAAACTTTTCACCTCAAAATGAGTCACAATTTTCTGAGTATTATAAATATCTGAAGACAAATATGGGATAGCAAACAAAGATTTGGGAAGGTCTTCCATATCTGTTGCAGGCTCACAGACAGCCAGACCCATACAGGAGAAACATGCTTTACCATATAGATTGCAAGAGAGATCCTGGTAGTTGGTGGAGGTTCTGACCTCTTTGCTTCCACTAGTTTTTTTTTTTTTTCCTTTTTGCAGCTTAATTCTGCAAGGTAAGTTGTTTTACTAGTAAATAAAATCTGTTCATATGTTGCAATTTTCAACTTAGCAACAAAATTTCAGTTGCTAAATACTTAACTAAAAACATACAAACAAAATTCTACACCATAAACAATTCTGGTAGAATACATTATTTCATTGTAGTGTACCATCAAAATAATTGGTAATTCAAGAGAACACAGGAATCATTGGATTTATACATTTCTCAAGGACATGAGTGCAAATCTGGCAAGATCAAAAATATCTGAAATACAAAATTTACCAATCTCTATGGCAAAAAAAAAAAAAAAAAAAAAAAAAATTCTTATGTATTGGACGTGTGTTAAAAATTAACTCTACTCAACAATTATCAAACTTCCAGAGTCTATATTTCATATATTTTAATAGTTTGTGTTGAGTGCAGACGAAAAAACTTGAGGCAGTTGAAATGTGGTTCAACTGAAAAATACCAAGAATACCATAGACAGAACATGTAAGAAGGAAGTTTCAGGAAAAATGGAAAAAAAAAAAAAAAAAAAAAAAATATATATTATATATAGATATATATATATACTTAAATAGTATCAGAAAGAGAAATTTCTAGAGCACATAAATAAAGAGGGATGGGAGAATTTTACACTCACTAGAGATATTGAAGGCAACAGAGACAGAAAATAATGTATCTAATAAGCTTGTTGAAAGAACAGGTTTAGAAGAGAAGGTAAAAGAAACCTTACTCAGAGTTACAAAAGATAAGTTATGTAGAGCCATGATTGCCCACATCCTGAAGGGACATGGCACATAGATGTTGATGAGGTTATTAGTTTAGGTTACCAAGATATTTTAAAGTATTCTAAAAATTCATGAAGATTTTTTTAGAGGGGGGGGACAGTTATTTAAACTTTACCAATTATTAGGTTGGTGCAAAAATAATGTTGTTTTCTCACATGTTAATATGTGAGAAAACGACATTATTTTTGCACCAACCTAATAATTTGTTAATGGCATTTTGTTGCTTAGACAAGAACAAAAATTAATTGATATAAAGCAAATCAAAATTGAAAAAGAAAATACTAGTTATTAATTTCAAACTTCTACTGTAGTCTTTTTTAAACTTGTGTTCCCAGCCCTCAAACATTCCATTGACATTTAAAAGATCAAAAACACTATAATTTGATATCTATTTCAAACCTGTGTGAAATATTTAACTAAATGTCAAGTAATACCAAATAAGACAAGTTGGGATATTTTTTTTTCTCCTGATATATTTTGGGAAGGGAAATATTCTAGGCCACTACCTCAATGTCTGACCTTTTGACATTTGCAGAAAGCCTTAGTAGACAACAGAGAGACTCACAAAAGGGTCAATGTGATTGATATCCAAGGTGAACTTTAGGAACATAATATCTGCACAACAAACAATTTTTAAGTCCTGTGGGTGTTTGCCAAAGACAGCAAATATAAATTCCTTAATATTATTACTACAGACCTCCTCATTGTAATAACATGCAGATTTTGTAGAGAGACAAGCAGCACCAATCATAAAATATCCACCAAAAACTGTGCAACTGGGATTAGACCATGCAAACCACTGATGCATGTACTAACCAAAACCTGTTTTAGAGAAAAAGAAAATAGACAATTCTCTGGAAGTTTGAGATTAAAACATTACCCAATCTAAACCAGGGCACCAGATCTAGTTATCATAAACAGGAGGTAAAAAATTTTTCAGATGACTTAACTGTTCCAGCAGGAATAAAGTACATTTTAATAAAATTAAACACTGGATAATATCAAGACATTGTCACAGAATTAAAAAGAAAAAAGTTTATAGTAATGCCTATTGTGTGAGCACTTGGAAAGGTGACAGAGTCAAGCAAAAAGATTAGAAAAAGTGAAGAACTGACAGAGTCAACAACACCTGAGGACAACTGGAGTACCAAGATGATAAGCTCAGTCAGTCAATTTTTGGCAGAAAGCATCAGATATCTGATTGAGTGATCACCAATGATGAATAGTGGCTCCTGTATGACACTACCTAGCATGCCAGGCATCACTTGTCACCATGGGACCCTGTGCCTCAAATCACAAAACTACCTCTACACCCACACAAGATCATACTATCTGATGGACTAGTCAATAAGTGGTGCACTACAAGCTGCTAATAATAGGTCATACTATTACTGTGGATATGGTACTCGGAACAGTTGTAATGTGTGCAACAAGCACTAAAGCAAGAGGAGTCAGCATTGGTTAATTGCTGTTCCTCCATGACAATGTCAGGCTCCATGTAGTGTGGGCAGCTAGGGTTATCATATAGTGACTTGGATAAGAGACACTGTGCTATCAACCTTACTCCCTGGATCTTGTGTCAACAGATGACCACCTCTTCTATTCCCTGGACAACCACCTTTGTGGGAAATCCTTCACAAATAAGGCAGACTTGCAGCAAACACTCATTTCTTTAAAATCCAAGACACTTGATTTTACTGCCAGTGCATTGTGCAGCTGGAGGCATGTTGGCAAAAGGTTCTGGATGCCAATAAGGATCACTTGGAGGATTAATGGTAGGTCAAGTTTGCTGTATAACTTTTTTCCTAATAAAAAAAAATAAAATAAAAAAATAAAAAAAAGCAAGAAATTTTTTGGTTACCTTGTATTTAAGATATTTTTTTATTTTCAATTATCAACAATTAACAAAAGTATGTGTAGCAAAGAAACCTCCTCCACTGATAAATCATTAACTACTTAACAGCAACAACTACATTCACATTTTCAACAGAGCTTGTCCCAACACAGTTTCTACCAAATGGAGAGATGTTAATTAGTTTTGTGACCAATCTAGGTTTTATATATTTTAAACATTAAAACATGATCACTGATAAACTTGCCTACCATCAGAATTTACAACTAGTCAGCTTTTAAATATTTAAAAGCTGACTAGTTGCAAGTTCTTTCAATGTTCATGTCCTAATCTAAAGTTGATAAAGTCAATATTATAGATTATAATTATTATTATTTTAGTTATACTGTCATAGCTTCAGGAGTGAAGTCATTTGATTATGCAAGCATGTAAAATCAACCACTTATCTTTGGTAAACAGGGTTTTTTTTTGTTTAAGTTTTCATTATTGCTAATAAACTCTTGTCCCAAAAGTAAAGTACAGTAGGTTATCGCTTTTATATTCAAGAAAATCTTGTGCGAGTGAGTGAGTGAGTGAGTATGCAAGAATATTTAAAAAAAAAAAAAAAAAAAAAAAAAAAAAAAAAGTCAATACTGTTAGACAGGATAAGACAAAGCTAAATACTTAAAGAGGAAGAGATACTGCTAACAAATATAAGTGAGGGTGTGGTGAGGGAGGGCACTATTTTGAAAAACATTGACATCTACATGGGTAAAACCCTACCTGAAAAAAAAAAAAAAAAAAAAAAAAAAAAAAAAAACTTACTTATCAAATGTTTCTGCAATATTTATGAATTCCAGTTTACCTTAATAAATTTACAATAAATAATATTTAAGTACTGAAGTCATTTACCTATTATCCATGTCAATACTTATGTTTTCTTTTTGGAAAAGATGTTATCAATTTTTAGAAAGAGTACTAAAATTATATTATTTTCTTTTGTGCCAACATTTCCCCCACCTCATAAATAAGAAAAAAAAATGTTATAAAAAGAAATGCAATAAAATTTATACTTTTTCTGGATTTCAAAACCTTAACAAGGAGTATTTGTAATTGCATCTTTTTAAGTTGAACCTCATTCAATAAGATGAAAATGTAAATGCATATGAGCAAAAGTGTCTTTTGGAGATTTTACAAAATCATAAGAATATTCTAAAAAATGAAAAATATAAGATTTCATAGATTCGCCTCCATTGAAGAGGGTATTTAGGCAGGAAAAAAAAAAAAAAAAATAAAAATAAAAAACTTATCCAAAATTCAAAGAGGATTCAAATCACAACTTCACCTACAATTTGATTCTGACCTGAATACATCAATTTAGTTTCAACTTAAATTTGAAGATTTTACAAAGAAAATTTCACATCTTTCAATAATTTCATAAAAAGACGATTTTGAATAAACACCAATTAATTTCATTTATTTATCAGCTAAATCAATGAGCGTTTTGTTTCTGATATGGAAGCAAGAAAGAAAAAGAATGACATTTATACTCACTTCTCTGGTAAAGCAATTAGCTTAAACATGGCAATAAATCTATAAAGGGAATTGAGAGAAAAAAATCTATCAGAAATTCTACCGAACATGACAGCCTCCTTGTTCTATGTCTATAACTTCAGTTTAATTGGTTTATCATGTTCTGCATATAAAAAACACCAAGTGAAAAAAAGGGTAGGAAAAAAAACCTGTGCTCAATCCCAAAAAGACTTGTTAAATAAAATCATCTGAAAATGAACAGAACCCCCCCCCCAAAAAAAAACAATCTTATTAAATAGATTTAAATAGCTATGAAGGCCAAGTGGTTGAGGTTAATGGAAAATATCTATATTTTATCAGCAATATATGTGACCTTAATTTAGAGTGATGATTAACAAGCTTATCTGGCAGACCATGAACTAATGAAACAAGTTGATCCTTATGAGTTCTCCACCATTTTGCTCTTATGTTGTGCTAACCTTAAATACCTACACTGTCTTTTGCTTTCTTGAAAATATTAGTATTTTGACATTCAGCACCAAGTATTGAATTATAGCTACAGTTTTAAGTAACCAAATCAATTTCAGAAATTAGGTACACTGATATCTACATAATTAATATAATAACCAAAGTTCATTTTATATATCAATACTTCAGACATTGGCTCATAAAAAATGATTATATAACACAACTGAGTTTTCATTATGTATAAATCAGCACATTAAAAACATTGTATTCTTGAATGTGTAGCAAAAGATCCATTAAGATTGTTAAACTCCAATAAAAAGATTATTCACAATGAATCAATTAACATTTGATTGAATCATATCAAATACTTTTGATGTAAAACAACTTAGACATTACCAATTGAAAGAAATAAACTTGTTTGGTTTGCACCTCTATAGACTACTCTGAAAATATAGTCTACATTTTTGTTGACACTACAAGTTCATTTGTAAAGCATAAATCAATTTCAAGATAATGCAATTCTATTCAAAATGTTTGCATTCTTAGCACATTTAGTTTTTTTTTTTTTTCATGAGATTGTAAAATCTACATTATTCATTTTGTCTTATTTAAAAAATTATCTACATATATAATCATAATCCAAAAACAGTTTCAAATATTTAATAATTTTTTATTTTTTTTTTTTTTTTTACACTCTTCCAAATATCAATGTTGACAAAGTGTTAAAAATAATTGTTTAACTAGACATGTTAAAAAGGAACTCCTTTGCAATGGAGACACTAGTGATGATTTGCTGAGATCTGTGTAGAAATAACAAATTGGGTTAAGTACTGCAATTTAGCAGCTCTCTTGTCAGTATTCAAACACTGTAAAAAGAAAGTTTTAGTTTATCAACTGAACCTATTTGAGAACCAAACTGCTTTACAATGCAAAAATTAGCTCCATTGCTGTAATCTGATGACTTGATCACTTCCAACTTAGCTTGATCTCTTCAGCAATCTTAAAAAGGAAATACATAAAAAAAAAAACAACACAGACAAAATATTCCATTTTAAAAATGATTTGAGTTCAAGGACATGTAACTTATATAAAAAAAAAAAAAAAAAAAAAAAAAAAAGAGAATAAAATAAAAAACAATATCAAAGACATGCCCAAGAATGACATTCAAAATTCTGTTTGTAAATCTTGGTAAATATGATTAAAGACAAGGATTTATTGTGCAACCCATTATGCATAACACTCAAGAGGTTGGGTTCAGAGAGACAAAATGAGACAAGAGCAGCAAATATTCCTTTTGTTCAGGAGAAAAAAAAACTTAATAGTAAATGGTTTTTGAGACAAGCTTGTTACCCTCATTTCAGGGTCAGGTATCAAAACCAAATGGATTTTTATAAAGAGAATAAAAAAAAGCTGTATAAAGATAACTGAAATATCTATCTGTATGAAATATTTGGTAATATACAGAAAGAAAGAAAATCTTTTTTTCAGCCAGCAATATTTATAAAAAATAAATTGTGGACAGCAAACAAAGCTAAATATAGCAGGTGTGTCTTTGCAAATAGAATGCAGAAATATTATTTTACTTTCAAACTTATACACACACAGGGTGGATGGATAAAGTCATCTAAATTACACAAAAATGAAAAATAAAAAAAAATTTTATTTGTTTTCAGTTTCTGAAAACATTTGGTGCAGAGCCCTGTTGCCAGACACAGGGTCTTCCAGCAGTCACCCTGTTGACTCAGGCCTCCATGTTAAGACCAAGGCTCCGTGGAAAGATGAATGGAGGTATAAACATCACCATTACTAGTGATCACTTTAAACATCATGATGTTGATTGGATATATCATCCAACTCTTTCTGAATCCTTTGCGCTGTCCTCAGATTGAAACCTAAACACTTTGAAATGTTCATAGTGGAGCTTCCTGTACAAATGCCAAGCAGTACAGCATACGGTTTCCAAATTTCTGGCAGAATAAAACGGGTCATGGTGTACCTTCTCAGACTGTGTGCTAACTGACCCTACCATATTGTACAGTCAACAAAATTAAAGATAAAACACTTATGAACAAAATTAAAAATATAAAAATATTTATATAAATATAAAAATAACCCAACATACCATACACACAGAGAGTATGCAACAGAAAATACCTCCCACATTAGCTAGATGAGGACATCACTGCCACTAATGTCTTACCACCATGTGGGATGTATTTCTACCTCACACAGTATTGCTATGCTAACTTATCCATAGACATATTGGGATGGCCAAGGACACATTCCAAAAGCTGGACAGAGTATTGCGAGACAGGATTCCTTTAGCAACAACGAAAAGAATACCAAGCTGTTATGTGACATCTGTTCTCCTTTACGGCAGTGAATGTTGGACGATTTCCTCAAAGATGAAGAAACTTGGTGACAAAGATGTGGTTCTGCAGAAGGATGCTAATGATATCATAGACCAAGCATGTGAGAAATGATGAGGTCTTACAGAGTTTGCAAACAAGGAGGAGGCTTATACTTAACATCAGGAAGAAGCAGCTGATGTTTCTGGGACACATAACGAGGAAGGAGGGCCTGGAGAATCTGATACTCACGGGTCAAACAGAGGGAAAGAGAGACAAGGGAAAACAATGCATGACATACATGGCGGGCTGAAACAAGTGGATGACAGAACGTTGTCTGAGGGAGGAAGCAGAGGGAAGGAACTTGTTGAGAGCTGCAAGGGATAGAGGAAGGTGGAGAGCTATGATTGTCTATGTCCTGAAAGGACATGACACATAAATAGAAAGGTTCACTGGCTATCTCATTAGTTCCAAGCCATAACATTAGACAAGTTTTTGAGCTGCAAAATATTGATCACCATAGAAATGTTGAACCCAAAACTGATCAACAAAGATGAAAATTGATAAAGTATATTTTTCAAGAGGAATATAATATTCTTGCACAAATATGGATAAAATTTCATATACAACTAAGTGAGTCATAACTGGATATGTAAGTAATCTACTTATCCCTGTAAAATAGGATCTTCCCCCCTCCCACCTTCTATAGGTTGTATGAGTAATAACACACTCATACCTCCTGGCTAATAGTTACTAGTTCTGTCAAATACATCACAAATGGCTAGTGATCAACTAAGGAAAGAAGCCAGTCATGCTTTGCAACTGAATGTTTTGCCTATCAAAGGCTGCTGGTAGTAGATAAATCAAAATTAGTCAAAAGAAAAAGGTTTGTACTCATATCTGGGATAAATATCAGACTGACAAAAAGAAAGATTAAAGATAATTTAAAAGAAACCTTTAAAATGTGTTTTAAAAATATTTGGTTGTCTTTTTTTTTTTTTCAATATATTTATGAGAAATAGTGATTTTTTTTTTCAATTGCCTTTACAAAATAGGTTCCTTGAGGTCTCTCAATCAGAAATACAAAATCTGTTGACCATCATTCTGTTTCTGCATAATGTAATATAAAACAAGTCCAAAATACAGATTTATACTCCACATCTTAAACTGAATTGTTTAAAAAAAAAAAAAAAAAAAAAAAAAAAAAAGGAGAAAAAAAAAAAAAGGAGAAAAAAAAAAAAAGGAGAAAAAAAAAAAAAAAAAAAAAAAGTGTCTTTTCCTATCCTCAAAAAATTCAAATAAGCACAAACTATGCCTGATGCTACTGTTCTCCCACCAAAACACCACACACTAAACAAAGGTTAATTACCACCATGCTTCAAAACCCCAGAAGATTTGGAGAAATGCCATTTTTTTTTGCAGCTGTTTTAAATAAAAAGCCTCAAGAAAAAATAGCAACCAGGTTGGGCTTTTCATACAAATTTGATTTTGGCAGCAACTCAAATTTATCTTTCAGTTTTATATTGACTAGTATAAAAAGAAAAAATATTTTATACTAGCTTAAAAGCTGCCCTATTGGGCAGCATTTAAGCTAGCTCCTGTGGCGGGCTCTTGATCGGAGCTTCCTCACACTAGGCAGGGAGGAGTAGATGTGATAAGCAACAATAAACTCATCGATTTAAGTATTGCATTAATATTTAAGCTTACCTTTTAAAAGTTCAGCAATAATTCTTCGCTTGCAACTTAATTTAAAGACAATTTCATCTATGTAGGTTCTTACTTTCCATACAAACAATTATTTCTTTCATGGGTGACTTTTGTTGGATGTAGCAACTAATTTCAGTTATTCCCAGAATATATATATATATATATTGCTTCGTTTTATGGCACATCAACCTCAATGGGTTCTTTAATGCAGACAAGATTGTTATTGATGGTAATATTTCCCCCCACCTTTCCTTCAAAAATGTATTGTTAATAATTTTTCTTCCAAAATTCATTGCTGGTAATAAAACCTATTTTTACACTTTCATAGTGTTTTGACACCAGTTTTGGGGTTAACTATTTGCCCATAGCTGAGACCCTAACACCTCAGGTCAAGGTGGACATGGGAACACTAGCAATTAAGAGGTGGTTCCACACTCCTCAAAACCTCCTGATCTAAGGCCTTGCTGTCAGATGTAGTTTGTCTTACTCAGGACACTGATATGTTGGGCCACAGCCTGTAGGAAAAAGTTGAAAAGAATTATACTTTGAAGCATTGTAATTTGAGAACAGCAATTTTTCATTTCAAATGAGTTATTGAAAGTTAGAGTTATGTCCCTTTAGATTGAAAAGTGTGACAGTGAAATTCACATTTATTATACAAATAAAAAAAAAAAAATCCATGACAGCAGAGTTAATAATTTAAAACAAAAAAAAAAAAAAAAAAAAAAAAAATTGTAAAAAAGTAAATAGATAATTCTTAATCCATTTAATTCACAAGTTCAAATTTTACAACTTAAAAATTTTATGAAATAATTGGTTGGCATCGAGGAACTAAACCTAACTTTATTCATAAGATCCAGTGAATTATTTTTTTTATCCAGGAGATATCCAAGAACAATATTACTATATTGTTCAAATACTCACTTATTCTAGGAGATTATACTTGCTGAATTAGATCTGATACAAATTCTTATTAACAGGTGAGGCACCAAGAATGGTGAAGTATCATTAGGAAAACCTAATAGACTTCTTTGTCACTTTGCCTTCTTGAATCTCCAAAGTAGCATTTTCACTTACATATAGCATCATTTTTAGAAATTATATAAATACACAGCAATATCTAGAAAAAAAATATGGAGGACAAAGATCACCCATGTTCATACTAAATTTTATCAACAATAAATTAATATTAACAAATAATGTAAAAATGAGTAAATCTCTGAACTTAACATCAACTTGTACAATATTGATAGTTTGAGTAAAGGACCTACTTTAGGATGAGAATTAACAAGTACCTTTCCCTAAGACATTTCTAGAAAAAGGTTTAAAATGTGCTTCTAGTTTGTGACTTTGCACCAGCTAAGCTTTTAAATAGTCCATTTGCAGGGAACCTGCTGCAAAACAACCTAGTCTCATTAGTGGGATCTAGCAAATCTCATCAATTTTCTACTTTGCATAATTGGAATAAAATATGCAATATTTATTTAATAACAGGTCTCATAGTAGTATACAAGATACATGCTCTCAAGATTTGAAATAAATTGAAGGAAGAAAAGAAAAAAACTTTTCATTTATTTATATGACCAAACAACATTTTTGTTGGTATTGATCATGCCTCACCCATAGATAAGATACACCCCCCACCAAATAAGTTAATTTGGTTACTAGAGATTAACTCCAGGAGTAGCATTTTTAACTTTACAATATTGCACTAAGAGAATAAAGTTGTTATACTCCAACTGACACCTTTGCAGCATAGGCAATGAAAACTAGGCGATTTTTGTCTTCCCTCACTCCAATAAAATGGACCGTGTATCTTTTTTTCCCTCCCCAGGCGGAGGGGGAGAGCCAAATAAAGTAAAATCACTTAAGTTCTGCTAAATTGAAGAGGTGAAAAAAACTTTGGATTCCTGCCAATTCGTGGTTTTTATGACAGTTAAAACTTTTGCAATTAATTCATGTTTGTTTTTGATCACATATACAAATCCTGAGAAAATGAAAGTAAATGACTTCTATTTTACGGTAACCCACAACATCAGAGTCAGATGCCGAGGTATGACAGAGGTTGAATTTAAAACCAATAACCTACATAATTTTTTTTTTTTTTTTTGCGGGTGGGGGAGGTATTCTTATTTATATAGAAATTTGCCAAAAATGAAGCAGAGTATCACCAAATTCCTCAAAGTAGAAAAACTGCACCCATTGACTGTACAATGTACATCAATGTTCCTTGAACATATACGAAAACCGAACAGAAGATGTGAGGAGCACAATAGGGTAGTGAGTTTCAGCAGTGGCGATGGCGAAAACTAAAAAAAAAGTCTCTCGTTTCCAATTGTGCAGATTTTTTATGAACGTAACGTGCAGTCACTGGACAAAATGCATTGGCAATGATGGTGACATTGGAGAAAAAAAATGTAATAATCATTGTAGCCGAAAACTTGCTCTATCTGAAGGGTGAAATACTCGGTCGTTGTATCCGTCCCATTTCCCGTAAAAATTGATAGGAAGCATTACTTTCGGAGTATTCCTCGTAAATTAACATGCTAGTTACTATTTTGTGGTGGACCTATTGATGCAGAAAGCCAGATTAATCTGTGATGCCTGCCGAAGTAATAATCAAATTATTAAAAACGAAGGGACATAACTAAATCCAGCAGGTTAAAAAACATAACTTATTTTAGAAAATGTCCTTATAGTCGCTCATACATACAGGGTGTTCCAAGAGTCACGCAAAAATTGGCAGAAAACCTACACTTGTGAAATAGTAACAGGGAAAATTTGCATGAAATTATCTTCCATAATTCAGCCAATAAAATTTCTTAATATATTGTCACAAACACGATTCCATTTTGTAAAATTTAAAAAATGATCACAATACGACTTTTTGGAACACCCTGTATAAGACTGGTCAATTTATCATGGAATTTATAAACATGGTCTTTGAAGAAGTAAAGCGATTTACACTGCACTCTATACAGGTTTTAAAATTTAAAATGGTCTGGTACGCGAAACTTTTGTTTTTAGTTTTTATTTATTTTTCAATTTTCATGATTGAAAATTGGGTATCGTTTTTTAAAAGTGAACAGCATAAAAAACAAACTTCTTTTCTCACTGGCTTCGTAAGTTTTTAAAACAGTGGAGAAAAAACATCTAACATTGAACTTGTAACTTATCTCACAATACATCTTGTAAAGAACAAGCAAGGTATTCTAACTTAACTGCAACGAAACTTTGTAAAAAAAAAGAAAAAAGTCATTTATATATTGAAAATTTTTAGAAATGTCACAAGATTTTAGTTTGTCTTTGATATTCCATTCATGATCTTCATGTTTTTTGTAATTCAAATTCAACGAGTCAGAAAGACTAGGGAATAAAAATGCTGACATTTTAAAGAAATAATTGTATTTAACAGCATAAAAGGACTAAAAAAATTCCTTCTGGACCAGTCTGAAAAAATGATCCCAAGAGGAATTTACTGACGCAGGTGATGACGTCAAAATGTGCTTTTTCATATATATTTTTTTTAAAACCAAGATTGCAATCATGGTCCCTTGTGTTCAAAAACAAAAATGAGCTTTTAGAACTGAACTAAAATAAATAAATGTTAATTTTTATAACCAAAGTTATTATTTGCAATGAAATAATAAAATAAAAAAAAAGCAGTTGGAATCATGCTCTTCTTGCGATCTCAGTTAAAGATACGATCAAATTAAGAAAAACAAAAAAACAAAAAGTGGCGTCAGCATATGCGTCACAACTTGGGACCATTTTTAACCAGTATCAAAATAAATACTGGTTATTAATTAAAAATTAGCACCAACCAAAACCAAAGTCCTCTACTTTCAACATCAGTGTGTTTATGGTTTCTAAAAATAATTAAAAAAAAACTTTAAAATGACATTTTTAATTTTGTTTACCAACGGCCTAAAAATTGGCAAAAAAAGTTTTGGTTAAAAATAAATGAATCGTATAAAAAAAAATAAAGAAAAGAAAAAAAAACTGAATAAAAATGTTGTACACGTGTTATGTTTTTGTTTTGGTTGGGGTACTTTAACCTTTCTACTTCTCCCGCCACCATAGAAATACAATGACATCAACAGAGATGACAATGACATTCACGTTGTCATCTACATAAATGAATGAGAATATTAGATAAACTTTCGAGTTTTAAAAATAAAACCAAACGTGATAAAAATATAAACGTGGAAAACAAAAACTTTCCGGCGAAAGATAATGTGGTCAATCAAATAAATGCGGTAGGTAAATAAAAAAAAAAAGTTCTACAACTGGCAAAAGACAAGAAAAAAAAACTACCCTCTCCTACCTGCAATTATGATTAAAATAATAATAATAATAATATTCATAACTACAATACGTTCAACACCCGTACTGCACTATACACCCGAGACCCACCCTAAACATTTGTCAATCATTCAATGCACTTTATAAAGACAAAATAAGATACAGTTTAAAACACAAATTTTAAGACACGCCGTTATTTAGCTTCTTAGCTTGACACACGAGGCCCTCCTATGGTATGGTACTATGCATGGTACATATAGCAAGGAACTCGTTCATCTGCTAGCTTGTCGAACCAATAACTATTCACTTTTACTTTTAAGTAAAAAATTTAAACTTTATTCGCCTTTTTAACCAAAGTCTTGACGGTAGAATTGTTTTTGATACAAGCGTTTGTTTTTTTTTTGTTTGTTTGTTTTTTTTTTTTAGTACTACTAATGACGCTAGTTTGAATTTGATTTTATTACAGACGGGAAACTACACCACTAATGTAGGAGTTTTAAAAATAATTTCTTTTGATGTTTTGATCAATATTTTCAGAGTAATGGAAAAATGGAAGTAATAAATTAAACAAGTAACACATTTTCACTTTTCAAATTAAAACTTAAGACAATTTTGAAATTGTAATGTAAGCTAAGATAAGCAAGATAACCACCCATCCTGGACCAAAGTAGCATTTAAAACTAAAAGTAAAAGAAAAGAGACTAAAAAAGAATTTAAGTGTTTTTTTTATTTAAAACAAAGCATGTCAACTTGAAAAAAAATAAATAAATAAATAAATAAATAAAAATAGCAATGAACAAAAACTAAGTTTTTTCCTTTTCATAAGAGAGAGAGAGGGGGGGTAGGTTGTTAAATTGTCCATGCTAGTAAAATCGATTATCAAAACTACAAAACACTAACAGGTTTATTGTTTTTTTGTTTTTTTTGTACACACACTTGAAGGAAAACAATCCAGCCCACTCATTAAACGATTCAATAGTACTAATTTTTCTGTACATAGCATCCCAATAAAAAAAAAAAAAAAACTTTTAAAAAACTGAAGATAAAAAAAAGACCAAATTTTAGCTATTATTACAAGAAATCCATCATTCGTTTTTCAGTGTTCATATCGACCATCCCGAATGGCGAGAGGGAACGAAAGAAATGGGATTGGGTTTACTTTAGAGAATGAAATGATGTGGGCGATACCGGATAAAAATAGTATACACTTCTTGATTCTCTCCGTTGATGGAACCGTTCGAAAAATCAGGCAGCACATGAGAAAGGAGTGTATATCTTTATACAAAGCTAGGGTATGAAATGGAAGAGACAATCGATACACACAAAAATGCATTTATGGATTTTTTTTTTTAGAGATACAATTCCGGTTTTTTTTTTGTTTTGTTTTTTTTTCGTAACGATAACTTAAGCTATGTTACTGTTTCACTACTTAAAAAGACGAGTAATTTTGTTTTTTTGCTTTTATTTAAAATCGTTATTTTAGCAATTAATTTTAATTGAAAAATAAACTTATTATTAACTACTAACTGTTATCAAATATTTCCAAACAATACAGTTGAGTAAAAAAAGAAACTCAACATAGAACTTCAGGATAACTGACGTGACGCTGCTTTTTAATTTTTACCATTGACAGAAATGAAATAAAAACATTTTTTTTTAAACCTAACAGTCGAGTAATGTTATTCTTCGTATAATTTCTTGTCGAGGGTACGATAAAAAGAGGATAAAAAAAGCGAATAACATCGAGTACAACACGATCGCAGTGTTTGTGCACTGATGAAACACGGGCATATATGCCAATATAAATAAACTTCAAGTTACTTTTCCTTTCGAGACATTTGTTGAGTGAGAGGAAACAAACGATAAAGGATCGACAGGACTGGTTGTGTGTAGAAACTAGAGACTCTAGGTAGAGATAATTATGAACGAGATGAGCACTCAAAAATCCGAGAGAAAAGGGAACATGGATGTGATCATTGTTATGACGTTGTAAAAATATTGAAAAATTCTAAGTCAACAATAATAAAAAAAAAGCTTGACCAGCCAGGGAAGGTGTGGGTACTACTACTAAAAACAAACAAAGGTTGAAGGAGAAGACAAGAGATGGATATTTTCAAGTGGAATTTAATTTCTTTAATAAAGAAAAAAAATTCATAGTCACCGTGTTTGGTGTTTATTTTTCTTGAGTAGGTCTATCGTAAATTAGAATTTAGTTTCAGATTTGAAAACCTTTAAAACTAAAGTTACATTCATTGCGGAAATTAAAGACAACACAACCGGGTTAAAAAAATAAAAGTAAGTAAATATAAAAAAAATAAGTGAATAAAACTTTAAAAAAAAAAAAAAAAAAAAAAAAGGAAGGACTGACAACAGATCACCTTGTACTGGAACTGGACTAAACACATTTTTTGAAAATCATTTTCATAAAATTAGTCGATAGGTATTTCAAATTAATAAAATTTACTTTTACACTGTAAATTTTGACTGTAGAGAACTGTAAAAGTAAAATAAAATTTATAGATCATTCAAGTCAACATTTTTCTAACAAGTGTTTGTTGCAAATATTTTTTAAAATATAAAAAAAGGCCTTTTTAGCAATTAAAACATGTCTACTTCTATATTTTCCATAAAGAAGTAACTAATAAATTTGACAGGTTACTTTTTAATATTTAATTGTATTTACTATTATTGTTTGCAATTATTTTTTCGATTCGTTTGACATTCGGAACAACAAAGTGTGAAAAATATTTTACAATTTTGCATTAGAAAAATTACAATCTCACAAAGTTTTTTGAAGCGTAATGCAACTTTTTCCCTCCTGTGAAGTAGTTTATATCAGAAATCGATGAAGCAACAAAAATTGTACATTTAAAGTTAGAGAAACCGTTAATGATAAAAATTAAAAAGAAAAGCAGCTAACAACAGAAAGAAAACAGACTTGTTTTTTTTCTCCTCCCTGAACATTGAACAGTTTGAAGGGTCCAAAACAAAATAAGTAAATGAAAATCAAAGTATAGTTCTTTACTTTTTCAAATAAATATTCAAAATTAAAAAAATGGGAAAAAAGCTAAAAAATAGAAAAAAAAACAATCAGTACCAGCAATTTGTTACATCACCTTTTGAAACGTACTTACATACAAAAAATAAAAATCTATTGATACTTTAAATATGAAAAACAAATAAAGTGAAGCTAATTGATCTGTCAAGTTGAAGAAAAGTTTTCATTTTTTAGATTGCAGAGAAACAAAGATGAGAAGCTACAATTCCTGACAGACTTTGAACATAAAAATAAAATCTCGTTGTTCAAGGATAACTGAAAAACAGGACATCCAGACAGACTTCAAATTTAATTTCATATTTATCAGTGAAATTAAACTTATTTTTCAACATGAATTTAAATTCCGTATATTTATCTTTAAAATGCGTTTAAAAAAAAAAAAAAAAAAAAAAAATATATATATATTATTTTTTTTTTTTTTTTTGCAAATTATCCCGACACAAACTTTTTAGTTTACTAAGTTACTAAGTTTGACTTCTTCACCTTTTTTTCCTCGTCTAATTTAAATCGCATTATTTACAAACTTTATAATTAGTTGACTTTTAATATTTTGCCCGTCCAGCAGAAAAGGACAGGGGTCACCTCACCATTAATCCAATTATTAAATTAAAATAACCCACAGATAGGATATTCGAATGAATAAAAATAACTTACCTGCTGTGCAACCGGCTCTAGAATGCCTTCTATGGTCTTAGTATGAAAGACCGGCATTTTTCAGCTATTAAAAATGTATTCTCACTGTCGTTTTGGGAAGTTATCAGCTTCTTTTAAAGTCCCGTATTAAGAGTTAAAGGGAAGAAGAAATTCTAAGTGAAATATCCAAGACGGTACAGAAGTCCAAATAATAAATATAAGACGATAATAAACCGGGATGACCACTTGCGGTTCTTTATGTTTGGGCCTCCTCCTATCTGTTGATTTCACAGTACACAGCCTCGTTGTGACTGCCAAGAGCATTCACACACACATCACTTTCCTCAATCACTCTCTCCCACCTACTCAGCCGACGAAATACAGTTCTCGCTACTCCAACAAGGTCTAATTAATCATGATTAATAATAATCTTATAAATTTTTGATGTCTTTTTTTTTTTTTTGCTTGATTTTAAAAAAATCCTTTTTTTATTACCGGATTTAAAGGGTGATTTTATTAGCGTGACGCACTTGTTGCTTAATCTGAATTGAGGGTCAGCAAATTTTATTTTCCTTTTGGTTTTTTTTTTTGAGGGAATTTTTAAAATGATTTTGTGGGGATGAACTATGAGGTTTTCCTTCCTTTTCGTTTACGGCTTCTGCGCTGATGGACGTTTTATTTTATTGTTTTTTAACCAGTGTGCACCAGTCGAAAATTTATTGAACAAACCAAAAAATATCTTGCGTACTTTTCCTTTGAGGTACGCTATCATTAAAAAAAAAAACAAAAAAAAAAACATTTATTATTTATTAATGAAGTTTTTCTTTGCTTTTTAACTATTCAGTCGGCTCTATGACAGCAGACCGAGATAAAAACTGTTCGATTTTTTTAAAGTTTTTTTTTTTTTTTCCTTTAGTCCAGCACAAGGGCAAAAGGATTATTTTTTTTAATTTTTAAGGAGGGCCTACTTGGCTGCTTGGAAAAGTCGAATTATAAATCTTGTTTTTTTTTGTTTTTTTTTTGTTTTTTTTAAATCTGGATTCAAACACTGAATGATTGAGAACGAAAAGTAAAACTACTTTTTTTTTTTTTTTTTTTTTTTTTTTTTTTAGGTACCAAAGCTAGTCCGGGGTGTCTGACTTCTATTCTTTCAGCATTGAATGATTTTTAATTTTAATAAAAATTTTTGATTACATTACATTATTAGCTGCTTTAGTACTTTATTTATTTTTATTTATTTATTTTTGTAAACTGTGACATGATGGGTAGGGTCTAAAAGTTTATTAAGCAAATGCATCCTCAAAAACTTTCAGGTTTTTAGCTAGGTGTGAACGAAGCAAAATTAACCAAATTCATTTCCGAGGTTGTTAATGTTGGGGGAGTGCAGTATTACCGAGCTACATCGCCCCATTGTACTAGGGAGCGGATCAGAGTCTATTTATTCCTCTAAGAAAAAGTTAGTTGCGACCTTGAATCAAATGTATAAATATTTCTTTATAGTTGTTAAAACAAAAAAAAACAAACAGTACACACAAGATATCGAAAAAGGAAGAAACAGACCTCCCCTCCCACACAAAAACAGATTTCCTGCATTTCCACAATGTTTACTAGTAATATTCAGTATTACAAGTCATTATGAATAAGTACTGAACATTTTGTTTGAATCGGATAATTCTGATTTTTGACAAATATTAAAAAAAAAAAAAAAAAACAGGTGGGGTAGCGACTTTTTGCTTTCATTAAAAAAAAAAAAAAGTATTTTTGGCGCTATTACACTTTCGCACCCCGGCCAAGTTTTTTCTCGCGACAATGGATCAAGTTTTGTGGCAATTAGATGCCAGAAGTTGAAAAAAGGCGAATCGCCAAACCTTTGAAACCATATAAATTCCTCCAGGTTTTCATAAATCATCTCCCTGTTGGTGGGGCCATTTATGGCCTTAAATTTAGCCTGGGCACGCTGCCACATTGCTTCAACTCGATTTGTATGTAGTGACTCCAGTATTGGGATTCACAAAGTTCAGTGTGGTTGACAATGACTCAACAGTCAACAGAATGGAGGGTGCGAAAGTGTAATAGCGCCGCATTTTGTGGTACTTAATTTTTAAACAAATTTGATTAAATTCAACCGGCAAGGTCTGTCGGTTTATTTTTACTTTATTCTTCCAATTTTCAAATAAATTGTGGTAAGTTTCAAATTTGAAATGTAATATTTAAAAAAAATTCAATGATGTAGCTAACAAAAAAACAAAAAAAAAAAACCCCAAAGAAACTCTTGTTTTTACGAGAGTTCCTGATTATGGCCAAGACGACCGAAAGTACAAAAACAAAAATTATAAAACCAAGTACTTTGAACAGTTTATTCACAATCTTCATCCGAATGTGCAACAACTTATTCGAAATTTAATTCAGTTTGTTCGTTGAAAGTCAGCATCGCTTTAAGCGTGAATCTGCAGTCAACACTCAACAGTGTTCATGTGTTACTTTTTTTTTTGCGTGTGTGTACAAGAACTCTCCCCCACACAAGAAATTTTAAAGTAAACGGATATTCATTGCTGAGGGTTAAGTATAATTTAATCGAAATTGTTACGGTTTCGAATTCAAAGTTGTCTTTCTACTTGACTGGTTGCCAACAACGGCAAGGGAGACCAGTCTATTCTATTTATAATTTAGATTATTTAATCCTTAGCGAAGGGGAGAAGAAATAGATTCATACTTTTATCCAAGGGTATTTGCGCGTTAATAATGAACTCGACTGGAATTCGAATTTAAAAAAACTCTCCAATTTCTCATATCAAGATGTTATCCATTAAAAATACATCCATAAATAAAATAATCCGACACGATGGCGAAAGTTTCTCGGCCTGATCAGATTTAAGAAGCGCTTTTAAAATATGGTTTTGTTTTTTGTTTTTTTATAGCGATTTGGCCAGAAGAGTAAGTATTCTACTTTCAAACTTAAATATTTTTTATTTTTTTAGACGACTTGCTTAACTGAACCCCGCCTTAGGTTAAGAAGTTCAGAAAACATTTCATTTCACTAGTTTTAATTTCTTTTGTAACGTATTTAAAAAAAAAAAAAAAAAAAATTAACGTTACTTTAACAACAATGATAAAATTAGAAAATTAAATTCTGCAACGTTAGTTTTAAAAAAAGTAAAAAAATAGTTTTCACATCAGAGGAAATAAAGCTAAGGTCACTAATTGCGAATTTTACGAACACGCGAATAAAGAAAGGTGTCTCTGGGTAAAACTTGACTACTTTAGGGTCTAACTAAAACTGATCAAGCAAATTTGTGGTAACGAGACTCAAGAAGCCAGCACATGCGAGAGAAACTAGTTACTAGGACATAGGTTTTCTTCAGTTTCGCATATTAATGATGAATAAATGAAATAACCAACGTGTCTGAAATAAATTAGACAACTGAGCTATCCGATAGTTAATAGTATATGCCGAGCTGTTGGGGCTCATTATAATGGATTTGAATTCTTCTTCTTACTTATCTGAACAAACGCTTTCCAAGTCATTATATCAGCTTATTGGAATATTTAGATACTTTTTTATTTTTCATCTTCCGTAGTATAGCAGTTCTGGTGAGCCAGTTCATTCTGAAGACGACTTGTGAGTTCAATCCTTACTGAGTATCTCATCTTACGCCAGACAACGCTAGTCACAAGGAGAAATACAATGCAATTCTTCACGGTAATGGTCAAAGAAAAACTTGCATTGTATCATAAGACGGTGATGTTTTTAGTCAGGGACGAATCAGTCATTGCATGGAGTCCTAAGTAAAGTCTGCGATACAATTCAAGTTTCAAGCCCAGACTTTCAAAATAGCCAACTTGAAGAAAAATGTCTTTAGTAACTTAGTTTTAGCTTCTTTAAGTTTAAGAAACTACCAAAGAAAGAATCCTTTATCAAAATCAAATTTGCTTTTTTGTAGATGTTATTGTTATATTTATGCTCAAATAGGCTAGGCAGAGAAAAAATGCTAAGTGATCAGAGAAATTAATTAGTGCTGGCTTCGTGAGGCTCAGAAAACGTTATTTAGCGAGGAGAGAAAAACATTTAAACTAGAGTAAAAAGACTGGCATATGGTGTAAAAATATGCGATAAAAGAACATGAAAGATTTTAAAAAATAAATTTACTTGCAGAAATCTAAAAAAAGAACTTGTAGCATCCCACTACCACTTTCTTATCAATGTTGAATTTTGTGCAAAAAGTGGATCAGCGAGCCTACTCAGCTTAGTAAATATTTTCAGGAAATATCAGCTTCAGGTCAATAAACACACAAGTGGGCATTGCAATCCACCCACGTACAAATATTTTTCCAGCACGTGACCAAGTCAAGTTTTCCCACCATTTTCTGTGATCCTGTCACGTGATTACATTAATTATAAATAGCAGACACAAGCTTCTTTTCAGCGAAGATGTGACTTTAAGGATTCTCGTCTCGACCATGGACGATCAGACGTTAAAAGCATATTCACGCATGCACGAATTTTTCTAACCGACATTACAAACATACGAAACATTTCCAAACAAGTAACAAGAACTTTTCTCTTTGAAATATTCTTCTAAATCTACATTTTATTCAGCATTTCTCAGCTTTATAATTAATTCAACTTTTGTGAGATCAGATAAAAATATTTCACAGTCTGAGGGACACAATACCAACAGAACTTTAACTTCTACACATGTATATCAATACACAAAATAAATACAAATGTTATTGTTTCAAAATCATTTTGTTTTTTCTTGTATTTCATATTTTGTGGTATTTTACGTTAAATATAAATTGTGTAGTCATGTTATTCACGCAGCCATAAAGAGACATCTACAATTGGTCCATTCTTATTATTAACATACCACAACACAGGGTGACCCCGAGTCCTCTACAAACTAATTACCATCCATGGATGAGTTGTCAATTTGGATTATTACTTTTAAATGCCTTCGCTACTAAATTTGTAATTTCGCTATTTGTGACTCTGGAAACATGCTGGGTCAAAAACAGACAACTAAAGTCAAATTTAGACGTGCTAGGTTTTCAAATATTCAACAACGCTGACAAAAGAATTCTTTTTGCGAACAGTCGAAAAAAATATTTGACATAACATACCGCACTTTCCACACAACATGTCAATACGACAAATTCTCCAGTAAGGCCAGGGTCTGAAGATTGGGCACCTATGCCACAAGACGTTGTACAGTTTGAGGTCTGTTATGACTTGTCGGGAGCTATACTCAAAAATAGCTGAGTAAAACATTCAGACAGATAATATTCATCTAGATCCGATACAATGGAATGGTAAGAAGACTATGTTGCGTCAATTATCCAAGTGAGAAGAACGGAACTTAAAAATCATGAATCGTAGGTGATATTTGAATTTGATGGGTGCAGGTGGGGTGAGCTTGTCATCAAAGATCAGGATAATCGATCGGAAATATACGCTTTCTGTCACAAAGCAGAATTGAAAGCGGTTCTCCTTGATCATTATTCGTATTATTAGGAGGGAGTTTAATTTACTAGTTGTCCCTATGTTTTTTTGTTTTGTTTTTTTGTCGTACTGAGTAAACTTTCGTAGTTCGTATTGGAGGTGGCAGTATGTATGTTTAAGTAATTTGAACGCTCTTTAACTAGACTTATGAACTAACCGGATAGTTGTGTTAATAACTCTAGTAGTGTAGGTGCCCCATTGTTGTGATCTTGTTTCCGACTTAGCTACGCTTAGTGTACAAGGTGCAGCAGAAATACCTCCCACATTTTAGAGAATAATTAGCTAGATGAAGACGTCATTAGGTATCAGCAAAAAATACATTTCGATTTTCGAATTTTAATTTTTTAAACTTAAAACACCTGAAACATTTTTAAAGTTGAGGTTAATTTTTAAATTTTGCATCAAATTGACATGAATTAGAAATATATACGTGAATTTAAGAAGCTTATCCTTTTTTTTCTTTTCTTATTTTTTTTTCTTTTTTTTTTTTTTTGTAATTATAGTTTGGGATATTTTGATTTTGTTTTGTTTTAATTTATTGTTTCTCTGATTATTCCCATTAGCTCAAGGTAATGGTTGACTTAAGGGCAATTTAGGAAAAAACAAACATTATGTTTTACTTTTTTTGTCTTACTTCATATTGCAACTGCGTTTTTTTTTTAACTTTTGCTTTTAAATTTTTTTGTGGGGGGTGAGTAAAAAAAACTGTAAAGGTCTGCAAAAAAACAAAAAAACAAAACAAAAAAAAAACCCCAAAAAAACGAGATAATCATTACATTACTCGACATCGAGGCACTCCACTGTTCTTGATTATGAATAATCAACTTTGCTTAGTTTGGTACAAGGTCAAAAGTGAAGACACTCAGACTAAAAAGGCAAGATGTTTGGAGCAACCACACTCATAGTAGCAATTATCTGCAAGATTAGCATCTTAACTACTGTTTCATAAGGAAAAAAATTGATTAGTCTAGTTAAGTTACAGCGTGGTTTGTAGGGAATAACTCCACCTGGCCTGCCAAGACATCCGATAGGTAGCACCTTTTCACGACTATAATAGAACGGACATAACCCGTTCTCCTTCTCTCTTTTACTCTGAAATGTAGCAGATTCAACACTAGCCTTGTCCCCGTTGTTGGAAATTTCTAGTGGATTTAACTTACACTAATTTCTAGCAGCAAAGCCAGTGTGTTTTCTTTGTTTTATAACCTATTTGTGTACAGTACGGACAAAGGATATTTTCTTCATATTCTTTACGCTAAATTCATCCATGTATTACTATTGATATTTAATTTATTCTTTCTGAAAATGCTGAATTCAAATTCTTCCAAAGTTCTCAGCCTCATTTCGATGCAAACATGTAGACATTCATTTCCCCAAAGGTTTAAACGGCTGACAGTGTTAACGGTGTTATAAACGCGTGTATGCTAGCACAAGAGAACAGACGAAATAACAAAAGAATCGCTGGTGAGGCGGAAAGAAAAAAGACAAGAATTATTAAGATAAAATTCCTTGTATTGTCGATATAAAGGATTATAAGTTGTAATGTCTCTGGACGTGGAAGCGACCTGGAGGATGGGGGAGTTGGTAGGACCTAGAATTGTTGCTTGTGTCTGGTCGGTTGACGGTGACTAACTACTCACCTCACAGTGTCGTGAACGGCGTTCTTAAAAACAGAAGGAGAGGATCATGACTCAGCTTTTTTTGTTATGCCTTTTGTTTTAGCTGTAATGTTCGTGATTGGGTCCTTTTATAATGGATTTGTTTTGTGAGCCGGATGTGATGTTCAGAGCCCTTGCGCAGAGAGCGGTGTTTTAGTTTTGATTTCTAAGCGTTCACATGACAATAACAATGTCCGCGAGAAGAACATGCAAACAAAACTATTAATCCGTGGAGAGGCGTCTTGCTTATATCATGTCTATAACAGCTATGTTTATATAATTATTTATTACAGATAGTCCACATTTTGGGCGAAATTACCACATCCAGCTGCAGGGTCACAACGGAATACACACCCAGTATCGATGATTATGTTTCTGACATCCTCCGTTGGCATGCAATTTTGAAAGTACCAAAAAAGAAGCCAAACCTTTTTAAATGTAAATTTGCAGTTTTACCAACAACCTAATGAAACTGATCTCCTTAAAACAGTCCTTTTCTTTTACTGGTAGACAGTTTTCGGCATATTTTAACTTCTACAGTGCGTTAAAAAAATTTTTGATGAATAATACATAGGTCACCACATTTTTGACGACCTTTTAAGGGCAGATTTCTGTTATGAGAAAATGAAACCAGAGATGTTATTCTCAAGAGTAGATAATATTTAACAATTCAGCTAAAGCAAGCCTTTCAAATCCTCATTATTCATCAGATGTGGTGCCCGCTAAACCGTGTATGGCGATAATGAGGCGTATCCAAAATGACAAAACTTTTAAACCAGCGCACCAGTTAAACATTTTAGCGGGCTCGCGAATAAGTGACAGCGTTTCTCTGTGTGTCCATATTATTTATCTATCTCATACTGACTGTAACAGCAAAATTGTCTCAATTGCGTAACAGCATAATTATCCATTCCACAAAATGTTTTATATCTAAAAAAACAAAAAAAAAACAAAAAAAACACTAAACTAATTGTGTTTCTTTTTTCCAGGTTTTTAGATAAGACGTTTAGCCATCTTGATACTATTTTTTGTAAGAATCACTGAAAAACACTGAGTTATTCAGCTAAAAAGAGAACAGATTAAAATTGTTTTGTGCCAGAGCAACTTTCTTCCCAACTGAGCAATGATGAGAGGAAAAAGATCATTCAGGCTTTCAATAATGGTACCAACATTCATAATAATGTGACATAATAAATTAAGATGTACTGCGTAAACCAGGAGGGAAACTTGAACAGGATCTCACACTGACAGAGAAATGATTGTTGGCACCAGAAAGATGGGGTACTATTTCCGAAGAGACAAATTCTCTAAGTTTTTCTAAAGCAAAAATAGCAAGGTTATGCCAGAAATATGAGAATTACGGACATGCATTGGCAGTAAGTGAAAACTACGGGCTCGTACAGGTGATATAAAACTGGATCTGCCAACTTCTACCAAGGAATGGTATCCACTCAGCGAAGCGAAACGTTACAAGAAGTCTTATCCCAATTCAACATTGGTGCCACTCATCCCATCAATCAATACAGCACACATTGCATTCTATGGGGTTTCGTTGTCGCCGAGCTTCGAAAGTACTACTACAGTGTGACCCGGATATAAGAGAGATTTTCTCTGGTCCCAAATTAGAGCCATAATTACCTAAACAAAATAGACCAAACCCGGATATAAGAGAAACCCGGGTATAGGAGACTTCTTCTCCGGTCCCGACAACTCTCTTATATCCGGGTTACACTGTATTAACACCACGTCATCGGTGACCGCCCTCTTAGCTGAGCTGAAACTACGAACATTTGTCTAAGTTCTAAGTGTACATTGGCCCCATTTAAATTTAAACCTCATTTAGTGTGCATGGAGCATATTGCAGACCATATTTTCCCTACAGCCACACCTAGCAAATATAACTCATTTTGGACAGCTGCGGAAATTGCATGGAGAGATATAATTAACGCAATGATTCCATCACCTCGTAGACTCCATGTCACGTGACGTAGTAAGCCCGTTATTCAGGCGACATAGATTATTATTAGATAGCTGTTATTATATATATATGTCGCAGCCGCTGCTGGCCGCACCTAAACTAAAGACAAGAAGGACGACCTTGACCTTCACAGCTCTTTCTACTCCCGGAACTGAATCAGCAGTCATGGAGTAGATGTTATTGTTGTATAAGGGAATGTTAACTGGTAATTAAACTACTATCGAGATATGCTTAGAGTTAAAAAAACATACCTTTAAGAATTTTGAATAAGGCAATGTTAACTAGCAATTAAACAACTATTGGGATATTTTTATATTTAGCGTTTCTACTCCCAATAGTCAGGGAGTAGAGGAACACACGGAATGGCATTTTTGACCTTTTTGATAAAAGCTACTTCGACAAGGCTAGCTCTACCTGCGGACCTGCTCTAAAAGCAGGTGGCCCCCGAGTCGAGAAGATGTTGTTTTTTTTTTGTTTTTTTTTTTCAAAAAGATCAAATTTCTGCCATTCCGTGTGTTCATCTACTCCCAGTAGAGCATGTCGCGGTCGCCATTAGCCGCTCCTTAGAAAGACGGCCTTGACCTTCACAACTCCTGATCTCGCAGATTTAAGTCAAGCAACACGCGAGAAACCAGACGACTAGTCCAATATCGTTGATGCCAAACCGTACCTCGTGAGCATCGGATTATGCAGCGCTTTCTCAAACATCGGACAACAATTGATATTAATTTATTTTAATATCTACGGTTTTCTACTCCCTCTAGCCGGGGAGTTCTTGAATAAATCGCTCCAAATATCATTATTAGCCCCTTTTTCGCCCAAATCCAAGCTGCTCGGCCCGGGGGCCTGGATCAAAGTTTAGTACGCTGCCTTTGTGAGCTTCCGGTGCTTTGTCGAGAGTGTTACTCTTCGGCGCGATCCCGTCTCCGCGGTCGATCCGCCCTGGAAGACGTATCACCTCTCTGACCGGCTTCGCCAAGTGATACACTTTGGCGCGATCCCGTTTCCGCGGTCGATCCGCCCTGTGAAGTCTATCTCTGTTGTGACTTGGCGCTGTTTAGGGACTCCGTCTTCGCCAAGGGATACACTTTGACGCGATCCCGTTTCCGCGGTCGATAAAGTCGTATCACTGTTCTGACTTGGCCCT
Source organism: Acanthosepion lycidas (assembly GCA_963932145.1). Taxonomy (NCBI): domain Eukaryota; kingdom Metazoa; phylum Mollusca; class Cephalopoda; order Sepiida; family Sepiidae; genus Acanthosepion; species Acanthosepion lycidas. Next base: position 102,073,941 of record OZ010582.1, on the reverse strand, counting down.
GTTTAGGAACATCGATCAACCTGCTGCTGTTCCCGTCTATTCTCCCATCCGGCAGTCGACCAGCTACATCCGTTTCGCCGATCAACTCTATATTCGTTTTACCGATACGACCGAAAGCAGCTACCCCCTAAACAAAACCAGTCTTACCGGACCCGACACCGACTTGAACACATTTCTTCAGAGTACACTCTTGTACAATTAGCATTAATAAAATCGACATTATTGTTTCATAAGCCTTTGTCCCCTCATTGTCTTGGCTGTTCACACGTTACTTCATAAAGCTTGCGGGGCGACATCCTTATCGGCCCCGCAACAAGCAGGTCTGCAGGTAGAGCTAGCTAGCCTCATGCGAAACGCTTAGCTCTTGTCGAACTGTCTGCCTTCGGGCAGAAAGGAATCCAGATGAGGTTATACTGTTATTACGAGGTCTACATGGAATTTTTGCCCGAGATTACGGGCTCGGAAAGACACACGTAAAGCCAGCCCCGTGCCACATCCCGCGTTGTTGGGAGTTCGAATCGATACCCCTTCTCGGTCCAAGGGCTTTGATCATAGAAAAAGTCGACGGTGAAGCCGCGCTGGTGAATTTGGATCATTCCAAGGCATTCGATAATGTGGACCATCGTTTTCTCGAGGCTGTTCTCGCGTCTGCCGGTTTCGGGTCGCAGTGTCGTTCCTAGATCCGTCTGTACATGTCAAAGGGGGTCGTTGGTGGAAGTGAGCGGGATGAGGTCGGAACCTTTCACCTTGTCTCGCTCCATTTGTCAGGGTTGTCCGCTTTCACCTATGCTCTATGTTATTGCTTTGGAACCCTTCATGCGAAAGCTAAATGCGAATTCGGTCTTTCGCGGATTTCGTGGCCTTGTGCCACCAACTCGACCAGGTATTCCGCCCATGCTGACGACGTGTCTGTTTTCTTAAAGATCGCCGCCGAAATCCACAAAGTCAGCAAAGAAATTTGCAGGTACGAGATAGTGGCAGGGGCTAAAATCAATCGCGATAAATCCGTTGGCTTGCGGTTAGCTGAGTGGGAGGCGGTTCCTCTCCCCGGGCTCTTCAGCTGGACGGACGGGCCGGTGAAGATACTCGGTATCTGGTTCGGTCCCGGTCTTCAGCTGGACACTAGCTGGTTGGAGGTTTGGAAGAAGGTGGAGGAAGCAGTCCGCCTGTGGACTCGAACGAATCTTTCCTTGAAGGGGATGGCGGAAGGGTGCGTTTCGCACATCTACTCGATTCTCTTTTACCGTCTTTCGGTTCTTCCACTCCCGTCTACCGAACGAGACAATTTCGTTGAAGACCTTTTCGATTTCCTCTGGAGAGGGAAGACTCACTTGGTACGTCGCGAGGTCTGCTGCCTCCATCCTGCCGAAGGCGGTCTGGGAATTCCGAGCGTCGAGACACTCCGTTTGAATTTCCTAGAACGGATGTGTACGCAAATTCTGGAAGGAAGACGCTAGTCAATCTTTCCCGTCCCTGGAAAGTGTCCATTCTGACAAGGTAAAGGTGCACCAATCACCCCGAGACGTATGCCTCTTATCAGGAGTGTCGAAACGCGCTGTGCTGCCTCTTACGGGTGTAGGATCGCCTCTCTGACACCCGGGCGTTGTCTCGCAAGGTTTTGTATCGGATGACAGTGAGGGGAGAGGCCAAGGACAAGCTGGGCCTTACGAATGTGGAGTTTCGCTCCGTCTCGCCTTAGGCGCCCGGGTTGAAATGTTTCAATAACGACGAGGCATCTCTCACCTGGCTGATGTTGCGAGGGGCTCTCATGGTCGGCAAGAATCTTTGCGCAGCGGACTTGGCGATTTCAGCAGAGTGTGTGCACTGCGGTGACTGAGAGGAGTCCATTGGACACGCCTTCTTTCATTGCGGCGTAGTGTTCTGGTTGTGCAGGCTAATTGAAGGCTATATGGTTTCGCGTCTTGGACGGAAAGTTTTTCATCCTGGAAGTTCCGTTTGTGCCATGTGGTACCGTCAATGTCGAGGGACCAGCACTATGCGCTTTTGTGTCTGCTTGGCATTATGCTAATGGTTGTGTGGACGACAAGACAGGAGGAGTTGCACGGGGGTGAGAATTTTTCTTCTCAACTGGTCTCTTTTTTTTTTTAAGCACCAGAAAGTTAATATCATGGTGGAAGCGATGCGTTTCTCCTCATCGAAATTCGACAAAAGGTGGGAGTTTCGCACTTGGTGTGAGTGAGAGGTGCTGACCTGGAGTAGTTGTTGGATGCGACTTACGAAAGAGGATTTTGGGTCTCGAACCGAAACATCAGTCATCCCAGCACATTCTAAGGTAAGATAGGACATTTTCGTTTTCAGTTTTGGCCTCCTCGGGAGAATTGTTTTTTTCCCTTTTAAAATTAACTAGTGTAAGCAAATACATAGGTCCCCTCATTTTTTGTCCCCCCCCCATTTCCGTTTCTTGTCTTCAACCCCACCTCGTTATTTTAGGTGACAGCTGTCTTTGTTTTATGGCGAAATCAGATATTCCTAGAGTTTGTCTTTTTAATCCAGTTAACCAAGATTTCTGCTATACGTTTTCATTCGGCGAGTGTTCATACTACTAATATTGTTTTGTTTAGTTTCTTGTACATATATATTTTTCATTGTATATAATCATTGAGTTTTAATTTTCCCCCATCCCCCGATAATTGTATAAATAAAACTTCATGCTAGGGATTTCATAGAGAAAATGAGGTATTTTGGTGACTGTGCCGTGACAGCTAAAAGTAAAAATGCGTTGTTATGGTGAAATGAAAATTGTAAGTACGAATAGGTCAACGTGTGAGACTATAGCTAGTTTTGAAGTAAAACTAGAAAAGACTAGTCTTTTCCCCATCCCCATATTTTAGCCCTTGGGGCACATTTTGTATTTTTAATGCAAATAAATATTAAGATTGGCGGTGTAGTATCTATGCACAACTTGATATCCAATTTTTGATCTACCCGGTCCTGCTGAGTGACACCCTTCGGTTAGATCCTACTTTCCGCGGTCGATCCACCACTAAAGTTAGTACCGTTTCACCGACTCGACCCTGTTTAGGAAGTAGGTTTCCATCTGCGAATTGGAATATCTCCGACGATTCACCCGAATTGTCGAAGCAGACGGCTAGGTGACAACAATTCCAGCTTCATGTCACTAACACGTTCCTGCCGGTCTCGTCGTTCGCGGATCCCACGGTGTTCTCGGGATAGACTCTCACAAACTGTCTTTGTTAGAGCAAGACACAAAAAGTCTTATTCTTTCCGAACTACAAAATTTTGCTATTTCAGTTCCGAACCCTTTTCCCGTCCTGCCTGCCTTAGCCGACAGTCCCATTTTCCTGACCTCGAAGCCCGGCCTGTCATCTGACCGACGACCAACTTGCCAAGACCAAACTACCCAGATCTGACTACAATCCAGATATTCCTCCTGAAACAATCCTTTATTGTTTTGTTATAAAAATGTACGTCGTTTTGACGTAATAAAACTGACGTTTTTGTTAAATATAAACTTATACCTTTCAATTAGAAAAGATCCAACTTAATCCATATGACGTTTGGCACGTGAGAGAGGTGTTTCAGTTATGACAGTCCAAAGATCAGTAGAAAAAAAAGGCTTGAAAATGAAATCATACATGAAACTTGTGAGGCACCTTGTTACTCCAGGAGAGAAAGTTAGAAGGTTAGAGAGGGTGAAGATCATCTTGAATAAGCTGGAAAATGATTCTGGAATATATATAACTTTATTTCAATCCTTCATGATCTTCCGATCTTTAGCTATGGTTAATTAATGATGAACATGTCATTTTAGTTAATGATCCATTTCTTCACGATTCTTCTGTTAAGCTTGGAGAGTAATTATGCATTCTTAATGCTCAAAGTAGGGTCCAATAGTGTTATAAAAACATCGGTGAATTCCAGTAAGATATCTTTACTCATTTCTAAGATACAACGTTTGAATTCTTAATCTAACAATTGGACAATTTTGCTGTTACATCTGGTATACATAATATACACTTTGTTAATAACAACACTGTGGTTCTTACATGAAAGCTAATTAAAACCATTCATAATAAAGAATAAATGCCATAGAATAGAATACAGTTGATTTCCCATGAGATACGCTGAGTGTTTTTCCGAGTAAATTTATATTAATATGAAGGTTTGTGTCTGCGTGTGTGTCTTTGTCACAATCAAGATTCACAATTTTTGGTATGACGACTGAAAAGAAAATCCAGTTGTGACGTAGGCTATTTGACGTGGACCTTTGAGTTCGTTTGAGGTCACCAGATATCATTAAAGAGTACAACTAAATTAAGTAATTCCTAGCAAAATGGAGATAGAGAATTTGTTATGAATTAGAAAACTATTTTAAGCTGACGAATGGTAGGTTGGAAAAGGGTAGAATTTAACTTCAGTCACCAGAGATCATTGGTAAATTAGTTAATTTAGTAAATGAGACAGACAAAAACGAGAGGATAGGTGGCGCTTATCTCCAAGGTCATTGCAGAGGTCAATTTTGGATAAAAACACATTTTTTTTCTTCAGCCAAGCGAAAGAACTTAATTTTAAAAAAAGGAACGTTGTACAACCTTGAAAAAAAAATTCAGACAATAATTCTAAAATTTTTAGTATAAAGCCTGATCTTTTCAGCTGCTTTAAATATTAAAAAAAAAAAAAAAAAAAAAAACTGATCTAAAACTGGAGAAACTGCTAATAGCTATGTGAACAAAACATTCTTGTTCTGAAGAATAACCAAATCGAAGAAATAAACCCAAAGCTGTTGCAACAGATTTCTGGGCTGATCAGATGTACAGATCAATTGACACGGTTCTGAGCATTTCTGAGATTGCATAAAGATTTTGACGATAAAACTGTTTTTATTTAAGTTTGTGTCATTATTTCATCTAATACTCATCTCCAAATGCCACTAACTCTGGTAAAACATTTTTATTTATTGAAGAGTGATCCTTTAAATATAAAAATACGTTCGAGTATTTTGTGTCTTTCCTTGCAAAGAGTGCTGTATAGTATTTTGGTATTTTTTACTAATATTTGACTGATATCAATTGTTGTATTTTGGTTGTTTGTGATCTAGTTACCGATATGCGTAAGTTTCTATATGTGATAAGTTAACCTTCGAGTAAGTTTGTTTTTTGTGTAACAATGTAAGAATTTATTTATTTATTTTTGTTACTGTTGTTAGAGATACAATCTCCTAATGAGTACAATAATTCATAAATAATATTTTTTACTCGGTGTGGATATTTCCACAGTTCTTCAAATTTCTTCAGTTGTTTGGTGTTCCTTCCCACAAGCTTCAGATAAAAGTTGAGACGTATATCATAGATTTCGGAAATCTCGACCTTCCTAAGTTTTGAACTCGCCTAGCTGTCAAGCAGCTGTCCCTAACTGTTATCGAGGCAACTATCCTTTTGGGTAGGCAATCTCCCTTTCTCCTCCCACAGGACGTTAATGTATGTGCTCGGTCTGCGATGAAGTTACAGAACCTATCAACTTTCTCATTCTCCAAATATTCAGGCAAAAACTATCTTGTTTCAATCAAAAATCAGAAGAGAGAACAGGTGAAAGAAAAAAAATAATAGAAAAGGAAACCGAAAAATATGAATTTCATCAACCATAATGTATCATTGTCTGGATTGAGGCTTTAGATTATCATACACATGATCATCCTGTATTGTTGAAATAACTGTATATTTTCCACAGACGTAAGCCAAAAGTGCCCGAGCCCATGTAAGGCTTGCACAATACAGTCATCTTGAACTTATGTCCACTCCATAATCATTTGACCTTTGTACCAGATTAAAAACTAAATAAATATCAATAACAGGTTTCTTTATTATTTTAAGTCTTACCTGAAGCACTTTCATTATTAATTAATAGTAGTTCATTTTTACTTTCCTTATTTTATTGTTACCTTGTACAGTGTAACCCGGATATAAGAGAGTTGTCGGGACCGGAGAAGAAGTCTTTTATATCCGGATTTCTCTTATATCCGAGTTTGGTCTATTTTGTTTAGGTAAGTATGGCTCTAATTTAGGACCAGAGAAAATTTCTCTTATATCCGGGTTACTTTGTATTACAACAATGGAGTGACACAGTTCAAATGGTAAAGTGAACAGTGTGAGATCAGGAATATAAAGCTCGTTGATATCTGAACATGAACGTTACTTCAGCTATGGAACAATAGAGAAAAACTAGTAATAATCTATAACGTTTTGAGAAACTGAAATTAACAAAGTCATATTATACTTGGAACTAAGAAAATTTAAAAATCGTTTAACTAAAAGCAACTCAATTCTTTAAGAAGAGGATAAATGTAGATAAAGCTTATTTATTGTAATGTGAATTTAAAATTATAATCATATTATCAGTATTTTTGCTAATATGGTTAATCTATTTGGTAAAACCCTAGCTTACTCACACATATGTTAAATTAAAATTATTGAATCTGGCATATATTTGCATGATACCTGGTGTCAAATAATCGTTATGAAAATAGTCTCATTAGACTAGAACATTTTAAAAAATAACTTAAATCCTCTCAAGTGCTCACTATATTTACTTTATACCAGACTAAGCTACACTTAATAAATAACTAGGGTGGCTGATTTAATTCTTGTAAATTAGTCTTGATTGGTAAATTGTTATTCTACTGAAGTTTGATCTTCACAGAATGGGGGGAGCGTTAGCTTATGCTACCTTAGCGTTGCAGACCCCACACACTTAATGATAAAGTTCTATTTTAAATTTTGTATATTTTAATGTCAGTAAACTTTACAACCAAAATATTCAGTATTAAATTGGGCGGGAAAATAGTACTCTTTTCGTAACAGTTAATTAAATGTCGTTTTGAATACGTGTTTCCGTTATTTCAGTTGAGAAAACACAGTGGACAGAGAGGTTGTAAGTTGTTTGTATATTTTTATTTACCTCTTTAACTACTAAATATATGTCTCCAATAAGAATTATAACGTACGCCATGTGTCTAAAGAATCTGAAACAAGGTAAAAATCGATAAACTATCAGTCCCCCCCCCCATGAAATTCAATCGTCATTTTGAAAATTCGAAGATTTCTAGGAGTTAGGAGATAATAAAATGGTCTCAGGATCGAAATTAGACTCTACTGCCATGAGTATTTCAACCCCAAGCTCAAATAAAAATGCAAAAAGATTTTCGGCGGTTTTCCCTTATTCGATCTTGTACCTCGTGTTACTGCACTTGACGGAAATCACCACCAAGTCAAATCACATTTCCTCCAAATGCAGGTGTCAACAACCGGTGACCTCACTCAGACATCTAATCATTGAAACTGCCATCATACACTGAAATTATCGCAGATTCATCAATAACGAAAAGGATTTGATTCTTGATGACGGACGCATAATATGAAATAGGGGATAGACTGTAAATACTTCTTCGATTAGAGGTACTGGTAGTTTAAATCCATAATCATTGGTTTTACAACAGTAGGGAGGTTTCTCAGAGCAGATCAGTAGGAATTCTAGTCCACTCTGGAGAAGATGCATGTCGCATTACTCATACATAATCACAAAGGAAAGTGAAGGTTTTACTTAAGCCACCAGAAGCGTTAACATCAAAACAAAAAGTTGGTTGTGAGTTATTACCGGCGCTGACTCACGCAATTACAGTCTATTTCTTTCTGAGTATTGATTAGCTGATCAATATCAACGCTTTGTGCTTTCATCTCAATTATATTTGTATTTCCAATTAGTTAAGGTAAACCAGATCTTGAACAACTGTTTCCATTTTCGAAAAGAATATTATGAATTACAGGAAAGCTTTATTTACCAATCTTTTGTTATCCTCTTGGTCATTTTCTACCATTACGTGTTTATGTTTCCCAAAGCTGAAGTGTATTGGTTGGCTGACCAATAGGCGCATACTGTTGCAAACATTGTAAGAAACTTCCAGTTCAATTAAAAAACAGGCCTAGTTTAGTGGAGTATCGTATTCAGTACCACTGCCTAATAGATGATGCATCGTGCATGTTACAATGCATTTACAAAAATTCCATCAATATTTTTTAAATATTCAAAATTTGTAGCACCAGGAACGTGAAGAAGTAGAAGTCGTAAATAAAATGTCTAAGTTTCTAGTACTGCGTACATTCAATTCATGACTTTTTAGTCTTTTTTGTTGAACTGTCCACTCTCATTTTCACATAAGACATCAGTCAGTTATGTGCCATCTTTCGGTATATGACTGATGAGGCAATTTTTTCCCGCAGTAGGTTGCCATTTCTTTCTGCGGTAGACCAGTTGCCATCCAAGGCTATAGAACCCGGTCTGTCCTGCTACTTACCTATAGCTAGAGGGAGAAGAGGATTCATACTTTTCCCAAGGGTATTAGCACGTAAGTGAATCTAATGGATTCGACGGAATTCGAACTCTGCTCTCCGATTCCTCAATATGAGCCGCGATCCAATACCGTGCCTCCTCAGAAGACATAATATATAAGAATGCGAGTAACTGCGAGTTCAATCCCTGGGCCGAGCAGTATATACTTGGACGCAGTACTAAAAATAAGAACTAGACCTGATATCCCTAGACATGGGCAGTGGAACGAGAACACTCTACCCCGTAGATTAAACAGAGGGTTCATTTCGGAATTCTTTATAGGTTATTTGGACCGATAAACATCTGATGAATGTCAGAGGACTCAACGGTCGAAATGTTGTGATAACAACATCAAAGATGAGGACAATAGTCCGAATATAAATAGTGTAAATATTAATAACTACTCATCCCAGAAAGTCAAACAGAAGGAATGTTTGAATACAGAAATTGTCAAGCATTGGGATCTTCATCAAGTTTGAACTGTGCAGTCAGATATGCGAATTCTCTCAAGCGCCTTTTCTTGTGGCAAGTGTACAGAAAGCGTGTATTAAGTGTGTGAATATTCAGTCATCTAACCAGATAAACAAATACATCAGTGCAACCCTTAGCCACTCGTTAATTGGAAATAATCTTCCTGGTCATCGGCTGCAGTTGCACTCACCAAAAATCTTGGTCATTGAATCTTGTTTGAATCACTGTTGTTGGATTCGAATTGGAGATCAAAGCGGAGCATACGACGTTGTCTTCTCATTCAACAAACGATGAAGTCTTTCAGTCACACTCCAAACGTTCTCCAGAACGAATATTACGCAAACTTACAGGTTCTTGCTATATTTAACAATTTCGAACAACAGTTTTGTAAAGGCACTGAAAATATAAGCCAGTCCCCCAAAGTTTTGAATCAGTATCTGTAGCAGTCCATTTTTTTCAGGCTCTGGAGCACAGAAAGAGTAAGGAGTAAGGAAAGAGGAGAATTGTGTCACCAATCTTCCGTTAATATTTTTTCGGTAGATATGTGTAAGTGTTCGTTAAAATTTTATTGTACATTTAGGAATTGATCATTAGAATACGCGGGCTATGTTTACAATAGGGTCACTATCTGCCTTAGTTGGCGCTCAGCCCCAAAATTATCAATCACGCTATTCTTTTATTTATATTGAGAATAGCCCGGTCAAAACAATACATAGTTCTAAAACCAGATACCCAGTGTTTGACAGTCAAATGTCATGCTTGTAAAATGAGCTTGTCAAGTTTTTCGTAAAGACCTCGATATTTTGAATGAATAATATTTAGAATAAATATAGTTTTTGGTCATTAAATAATTTTTAACGACAAAGTTGAAATTATCTATGTTCATCCGTCTTACCAAACCAATTAGTAAAGAAAGATGAAAGTAAGGGTGGTGATGTCGTTTGCGAAAATTTGTAATTACGTCATTCACTGATTTCGATTTCCCCGAAGCCTTTCATCTGTTTCTGAACAATTTTATTTATTGCAACAAATTAACATTTTAACTTAGTTTTATGGGAATGTATCCTACTCCCCTTTCAGATTTATTCGAGATGTCACATCCCAAAATAGGATCTCGCATTCAATTAATTTACCGACAGTATCCTTGGGAAGGGTTACATAATTCAACAGATTGAGGTTCACCCTCATCCTGTAGCATGAAGAATTGAAAAAAAAAAAAAAAAAACAACGACCAAATCGATATTTAGTACCTCGTCCGATTGATTTTCAAACTTCGCTTACATTAAAATCATTAATTTCAACATTTGCACACAATGCTCTCTCTCTCTCTCTCTCATACATTAATAGATAAATTAATCATTTAATCTCAAGCAAGACAATAAAGTCACTAAGGCGCAAAGTCTTAATGTGTGTGAAAGAATATGAAGGAAAGAAAAACATTATTAAGGAGAGAGCGTGATAAATGAACAAGAATTATGAATATATATGGAGATGATGTGACAAAGTGAAAATACTTATAAACGACGGCGCGTTTCGCCGCCGTTTGTTGGGTTCGACTTTTTCAGGAAGGCGTGAAAGACAAAACTGTGTGGGTGTCAAACGTAAAGCCTACAAAATCCGCAGAAGAAAAATACAAAAAATCCACAAATGATAATAATCCCAACAACCATAACAAAAATAAACTCGGAATCCTACCTACCAACTCCATAAAAGTCACCATCGAAAATATCGAATTTTAACCTAAAATTCATCAATACCACCTCTAAAACAATAAGAGATACAGTTAGCACCAAATGAGATAGCAATAATAACGGGACAGAGGCAGGAATATACATAATATATTGTACAGAATGTTCAATGATGTATATGCAGAAACCTAGAAACAAAAAAAAAAAATATATATATATATATATATAGTAACACGGATATAAGAGAGTTGTCGGGACTGGCGAAGAAGTCTCTTATATTCGGGTTTGGTCTATTTTGTTTACATTAACACAGGCTCTAATTTGGAATCTCTCTTATATCCGGGTTACACTGTGTGTGTGTGTATATATATATATATAAGCAACATCCAGTTAGGTGGAGTGATTGACTGTTTTATTGTTTTCTGTACTAATCCTTAATTACAGTGGTCACTTGACAAGGTTGCCATGTGACCCCTGAAGTTGCGTAAAAGGAGAGGAAATATATTTTTTTTATTGTTAAAATTACCTTCCATATTATCAGACGGTTATACGTCGCGTAAAAGTGGCAAAATATTTCGCAACTTAAGGTCAGTGCTATTGCCTTTTTTTCCTCGACCTGTCCAGTATCGATCATTTTCTTGGCAAATAACTGCAGCATGACAGCATTTAAAACGCATTGGTTGTTCACTGTAATACATCTGACCACAATTTCGATTTAATAAATATCAGTCTGATCAGTAGATAAAAATGATTCATTAAGAAGAAAATGCATTATGGGTGCGCTAATCTTAGAATTTTCGACGATAAACTTAAAACCAGGACCATGCATAACATCGTCGAACTTCACAAAAGCAATAATAGCACAATAGATTATACGATCTAGTAGAGGAAAAATATCTATTCGGAGTTGGCTGGTTTAAAATGTAACACACACCAATGACATATACCTAATCAAACACATTTAAATAAACAAACACACTCTCCGGTTTCTACTATTCAGATCTAATGGTTTTAATTCATTGCCCCTCTTATCCTCAAAAATACCAACGCATTTTTGTTATATACATTTTTGTCTTTCATTCTAATCTGAAAAATCCAAAACACGTTTTCCACTTCGTCATGACCTCCACTTTTGTCTCAGATATTATTATACATCTTGCAAACGCAGACACAAGTGTGTGTGTGTGTGTATACTTTTGACCGAAGTGTTGATGTGTGCATGATACTTCAGCAAGAAGTATTTCTTGAAGGATACACTTAGTCTGTTATCTGCTTGAAGTTGTCCATCTCTTACTTTAGAGCCATCATAATGCCGATAATCATCAGGGTACCCATGAAGTGTCGTTTGGTCATTAAATTCTTTAAGTTTTTGTACATTTCCCTTCGCTATACACACAGGATTTGGATTGAGCATACAAGATTTATGTATCGTACGCCAGATTAGAGATTTTCATTTGATTTTAAAATCCCGACAGGAAAAGATTGTGTTTCTTATTTTATTATCTGTTCGTAAAAAAATGAACATACGACAGTGGATTTGTTGTCCTTTTTGAAATACAATAGGATGAATATAAACAACAGGACTCATAAAATGTAAGGCTTTCTAATGTCAGAAAGCATGATAAATTAGTGCAATCAGATCAGGTCGATTTTAAGATCGTTCATTACCAAGATTTATTTATATTTCCAGGTCAATTTGGATTGTTAGTTTACGTAAGAAATAAATCCGGTTTTCTATATTTAACAAGTGCCATAGCATAAATTACCGCTATAGTATACATAGCGGGGGGTGCTACTGACTGAAGATGGAAGAATAATGAGAACACAAGAATGAATATCAATATCTCTCATGATTATGCAAATGAGCAGTCAATGCATTATAGGATGACGCGCGAAGCTGAGCCTGATTATTTCTAATGAACTGCAGTCGACAGTCTCCGACTTTTACGTAAGCCTGCACTAAGCAGTGTTGAATGACTTTCCCATCTTTATGTATAGGGTTGAAAAAATACCTTATTGTAAGCTGGTAACTGTCAAAACCCCGCATCGTAAATTTAGTTCCGACATGTGTTTGACGTTCATGGACCATATCATAAGAAGGAATTCCAACTAAGCTCGACCATGAGGAAATTGTAATGGGTTCAAATGTTATGAAAGATACGTTTCTTGTCAGTTCCCTGACGAGTATATATATATTGCAGTATCTCGTCGAACAGGTGGTGCACCATCATAGCTTGCAGAAATAAGTACAATTTCATGAACAGAAGGTTGGTTAAATCAAGCAATGTTCTTACGATTCTTTTACGTGCCGTGTCCACTCCGCATGTAAGGGACATGGCATAACTTCCTATCTTTTGTAGCTCTTATAGGATATAAACTCCAATATATTACGGCCAATAAGTGAAGCACAAACAAGCAAGAGGCGCCTACAAATAAATCTTACTAAATTCAGTAGATATGAAAACTTTTTTACAATCCTGTACTAACACAGCTCCAAATTAAATAAGTGTTTTCTGGAACCTGATAGCATAGGACAAGACACATGATGTGCTTCCTACGACATCTGCGCGGTTGAACACCAAACGACCTAGAAATAGGTCATGGTTCGAGTTGCAGAGTACATCCCCGCGCAAAACTCAGATAGGATTCGTGAGCCGACCACCGACAGTTAAATAGTAATATAAATGGCTCGCCAGCAAACGTCAGCGATCAGATTTGCAACGACACAGTCAGTGAAGAACAGTCGGCGAAACAGACCAGTTGACTCACATTACCATGACAACGAGTCAGTCAGTGATGATTTTTCTATACACAAAGCCTCTTTTTGTTCACTGTGTTTTAAAATTACTGCTATCGCACTCAAGCAGTCAGCTGTCACACACGTTTCATTAGCGTGTGCTTCGCACATACACACGCACATATTGGCGTAAAATACCACTTGATTTCCTCACTTGCAACAAAACACTTCGAAATTTATAGACTCACTTGCGACAAATCACTTCAAACAATCGAACTATTGGTCTATTCATGACCACAATAAAGAACATTGATTTTTAACATGTATCTGACTGTATAAATGTTACTGTCATATCACACTATTAATAAATTTTGCCTTTTTGTTATTTCTCCTAAACTCTGTTCTACCAACAATTTACTCAAACTCGTTAGGTAGGTTATGCGTTATTTTTCTGTTTTTCTTGCCTTCAATCTGTCCCGTGAGTATCAAATTTTTCAAGTCCTCTTTCCTCATTATGTTCTCTAGAAATTTAAACTGTCCCTTCGTGATGTTAATTGTCCTTTTTGTTTCTATTTTCTCTAAAACTTCGTTGTTGCTCACATGGTCCATGGTATTCTCAGCATCCTTCAGTAAAACCACATTTTTGTTGTTTCAAGTTTCTTCTTCATCTGCAACAAGACTGTCTAGCATTCACTGCCATATAGGAGGACAGATATTACGTAACAATTCAGTACTTTTTTTCTTTGCTTCTAACAAAATTTTCATGATTTTTAATATTTTGCGTAGCTTTTGAAAGTTATCTTTCGCTATACCCAATGGGCTTTCGAAATTCACTGTAAGACTTCAATTCTCGAACACAATCAGCACATTGTGGCCACACTATGAGTGCGGCCACATTATGCCGATTGCGTTCGGGAATTAAAATATTTCTATGACTATAAAATATCTATATATTCAGACAAACAAAAAAAAACATTGTAGGACGGTGGGAATGGAAGGCTATACAGTATTTACAGTAATATAATAAATAGGTATACACGTAAAAATTTCCAGAAAATAAATTCATTCTTATAAAGTACATTGCATTAGATCTAAAAATAAGATATACATTTCTTTTAACCAGAATTTAGAATAATTTTATTTAACTGATAACATAGAAAAGAGGTAAAAATTTGTGCAATTAGTAACGACTCATAAAATAGAAATTGTAATCTAGTACTGGAATTTAATGCAGTATTCGGAGAACGAAGTTTAGTCTGCTTGAATCAAGGCTTAGTGAAATGCAAAAAAAAAAATACGAACTTAGACGTTTTATAAGCATTTGATAAAACAGGGGAATATAAAGTAAAAAGACTTTAGGGCTCCGCAAACTTAACTTTTAAGAGTCCATGTGCGTAAATTCGACTGCATCAGCGTTCTGCAGCAGCAGTTTCCTCATATATTATGTGAACCTTCCTGTCCAGCTTGCACTTAGTATAAAAACTGGAGACTTCAGGGGTTATTGGCCCTCGTTCGATGGCGTTCCTTCGGAGGATTGGCGCGATTGCGTCTCGATTAAGGGACGAGCCTCGCGAAACGGAGTGGCTCTTGTATCGTGTCTCACTGGCGATGGTTCGAGGTAATGCTTTCTCCATTATTGCGGCTTGCAGAGGAGAGAAAAAATTGTTTCTTGTTACGTTGTTCTGGAATTGTCATCAGTGGTCAACTGTACTTGTTTTGTTTCAATAAATTTTGTTTAAAATATAAAAATGACGTCAGAATTATGGATTTAATATTGTCCAATCAGCAGAATTCTATTTACTGTGGACTCCAACTTCAAACCAAGGGGCACACCTGCCGTTGCTTCCTTTGAACTGTAGTTCATTTTAATTACAATACTAGTCTCTAAAGTATTGTACAAGACTTCAATTGAAATTTCTTGAACTGGGGAAAACACGAATAAAAGCTTCTGTGCATTCTATTGCAGTCTTTGTAAGATCCTTACTTGACCTTTCATGAGATTTTTATATCATGGGGTTGTTTTTAGATCCCCAGTGAATATGTGGTATTGTGGTATATGCAGAATTGAATTGGAAGAGTTCTTGTGGTAATTAGATAAATGGGTCGTGATTGTGGTTAACTCGGACTAGGATAGATAGCGAAAATCAGCCTTTCCTCACTTTCCATTCGGCCTTGTGCCGCAATTATTGTATTATTTGCAATAATAAATATATTTAAAATCCTTACTAAAATTTTCTCACAGAGACAAAGTAAAATGAAGAAGATTGTTTGCAAGTCTAAAATATTTTGAGAATCAGCATTCGAAATCCCGGCTTTTACATGGACATGAACATCGGCCAATGGCGTCAGTGGAGAATACACAACTATCTCAACCACTAGGCAATTCCTTCTATTGGGCATATGTTCCCATGTATATAAAAATGTAAAATAAGCTAAAAGCTATTATATAAGGTTTTATACCAACTGACATCAAAAAATCACCCGAAAAGCATAAGATGGTATGTATGCATATATATATATATATGTAATGGCTCAGTGGGTAGATGGACCAATACTATTTATATTATTATACTTTCAACGTACAGGATTCAAGTAAACAACAAAAACTCCAAACTGTGAATCAACAAGTATACATTGAAATAACAAACAAGAACAAACATGCAATAAAATTGTATTCAATGTATAGATTAAGGGAAAGGAGTTGTTCCCCTTTAATTTTATTTTAGTTTGTAATTGATTGTTCGAAGAAAGTTCTTTTTGAGAGAATAATGTTCAGGAATCAATATCAGAACAAAGGTCTGTTTGTTAGAATAGATAACACAAGGATACAATTGATCAGAAATGTGTTGTGTTATAGAATGGTTCGAAATTAACAGAGTCTTGGTTGATTGAGCTTGGCTAAGTCACAGAGAGAAGTGTGAGTTTATATTACAAAATTATGTGTGTATGTGCGCGTTTGAAATGTTATGAGTAAGATCGTGGGGTCATTTGAACAGGCGAAACTTACTGGATCCTACTGACGACTTGTGAAAAAGTCGCCTCTTTTAAGGAAAAAGAATAGGCTCCCACAGAAGAACGGGAGAAGGTTAATCTTGCACTAAAATATGTGATTGGTTAAAAATTAACCAATCACTATATTCGTACTAACGAAACAGGCAAGCAAGCTCAAAACCGAAGGATTCAAAGAAATGACTGCGATGGCTAAATTGGCCTATAGAAAAGTAGTATTGATTTATTAGCCAATCGCAGACGAATAAAATGTAGGTGTGGAAAATCATAGCAATCGCTATACACACACAATTTTATCTATACAATAACCTGCAATTTAGAGTAATAATAGTGGGGAAAGAGAATATCCGTTTCAATCCGAATATTACCAAGGAGGCAATTTTTTTTATATCAAAAATTTCATATTGTAAAACAAAATAAAAAAATAAAAAATATAAGAAAAAATAATAATAATAGGGGGTAAAATTTTGGAAAATTCAGTCCGGTTTCAATCTCGATCTTGTGATAAGGTCCGTTAAAAACAAAATCCGTTTTCCTCATCTTCATCTAATCGAGGGTTTATTGTATTATATCAGCTACAATAATTTTTTTTAGCTATTTATAAATTGTTTGCTGACCAGTTTCGTCGTCTTTTGTCTTTACCACAAAATTTCGCCCGTGCTACTCTCCATTATATACCAGGTGTCTGTAGCATTTATAACCTTTTGATTTGAGACTTTCAAATGGACTATGGGGAATTGGAGTGGGTCCCCGTATAAAATTCCCACGTGACGGATGCAGATGCAATAATAATAAAAGACTAGAACGCGACTGACTTATGATTTATGCAAATTATATTAATCAACATTACAAATGGGTCCTTGCAAACTTGATGTTGACCAAACTAATCTGCTGAGGATGAGTTGATGTTCTCGCCATCTACGGACTCCGTGGTGATAAGGGTGTAGAGATGACCCGTTCAGCATGTGGTTATTGCGAAGGTTGTACCAAGAGTAAAGAGTTGCTAAAAAAATGGTAAAAAAGTGCACCAATCAGCAGCTGTGAGCTGACTGGATAACCTTAAACTACCAAGAGCAGATAATCATATAATATCTTATTTCTCATAACTTTTCTTTTCGCTCACAAACGTTGCTAACATTTCTAGAGAATTCACAACTCGTCAACATACTTTCTTAGTAGATGCACAGTTTCTTTCTGCATGACTTGATCAGGCGATTGAAACCAACGCTTCTATTCATTAAGACAAGTTTCATGAGATACCCAAGAAGTTCTGTAGGTTTTAAACTTTAATATTGTACTTTCCTCAAAAATAAAAACGAAGAGAGGGGTCTGAAAGATTAAATAATATAACACTTTCGTAGTACAATTTCAGTTCCAAAGGACTTAAATATACCAGGGTAGATGTGTCACTCCAAAGACTTCACTAGAACTCTTATATAATCATCTTCGATAAAAGACATCGAAATAAATCCCTGCCTTTTAAAAAATCAACATTGAAGAAGATTCTTTTTTCTGGGTTCGAACAAAAAAAGCAACCAATGACGCTTTCGGGAAACTTATTTCGGAATTAACTTGACCACGAAGCAGGCTCGTAATCATTGTCTTTTAGTTTGATAAAATGTCATAGTAGTTAGGTAGAAGTAAAAATGTTTAAGGGAATTTGTCTGAGAAAAAAAAAACAAATCAAAAAAACATGCGAATTTTACGGTATGTGGCCCATATTGACGACACATGTTTAAAAATACCAACAAGGGATGGTATATTTTTTTTATTCTAATGCAACACAAAAATGTTAATTTCTTTAGTAGTGGTCAGTCGAGCAGCAATTTTAAGACCTGTAATGACAAATTGACTATCTGAAAAAGTGGTCCCAAGTAGAATATGCTCACACACACACTCACTATATATATATATATATATATATATATATATATATATAAATCAAAAATTCAAACTGTCTTAAATGCCCTTTTTTATCACAAAGAGAAATAACACGAGGATATTTTAAAAATGAGATTTATTAGGTTGGTGCAAAAAAATGTCGTTTTCTCATATATGTTACCATGCGAGAAAACGACATTTTTTTTGCACCAACCTAATACAATGAAATACAACATTATTTAAAAAAATGTATTTATTTTAGTGGAATCCGAAATTCATTTATTTTAATTATGTCCACTTGATAAAAAAACAATATTTGGGATAATCCTTGAAATCTCCGTAATCAAAAAATGAAAGCGCATTTATTTCGGACCTTACTCCACAGGATCATTATTTGTAAAAAGTACCAAATCATTTTTGGTAGTATCACATTTCAGACAATATTCAAAATAAAGGTAAACTTTGCAAACAGAGTCAGCAAAATACCTGTGGTTTAGTTTAATCTCGCAGACTATTGTTCGTGTATTTAATCTTCCATTCATTTAATGCTGTCTCAATACTTTAGCCTTCAACCAGATTAATCTCGGTTTTGTCTGGTTTTGAAACATTATAATCATGAATTCTGAACCTAGATTGGGTAGTACCTAGATTGGTAACCGCCAGTGGCGGGCTTAATTTTTTTGGTCTCTGAAGTATGAACAGATACGTGGGCCTCTTTATAACCAGCAACAATAGTTTCGAGGATCCAACTGTAGCCTATGAATATATTCTGGTGAGGTGAACGAGCCCATACACGCCCCCAAGAAAATGTTGAAATACCAATTAAAGTGGAATTTTGAGGCCACATGAAATAGAGCCGACTCCAACATTAGCTACGTCAACCCATTAGGTTATTATATCACTAAAATGACCTTAGATATTTTTTGAAAAAGCCACCGACTTTGTTGAAAAATTCACTCATTAAAAAAGTTGCTTCAGGTGCCCATCGGGGCCCTGAATCTTAACATTCATTAGTTTCATAGTAGATTCGCTATTGGTGACTGCTTGGCAATGTCAGATGCTGTAAGCTTGGATGTGCGAGTGGTGTAATGGATAACGGCCCAGGATAAGAAATCGGAGAGCAGAGTTCGAATGTCAGTCAACAAATACCTTTGGGCGATCATGAATCGAAGGGCGATATAACCGTCCAAACGTGTCACATCACCCCTACTAACACGCATTGGACTAGCGCGGTATAGTAATGGCTCATTCCTCGTCATGAATCTGTGGGAACCCAGAAAACGTACATCAAACAAAGGGCTTTCACAGGCTATGAAGAATCAAAACTTCGCAGATTAAGAACAAAGCTGGCAACAGATAGGCCAATTGGCATGGGTAGAGGCAAAGGAGGGACTTTTTGGTAAAAAAAATTGATAAAATCAGATTAAGTTACTCAAGTAAGTTAAACTACCTCAAGTACATGTCTATACACATAGAGCATTTATTACAAAAATATTTAATGAACAGCTTGAAATGAGAGCCTGAATTCTTCGTCTGTTGGAACCAATCACTATTTTGGAACGTATTTGACGTCTTGTAAAAATTTGGGGTTCTTCCTTTTAATTTGTTGACCCCCAAAATAAATTGTAAATAAGCTGTTTTATAAGTTTTTGTTAAATCTTGCCGTTTCAATATTTAATCCAACTTGAACTTTACTTTTGCTATCCCAAGATTTAAACCTTTTTTAACTAAAATTATATATCTTTCTTTGCGACTTGATTTTTAAAGATTCCGCTGTTCGCCATTTGAACATGTCATCGGCATCCAAAGAATAACATAAGTTTTAAGACTTTATTTCAAAAAACATTTTTTTAAGACTTAGTAACCTTTGTTTGCCAAAAAATTTGAAAAGGGTTACAAAAAAAAAAAAAATGGTTAATTCTCTCGAAGAACTTGGATAATTCAACTTGATGAGAGTGAAATTTGAATTCAGTTTTTCTTCCCTTCGTTGCAATATTATTTTTAAAACAAAATCAGTTCCCTAGGTAGACCAGTTTCAACAGTGAATAATGTGTTATGCTTTGAAACACGAAACCCAACAAACCGCCTCTTCCTTCCTTCGTTTAGTCAGCAGAGTGAACCAAATTTGGGAAAGAGGAGAACCAACACAACGTCCCTGTCTTATTTTTGTGATAACGGTACTACACTGAGAAGCGTGACTGACTGTAGAAGACTAAAGTAAAAGCAATCGCTAAAAGTAAGGAAGAGAGAAAAGCAACAGTAAAACTAGTATTTGGCTTGTTCTCACTCGTCTGGTCGTAGCATTTCTATTCTATGAATCAGATACAAGAAACGTTTTAGGCAAAAAAAGTAAAACACAAACGCACAAACATTTCCAGTCATGTGATTTTCCCCACAACTTTTAAAGTACTTATAAAAATTGATTTTCATTTTGCGGTGAAATATGTGTGACTGTGATCCAATCAGGCCAAGCCAATATTCAAATTTTTACCAAAAAAAAAAAAAAAAAAAATCACTATCACAACTGTTAATTTTTTTATTTTCCTTCAATTTGGTTGTCCTCTGGTGAGAAAAACGCTGACATTTTAAAAAATTATCATTATCCCATTCTGCGAAAAAAAAATAAAAATAAAACAAATATTTTTTCCTTAAACTAGTCATTCAAATTCAATTAACAAACATTACCATTCTCAATCAAGAGGATGGCTAAAAAAAAAAAAAAACTTGCTTAATAATATCTAGTGTCTAATGAGTTGCGGGGGGAGGCTTAACTTTCTTTTTTTCACCAACCTATACTCGCTTATTACCAGCCCTGTAAGTTTGTTATATCATGCCACCCACTGGACTTAGTTACAATCAGGTAAAAAAATTGTTTTTTTCCCCCAAAAATGAAAAAACTCGTTACTCCACGTTTTAAGAGATTTCTAAAAAAAAATCAGGGAATTATTATCCTATTCAAATAAAGTTACAAAATTTTCAGTACCAATTCAATCAATGAATGATTTTTGTAGAAAAGAAAACCTTGTGGAAATTTTGAGCGATCTGGTTCCCCACCGCCATTCAAATGCGTTTAACTTTTTAATTTGGGGTGAGAGCATACAATTTTTCTTTTTTTTTTTTTTAAAAGTTATTTCAGCAAAAAAGTTTTTATGCGATGTCAAGTGTGAACAATAACGTCCCGAAAATTATCAAAAAAATAGTTCAATAAAAAAAAAAATTAAAAAAATTGAGTGTTGGGGCTGGCATAATTTAAAAACAAACAACAAAAAAACACATTTACACTTTACAGTTGTTCGTAACAAGAGTTTGTTGTTTTAAATAAAGTAAGACATATTTGAAGAATTGAAAAAGTCTAAAATTTTTTATGCCATTTTCGAGTGAAACTTTTTTTAAAAGATTTTATTTTCATTTTAACAGCTGTCAGATTTTTTTTTTTATGGATTAAAAAATATAATTCTGTTCTGAATTGCTGCCTTTGATTGGTTGAATGAATAATACTCTTCCCTATCGGAAGAGTAATAATTCAATAAACTTTTAAACTCAGAATAATTAAAAAGAAAGATCACATTGGATTGGGTGCAATTAAATATTTTATATCAAACAGGTAAGAAAAGAAAATAATTCATGATTCATGTAAATTTCAAGAGTACTAACTAAAAAAAAAACAAAAAACTTCTAAATTTTCAGGGTGGCCCAAAAAGTCTTGTCACTCTCTATCAAATATAAAATGTAAAAGAGCTTGTGTCGAGTAGAGTTAAAAAATGAGAAAAACTAAACATGAGACAGAAAAAGCGGAGAATTTATTTTCTTTTGCATATTCTCTAGTTTATATATTCTTCCTTTTAATTCGAAAATGAATGAGATTTCTTTTAAATGTAAGTGTATATTAGTTCTGGTGCAAAAACAAGTTTGGCACATTCTATCAGGATGAAACTCGTTCATTTAAAAGTAAAGATCTTACGGGGCTAGTAACCAATCCAAAAAACCATTACAACGTTCCTAGAATAAATATTCTCTACTTCTGTCTGTCTTTTCTTTTTTTCTTCCTTCCTTCGTGCAAAGCGGGGTTGCTAGGACAGAAGCAGATGTGAATTTTGCAGGCGGTAAATGGAATGTTCTTATTTCAAGATAAAAAAAAAATGTTTAAAATAAAATAACATACTCGACGAAAAGGTGCGAAAAGTACTCAACCCAACCCACTTCCCAAAAATCAGCAGTATTTCAATGACCAAAACAACTCCTGATCTTAGGAAGTAGGTCGAGTCGAGAACTTTTCAACAGAATGGTAGAAATTTACTGAGGAAAAAAAAATGTAATGGTTCTCATCAGTTTACTTTAAAAGTTTTGTTTTTATACGTGACATTTTTATCATTCGAAATAATTCAATTCTGTCTCCCTCCAGATGAGGGGAGTACACTTCAACTGCGTGCCTCGTCCAACTAGTTTAGTTCACTACCCCGACCCCAACTCGTTCGCCCACGCAAATAAACAGTGAAAAGAAGATAACGTGACGGTGGGGTGAGTTTGTTTCTTTACCAGGCTCTGCTGTAAGAAGATAGTACTTTTTTTATTTACCATATCTGGCTAAATAAAGTAAAAGGGAAACGAAAATTACATTCTTGTGGCCGAAGAGGATTTCCCAAAATGGAATGAAATTTTGTCGCCCGCCCGCCCGCCAGAAAGAGGTGACAACAATGGTACCTCTTTCTGTGTGTGTCGTGTAAAGAAAGGAATGTCGATATTTTTAAAAGGAAGAAAAAAATTAAAACTCACATTTAAAAAAGAAGTAATGATTATTTATATGTCTAAAAAGGGAAATGACATTTACTGATATTATTTTTTATTTATTTTTTAATGTTTCACAAATGAAAACGTTACTAATAAAAAAATTTTTATATTGCTTTAAAAAAAGAAAAAAAAGATTATGAGGAAGAAAGAATAGTCAGAAAAAAGTAGTGATTAAGTACTCTTGATACTGATAGAGTAGTGATTACAAAGTTTGTCTCTAGCACTACATGCAATAGTGAATTTGATTCTCATTCTTGGAACCTCGTGCCAGTCTCAGCTAATACAGTGTAACCCAGATATAAGAGAGATTTTCTCTGGTCCCAAATTAGAGCCATACTTACTTAAACAAACTAGACCAAACCCGGATATAAGAGAAACTCGGATATAAGAGACTTCTCCGGTCCCGACAACTCTCTTATATCCAGGTTACACTGTACCAATTTTACAGGCCCATTTTGTAGTGAAGATAGTTATTTGCCATTAGTATCAATGTTCAACTTGGTTAAAATGTTATGAATGTGAATGCTGATTATTTGATAAAATATGAGATGGTGCTGAAAAGTTCTTGGCCCAACTTACTTTAAAAAATCTAACCAAGCATCAAAACTTATTCTGGAATCACTTCTTAGTTGGGCAAAGTGTTTTACAACATCTCTATCAATGACAACACCCATTCCTGTAATGTATGGTTTGTTATCTTGAGGGAGCAATAGCAACAGAATGCTTTGTTGGAAAACAAGCTAGAACCAGTGTAATCATTTGGGGAAATACTAGGTCCAACCATTTATTGGGAAGAGAATTTGTTGCATACCATCTACCTTAACATAATTGAAAACTAGGTACACCTTTTCCTAGCAACGGCCTTCTACAGGAGCAGTGGTATATTTCAGCAAGACAATGCAATGCAACACTGAAGATGTAGGGAAAAGGCTTCAGAATAATGAAAAACTTTTCACAGTGTTACTCTAGCCACCAAACTCTCCAGATCTTGATTCTGTTAAATACTTGCAGGTTGGACTGAAACATCTTAATCCGGTAGAACTTTCATATATAACTTGCAGCAAATAAAGGATTTGCTGTTAGCATCCTGGAACCAGTTTTCAGAAAAATCTTGGAGATCTGATTTTTTGTTTTAACTAAAGTTCACTGAATACAAGGCTCAAGAGCCACTCAAGATAGACGGTTACTAAATGAAATGCGTGACATCAGGGCTGGTGCAAGTTTCTTGTGAGCTACCATCAAATCTATGATATCCCCCCCTCTGCTATTTCTCAATTTTTATAAAGTAGAATTCATATAAAATACAAATTTTATTGTAACCTAATTAGGTACAATAATGACCATAGGTAATATAGTGAAAAATTCAACTAGAAAAATTGAAAATAAATACAATGTATCTAGATACAAATTAGAGATCATTCCATCTTAATCAATAAACAATGTTTTGTGGCAACTTTTAGCATCAACTTGAGATTTTTCTTGTTATAAAGTTGAATAATTTAGCACATCCAACATTATGGATAAAAAAATAGTGAATTTTACATATTTTTTTTTCAAAAATTAGCATGAGCAAAACAAAGTCATGGATTTGGACAAAAAAGAAAAAACCCAGAATTACATCAAAATCCATGTAAATTTTTCATCTTTTAATTCTTCTACCAAAGAAATATGTAGGGAATGGGGGGGGGTGATTCAACCCTGTGGACATAGAAAATAAAGTCTTGGCTATAAACATCTGAGCTGATGGCAATAAAGAATGGAGCTCATCTAAACATTTGCCATAGAGTAGCAATAAGTTTATGATATCGCATCTGTGGGAAAAGAGACAGTAGAGTGGAAAATAAGTCACTCCCACCCCAAAGCTGTGTAAACATTTTTGAACTATCAAGCCTGGAAAATGAGGATTGATCAGATTCAGCCCAGATATGGCAGCAATATTGCATTTTTGGTTTGATTTCATTTCTGTAAAGATGAAGCATGGCAGAAGAAGTACTTTCTGAAGTTGTACCAGGAGCCATTATTCCAGTATTTTTAGTGCTTGTATATACGAATTCCACTAGAGGTCTGGGATAAACTTGTGTTCCAAAATGTGTTCAAATCAAAGAGCCTCATTCAGAATACAATTATTCATTGTGGCTGGAGTAAATTCATAATCTGCTTTATGATGATGAAACGTTAGTCACTTGGTTTTGGACTTATCGAAAGTTAAAGGCCAGTCTTTCCGCTATTGAGCTGCTAGAGCAAGGTCAGGGGAGAGATCAGCTGTCAGATTCTGATCATTTAGTTTTTGGAGGTGCACCCAAAAAATGTGGTATCATCTATATAGATATTAACTACCATTATGAGAACGTTCTTGAGCTGATCATTAATATAAAACAGAAAAAGGATAAAGTGAGTGACAGATCTAATTTAAACTTGGAACTAATTTCACATCAATTTAAAAACACTACCCTTAAGTTCTGAGTTGAAATTAATTCTGTACCCCAGATCAAAGAGAGACACTTGGGAGATATTTGCATTGATGCCATGGGCTTCAGAAGACTGGCTACTAACAATGACCTTCCTGAACATACCTGAACGGAAGGACTTGATAATTGTAAAGACTCTCCCAGACATACCCTAGCTAGAGAATTTGTTTGCTGATGACACTAAGGAGGGATAAGAGCTGTGTTGTAGGTGGAAGAAGGGCAAACACCTTATTGAGCAGGTGATCATAATTTGGTCATCAGTTTATTTTATTATATACACATACACAAAAAAAAATGTGTAAAACAAATTAATTACACTTCCATGGCAGAGAATCCTCATCACATGTTTGAAAAGCACGGTTACTTGCTCATAGACAACAAAGGATAGGTCAGATAAAAACTCTGCAATATACAAATTTTAACAATATTCACTTGCAAATGTAAAGAACAAAACCTTCAAAATCAATTCCTTGCAAAGCAGATAATCATAAGTACCATGTATATAAATATAAACAATTGTCTATCATTCTATGGCCTGTTTGGTGGCTAAAATGATAACCAGTGGTATCAAAATTAGTTCAGCCATTGGTAGTTACTCTTAAAGTTTGACTACCAATGGGTGAACCAAATATGCTACCAATACCTGGTAAATACTAAAATTTCAAGTGCTGATTTTTAAGGGAGAATTTTCTTTCTTTAGTAGAAAACATACTGAATTAAGTCTTCCTTCTATACATTTCCATAGATATCAAATACCTTTGTGCTCTTCTAATAACAAGGATTAACCACAAAACCTCTGCATCCTAGGTATGATGATAAACTACATCTGGCAGCAAGGCCTCTGAGAGGTTTTAAGAAGTATAAAACCATCTTTTAATTACTATTATTTCCAGGTTCATCCTGACCCAGGATAGTAGCACCTGTTAGGATCCCAGGTAGGGGGCAAATAATTGCTCCCTCAAACTGGGGTCAAAACATTATGAAAGTATAAAAATACATTTTTATAGTAAAAATACCAGCAATATAATTTTGAAAAAAAATTACCAGCAATACATTTGACTCGACAAAAATACATAAAAAAAACCTAACTTACAAATTGATTTCTTACAAAGAATATATATTCTATTCATTAAAACCTATCCTAAAAATCTTGTCAGCATTAAATAATCCATTGAGGTTGATATGCTGTAAAAAAAATAAATAAAAATAAAACCAAACCATAAAACCTCAAAAATAGATGACATTTAATGATATCCAATCACAAGTGAAAAGAAAAAAGTTTCTAAATAAATTCCTGCCAGTCAAAAATGAAAAGCACTTTTTCACTAATCTGCATTCAAGACAAGTGTGCAGGTTTTCAAAATCAGCCTCCCTGCTTGGAAGGCTAGCAGAACGTAATCTATTTCCTATTCCACCTCATTTTGTGCTAGACAAAACTCAGATGAGGATGTATCTCCCAGGAAAACAGCAGTACTAATTAACTTTTATGAAAGATCACTATTCCTATGAAAAGTGTTCAGACAATCTACATTCCTTAGTTCCATCTGTTATAACCTTCAAAGCTAAGATCCACCATGCCACACATATTTTAGCGAGTCACCCTCATTCCCTTTATATTTCATTGCTAAGTTCAACTCAAGCAGCTTCTTCCCACCAACTGCTGCTTTGTGGAGCCAATTCCAAAGATGATCCTTCCCCAATCATTACAATCTTAACCTGTTCAAGTATAGGGTTAACTGGTATCTTCCCTACATATCCCCTTAAACTGTGTCACTTACTCTGTAACTCTCTGCCTCTAGTGGCTCTTGGGCCTTGTACAGGGTGAACATCATTGTAAAAAAAAATTATCTTTCTTGGTAATGTATTAATGAGCAGCAAGAAACATATTGGAATATGATAATACAAACAATAAGTTAAAAAAATTAGGATAAAAAGCACTTCTTACTTTTGATCAGTTTCATACTTGTAAAATATACAACATCGGCACAACTTTTTTTTCATCTTATCACCCCAATCAAAGCAAATAAAAGACACAAAGATGCAAGGTGTTATTGATAGTGAAAGAAGCAGAGAATAGAATAAAAGAACAGGTTTCAAAGAGACAGAAGATGATTGTGAAGATTGTAGTTGGCAGGAAAACAGTCAGCCTGAAGAGAGTTCCATAAGCTAGAATTGAGGGAGAAGAAACTATGAATATAGAACTTACATTTATACTTAACCATAAGAGTAAAAATGATGAGACCTAGTTGCTAATCTAGTACTGCACTTAAATTTGTGAAGTTGAGATACCAATGAGGTAAGCTAATCAGAACAATTACCAAAATTTAATTAGTAAATCTTTATATTTCATTTTAAATAGGTAGTGATGTTAATGTCTTACTTTCTGAATGATTTCATGTTGTCACACACGGCTACACATTGAAAATTCTGTTTTGTTTCCAAAAAGTATGAGAACAACTTGAGAGTAGCCCATCAGTTACAGTGACACGCATAAGTATTGGATACATGTTATTTTCTGTTATAACTCTAGTTTATGTTTGCCATTTTGCCTGATCTTTGGTAAATAATATCTCGTAAAGTTGTATGTGGAAGGAAAATTAAAAACTCATGGTTGAATCCATTTTTTTATCAAAGTTCAAAATTACCCTATGCAAAAGTATTTGATACATGACACTTTTTTCAAATTTCCAATTGAAACTTTGTATTTTAAAAGACTTTAAATATTCAAATTTTCGATATTATTGGAATGTTATCTCTGACCAATCAGAGAAGCACACAATTGTTTACAATATAGTGCTACTAATCATCTGACTCTTTGATGTGCATTTTGCAATTCAAGGATTAAAAATGGCAAAAACTAAAGAATTATCCAGAGATATGTGAGATAGAATCATTGAACGTCGCAAAGGAGGACAAGGTTACTGAAAAATTAGCAAAGAAATGAATCTAGCACTAAGTACAGTAGGAAATATTATCAGAAAGTATAAGAAGTATGGCAACGGTACAGCAAACCTTCCAAGAAATGGAAGGCCGAGAAAAATAAATGAGAGTACTTCAAGGTGGATCAGCAGAAATGTGCAAAAAAAACCCTTCATTACTCGTTCTGAAATTAAAACTGATCTTGAGGGTGCTGGAATTAATGTAAGTAAGGATACCATTAGCAGAACTCTATATCGTACAGGCTTTCATTCAAGATCACCAAGAAAAGTGCCTTTACTGAAAACCAAACATGTCAAAGACCGATTAAAGTTTGTTGAAACTTATGAAAAGAAAGGTATGCAGTTTTGGGAAAAGGTAATCTGGTCAGATGAAACGAAAGTTGAACTATTCAGAAGGAACACAGTGACAAGTGTTTGGCAAAAAAATGGCACTGCCTTCAATAAGCACAATACCATCATAAAATAAAACAGAGAATGGGTTATTAAAATAAAATAAAACAGAGGGAATGGATTATTAAAAAAAGGACTGGTTTCTTCACTTGTTCAATATTTTAAATTGGGCACTTCACATTGGAGTAATGGTTAAGAAGTTAGATTTCTCAGATAATTACTATTGAAGTAATTTTGATCTTTTTCCATTTGATTCTATACAAGGCCACAATTTTTAGGCAATTTGTGGACTTGTTTAGAAACAAAGAATTTTTTCTATAAAATATTATGCAGTTCTTATCTACTTAATTCATTAAAAGGCAGCTTGGTTCAGATAATGTTATTTGATATACATTTTAGAAATTCAGTTTCACAATGCATGTAAGTTTATAATGTCTGCATTTGAGTGTAAATATTATATTTATATATATATATATATATATATATATATATATATATATATATATATATATATATATATATTATATAATTATGACTATTTGAAGTGAATTACTTTTGATTGTAATGGCCTCAAAATTAATGGATTTTTGCATGCATGACTAAAATATGCAAAGATTTTTTTATTGAGCGATATATGCATACATAATGGTTGGCTACTCATTTCCCAAGTACACCCATCTGTCAGATGGCTAGCAAATCCCTATTACAGATGCCCACTCAACCAACAGTCCTCCTGTGGGTTATACTGCATCTATGCTGAGCAGAGCATAGTTGTATTTTTTGGCAGTGATCAATTTTTATCTGGTGTGATCAATTTTTATCTGGTGTGATCAATTTTTATCTCAAACCCTTGGTCATGATGATATGTGACTTCATGCTAAAAAAAAGCATCAATGGATTCTAAATAGTTCCATCAACTCATTTTCACTCACAAGGTTTGGATTAACCTGTAGTGTGGTTTTCAGACACTTTCCAAAGTTGCTGCATGCTGGAATTGCCTCCCCAAGGTGATATTATCAAGAAGTCACCTCCATGACATGTCAACCATGGTGAGATTGGAACCTGGGTTTCATGGTCAAACAGTAAACATTCTAATCATTTAACTATAAGCCTATATATACATGCATATATATGTTGCTACCTGCCTAAGCACACAAACACCTACACAACATCAGCATAGCAAGAGATACCAATATCTTTAAAACATCCCCCATTGGTCCATACTGACCAATGAAATACCTTCCCGCTTAATTCCCAAGTCCTGTCTGGAAGCCTAGCTATGGTTATTTAAGGAACAGGCCCAGGTAGTGGAAAAATGAGAGAGAGACAGAGAGAGAGAGACATGCAGAGGCACACATAGACACACAGATGCATGATGCTATTGCCATCTTTATGATCAAACAAAGATGATCTCAGACAATTGAAGAATACATCAAACAATAACTTCATACAACTCACAAACTAATCATTCTCATAACAGAAAATTAAATCCAAGCATGATTTCTAGCACCATTTGTATGAACTCTGTTTTTTCTGTAAATAAATATTGTTAACCTTCAGCACATCTTTCCTTATGTCATTTATGCTGCATGGTGAAAAAGAGGAATACATTTCGATCAAATATTTCCAATATTTATGCAGGCCAAATTTCTACCTTCTTACCATCTGTGACATACCTTTAACGATCTTTTTGCAATGTCATTCGGTCTTCTTTCCGTCTGGCTACCACATGTTTCTTTGGTTTTTGCTACTCTCTCAGACAACTGAAGAATACATATGAATTACCACACCATAGAAATATGATATGGAATACAAAGTCAAACAACAACTTCATACAACTCACAAACTAATCATGCTCAAAGTAGCAAAAGATTAAATCTGAGTATTTCTACCACCAGTATGAACCCTGAAAACTTTAAACCACTGAATACAAATCATCATGCACCTAAGTAAAACAAGAACTTTCTATATATATCTATCTCATAACACTGCATTGACATCCACTGTGAATAAATTCACTTGAGTTTATTGTTAAATTTTGTTTCTGTAAATAAATATTGTTAAGCTTCAGCATGTCTTTCCTCATGTCATTTATGTTGCATGGTGGAAAGGATGAATACATTTCAATCAAAATCCTACTGATATTTATTTATACAGGCCAAATTTCTACCTTTCTCTTTCTCACCATCCACAACATATATATTCGTACACACAAGGTGCAAAGAAAAATCTCAGGAAACATAAAATACAAAAAGACTTCCTTGAACAAAGGAAAAAGAATTTATTTTTTTATAAGATTCTTTACTTCATGATGCAGTGATTTTGAGAGATGTGTGAAATTCTGGCAAGATTCAGAAAATGATGGTTAAGGAGAGAGAAAAATAGTCTGATTAAATTATTGAAATTCACTAAACATATGCACAGACAATCATATGTGGGTGTACAGAAGTAGATTGAAATTACAGAGAAAGCTTTAAGGCATTAGTTTTATCTCAGGTAAACAGTATCTTAAAAATGCATTATACGATAGAACAGTAAAAGATATTAACTTCTTTCTGAAACAGATATGTATAAACCTCATTGATCAGGTGATGAATTTTATTTCCCAGTGGAAATTAATGGTAAAAATAATGACAACATCAAAGTTTGATTCTCTCTACATCTGTTAAAATAAATGAAACAAAACAATAAGTTTTATTACAACTCTTAGTAAATTAACCATACAAATCCGTTTACCAAACATCTTGTAAAAGAAATTATTAGCAAGAAACAAAGAAATATTGAGTTCTGAAATTCATTTAATAATGATATTGATTCTTTGAGTTAACAGATATATGGCTATGGACCTTTTCTGTTAATAAATTGAAAGGAATGGTAGCAATTGCTTGAAATATGAAATACCACAAAATTATATCTTTATCATTCCAAATAAAGAATATAAAGAGGTTGTATCAGGAGTTGTACAGATTACTTGATTGGTGCCTTGTCATTACTACAGATATACAGGTGATATAATGGATAGTGGCTTGGAATCAGAAATCAGAGAATCAATTTCACATTCCAGTCGGGTTTCAAATGGTGGCCTTACTGTTAGCAGGAAAACAAGTGGAAGTGTCTAAAAAACAAATGGAAAATTAATAAGGGGGGAAAGATGTTTTATTTCATATTATCTACAAGGTTTGATCATTACACATTCCAAGGTATCGTATATCTGTCATGGGAGATTGAGAGTTTATTTAGAGTATAACAAAAGGTATTAGTAAAGACAGACACATGGAGAAAATGAACACACATATGCAGCCAACTGAGGCAGACTCATGGGAGAAATATTCCCCAAATTATTGTATTGTCGTAGTCAAATGTTGCTGATTTCGTCACTGGTTGAGAGCATTGTTGTTGATAGCCTGTGCAGTCATGTAGTCTGCCATATTCGTTTAAGCTTGCCTGCTGTGGAGTTCATCACTAACACTATCCAGGTAAGATCTGCTATTGTGGGTGAAATCGGCATTGGCTATATAGTGAGAGAGTGGGTCAGGAACAGCTGCTGCCAGAACTACTTGGGCTTTTTCTGATTTGTTAAGATGTTTATGACCCTAGTATTTTGAAGCAGTATTCCAAAGTGTATGCACACAGCAGGATGAAATTAAGGCCTGTTTTTGTCATATGAACTGTGGATGTTGAAGTAAGAACTTCAACATGAGTCAAATAATTGGAGTTCCAACAGATTATGACATGTTCATTACATTCACTTTTGTGTAAATACCCTTAGGAAAGGTATGAATCCATCTCCTCCCTCCAGCTATGGGTTAAATAGTAGGACTTGGAAAAATCATTATTATTCACAAAAAATTAATGCAAAAAAGCATTCTTACAATCCAAAATGTGTTTTGATTTTAAATAACACACAAAGGGTTGATAGGTCATAGAAAACAAATCAAACAATTGTTGTTACCATACACTTTTAACTGTAGATGCAGGATCTGGTAGGCAAATAGACCTCTCCTCCCATGTTCCATAAATGCTTGATTGAGCTCATGCTGGATGCACATGGTGGCCACAGCAATGATCTGAATTATCCAAAATTCTCTGCAGACCAATTTTGGGAAACTTGGGCAACTGATGACACTTGGGCAACTGATAACAATAGCCCATTGTTTTTGAAGGTACATGGAGTACATGAATGGGTGCAGATGGTCACAAAGCATGCAATGTGGTAGTCACCTCTCTAAGGTGGGCAGTAATGCCTGCCATCAGGTCTTCTTGATATTTAAGCGACACTATAGTTTAAGAGAGTCAAAAGTTTCCACACTATCACAAATATTCCATCTCTGGCATTGACTATTATGCTCCATTTGAACTCTGATAATTCACATTGCTTTGCTATAAGTAATGTTTATACTGACTCAACAGATGTCCGAACAAAACTGATATCAGTTTGGACATCTGTATAATATTAAGCTATGGTGGTGCCATCTACTATTACCTGTACATATTACTATCCCACGACTTTTGGCATGTTGGTGTATAAAAATATAACTTTTTATTTTAACTATTCAGGTATACATCAGGAAGGGTTTCTTTTTACAGAAAATCATTGCAAATATAAAGGCTCAGCTAATTCAGTATCATACAAGCAATACAAGCAATTCTAGTCTCAGCAACCCATATAACATATTTCATGTGTAAGATAGTGTGATCAGCTCAATATGCCCAAATTATCAACTGATCTGCAAAATTAGCTACATTCTGTTGTTAACTGGGGCAAAGAATAGCTTGTTAATTTTAACGCCTTCAAAATAAAACTGCTCTGTTGTCTAAAAAGGCATTTTCTGTCTTCGAGAACCAATTAATGTCTTTATCATAAACATTCTTCACCAGTTTGGATCTCTTATCAGGTGCAGAAATGTGAATTAAACCTTCAATATTACATTCAAATTCAGTTTTCTGAATTAATTGAAATTTCAAAACTGTTATATTTTAATTGTAAAAACCTATATAAGAGATCACCTGGCCTTTGGTTTTTATTAATATTCATCAATTCCAGTGGTTATTTACATTTTGCTAGTAGAAAAACCATGTGAACCATAATTTGAATTCAAATTGTTTTTACCTGAAAAAAGCCCCCAAATTTTTTAATTTGAATTCCAATTTAATTAAAATGTTCACATCATCTGGAATTGTTTATCTTGCAAATATGTTTTCTACTTTCCCTGGATGTTGATATTATTTGATGTAGGTTTGTTTACATTAAATGATAGTCAACTCTAGTAGAACTTTTCACATAACTTGATTAACATCTCAAATTTTATTAATTCATTATCTTATCAATGATTCAATAATCATCAAAATCAATTTCTCCTTGTGTGGTAAGACTGACTCTACTCCACAGTAGAGTCTAACAAGATTAACAGTAATAACATAAGAACAAAATGAATTTCTATTTAGCCTAAAATCAAACAGTGTCCCGAGATAGATATCTAAGTTCTATTCAGTTTTAACGTAATTATGTTAAAATATATGAACAAAATTTGCTTGTCTCATCTTATTTCTTGACAATAAGTAACTAAAATAAACATCTGATATTAATTACTACTGTATTTCAATTCTTTTACATTTATGATAAAGAAAATCTTCAGGAGTTTTACTCATTTCACTTCTGGCGATATTTTTCAATATTTCACCTTTCCATTGAAATACTGCTTCTCTCTTATCTTTTTTGTATTTATTTTGTTTTGGATTTTTCACCTGAAAGAAAAACTCGGGCAAGCCCAACTGACAAGATGATAACTGGATTCATCATAGTTGCGAGAGTATTTTGGCTTGGTTTGGTTTGTTGTGTTTTATGGCATATCAACCTCAATGGGTTATTTAATGCCGACAACTTTTTCCCTGGTAATATTTTGTTTTGCCAAAAATCGATTTCTGGTAGTATTTTTTTTCTCAAAAATGTATTACTGGTAATATTATTTTAAAAAATATATTGCTGGTAATATTAAATTTAAAAAATATATTGCTGGTAATATTAAATTTAAAAAATATATAACTGGTAATATTAAATTTAAAAAATATATAACTGGTAATATTATTTAAAAAAATAGATTGCTGGTAATATTATTTAAAAAAATAGATTGCTGGTAATATTATTTAAAAAAATAGATTGCTGGTAATATTATTTAAAAAAATAGATTGCTGGTAATATTCTAAAAAAATAGATTGCTGGTAATATTATTTAAAAAAATATATTGTTGGTTATATTATTTAAAAAAATAGATTGCTGGTAATATTATTTAAAAAAATAGATTGCTGGTAATATTATTTAAAAAATAGATTGCTGGTAATATTATTTTAAAAAATAGATTGCTGGTAATATTATTTTAAAAAATAGATTGCTGGTAATAGTTTTTTCTTCAAAAATTTATTTCTGGTAATAAATTTTTACAAAGTATTTCTGGTATTAAAACCTGTTTTTACACTTTTATATTGCTTTTCACCTCAGTTTTGGGGGTTAACTATTTGCTTATAGCTGGGAACCTAACAGGTGGTACTACCCCGGGTCAGGGTGGACCTGAGAACACCATCAATTAAGAGGTGGTTCCATGCTCCTCAAAACCTCCTGATCAGAGGCTTTGCTGTTGGACAGTTTATTGTCATACCCAGGATGGTTGCGAGAGTGCAGAAGTTTTTAAAGCTACTATGCCTATGTAGATTTGTAGGTACAAAATGGTATAAAAGCCTTCGTCTGGATAATGCTAGTTAAGAATATATATGATTTTATGTGTTTAAATTTTATAGTTTTGAAAAATTGATTGATTGACTTGTTTTTTTATGGTTTTTGCAGGTTTTTTTTAAAGCCAGAAGATATTTTTAGATGGTGAGAATTTTTTGGAGATAATGATTTACTGATACAAATCCTACTAATTAACCCACAGCAGGGAGAGAAGAGTTGGATTCATACCTTTCTCAAGGGTATTTGTATGCAAGTGTACAAAGCAAACCTAACTGGAATTGCAACTCAACTCTCAAATTCCTCTATTATCATTACCCCACCAGCACATCTAAGCTTACAGTACCTGGTACATCCAAGAGGTCACCCATCTAGGTATTGACAATACTCGATGATCATACAAGAACTGGTGTTTCAATGTGACATGGCCGTAATTTATAGTCTTGAGACAATTATATACACACAGCTCATTATTATCTTTATATATTTTCATCTTGATTTTTTCGTTTTCAACGAAAGAACAGAATTTTTCAGTCAGTATTTTGAGTTTTGTTAACATCCAATCAGTGATGATCAACTACTTCAGTGAATCATCTCTTAAAATATTGGCAGTCCATTCCTTTTCTCTGATTTGCTCATCTTTGTCATGAAAGAATGTATACATTCCCTTTATGCAAAGTATCTTATAACGAAACAAATGATAAGTATTGATGCTTCAAGTACTGTCTTTTTTTCTATAAAATATTATGCAGTTATCATCTACTTAAATTACTAAAGGATTCTCTAAAATAAAAGCATTTTTGCATGTATTTTAGAAACCATAAACATTTTCACAATTCATGTGCATGTGTGATGTCTGGACCTGAATTTAAATATTATGCATATATTTATGATTGTGACTATTTGAAATCAATTGCTTTTGATTCTAGTGGCCTCAAAATTAATGAAGCTTTGCATACATATATGCAGATTTTTTACTTTCAAGGAGAATTTAGATCATTTCAAAAATTTGTTCTTGACTAGATAATTAAAAACAAAATTTTACATACAAAAAATTGTAGCTAACATTATCATAAATGATCCATTTTTCATTGTCTTTGACAATTCTGTCCAAGAACAACTCCTTTACATGGTGTAACAGGAAAGAAATTACTGCAGTAATACAATTGAGCTTATTCTGTTGCATCAGAAAATATGGCACCCAGGTCTCTTCAAACGGTAAAAGGCAGTTGGGATTTTTATTTTCAAACACTTAGCAATATCTTCCATCAAAATGTGTGGTTTATTCTCCACAATCACAAGCAGAATGTCTTCATCGAAGTTGGAAGGTTGCCTGGTGCATGGTTGAACATTTAGTTAAACTCATCCTGACAAAATCTGACAAACTACTTTTTGACTATCCAAAGAAGTGAAGCACTTCTGAATGATTTTTGTCACAGTTTCTTTCTGAAATTCATAGAGAATAATATTATGAAAGTTCAACTTTTCATCCTCCATCTTTAAGGCCTTCATTTGTGAACAAAATGTCAACCTTCAACAAAGTCAACCAGAAATTAGCACCAAATCAAACACCAATGTCAAATTACAGTCATTTTATATTGACAATGAAAATATGGCACAAATTTTTGTCATGATCTTATATATAACTCAAAAAGAGAAAGTTCATAGCACTACTCGAGTTTCATTCTTACTGAAAATATCTGGTATTCTGGTCAACTGACATTCATGAAACTCAAGAAAGCAGTCTGTTTTTAAGTAGTCACTGGGTAGAGTATTTGATCTGTCTTTCTCATTTATACATAGAGCACTTTCTTGTATTGTTTAGGTAAGAAATCTATTTATTTTGTACAGAATACAAAATTGTGGCACAAGGCCAAAAAGAGGAATTGGGTTGAGGCTGGTTGTCACTTGCTATCCTATACCTAGCCAATCCAATTCATGACCCATTCAGTCATTGCAATTGGTACATTCACCAAAAAAAAAAACCCCCCAAAAAACATCCATTCATTGCCATTCAATCCTCCATATACCATAATACTGCATACTCTCAGGGGTACCCACAAAACACACACCATGACATAAAAATCTCATGATTTTAAAATTTTAAATACATAAAAATCTACTGTTTAGGTAAGAAGTCTGTCTTTGGATTTGATTTTTTTTCTTCTGACTTTATCTTTCTGTTTATTTTTTTGTTTTCAATTTATTAGTATTCTTTGGTAGGCCTCGTGTTGGTTTTACCAATATTTTAGTTTCTTGTGTGTGTGTATTATATATATATATATATATATATATATATATGTGTGTGTGTGAGAGTGTGTGTACACACACAAGGGGCTAAGCAAAATCCCAGGGAATATAAAATGCAAAAAGACTTCCTCAAACAAAGGAAAAAGAATTTATAGAAAAATAAGATTCTTTACTTCATGATGCAGTGGTTTTGAGAGATGTGTGAAATTCTGGCAAGATTCAGAAAATGATGGTTAAGGAGAGAGAAAAACAGTCTGATTAAATTATTGAAATTCAGTAAACATATGCACAGACAATCATATGTGGGTGTACGGAAGTAGATTGAAATTACAGAGAAAGCTTTGAGACGTTAGTTTTATCTCAGATAAACAGTGTCTTAAAAATGCATCAACATAAAATAGAACATTCAGAGATATTAACTTCTTTCCTAAAAAGATATAAGTTTATGTATAAAGCTCTTTTATCAGGTGATGAATTTTATTTCCCAGTGGAAATCAATGGTAAAAATAAAGTCAACATCAAAGGTTGATTTTCTCTATATCTGTTAAAACAAATGAAACAAGACAATAGGTTATATTGTATCTCTAATAAGATAGCCATACCATGCAGTTTTACAAACAACTTTTCATCTCTTGTGTAAAAGAAGTATTAATTATAAACAACAAAAAAATGAAATAGTGATACTTAATAAATATATTCATTCTTTGTATTAACATTCAGTCTGTGCAAAAATCTTAAAACTTTGAATGAAAATATGATTTTCCACTGTTTTTTAGGTTCTACGCATTTTTTCCCACAAATTAAAAAAAAGACTGAATTTCAAATTAAAAAGTAAAGACCCATGAAAGTAACCAACTAGAGATTGTGATTGCCTCTTTCCTAAACAAATTAGTTACCATTTTGATTGACCAATAACCTCTTTAGCTTTAATAACTTTTAATAGAAATTGTGCCCCTCAGATTTACAGCAAGTTTGTTTATAATTACCCTGCTTAACATTGGAATTGTGAGCATTCTGTTTGAAATTTCAACTGTTTGATGATGAATACCAACAGCAATGAAGAGTCATTTAATACTGAACAATCGAAGAGAGAAGTCAAAAAAGAATTTTAAAAAAAAAAAAAAATTAAAAATGTTATACTGAAATTGATATAAAAAAAGGGGGGTGCTTGATGCAGATGAGAATGGGGATTGGAAAGCAGTGACTATTGCTAATTGGGTTGCGGTGATGGCATCCTATTGTTAGATGTGGATGTTGAAGTAAGAACTTCAACATGAGTCAAAGAATTGGAGTTCCAACATGTTCATTACATTCACTTTTGAGTAAATACCCTGGGGAAAGGTATGAATTCATCTCCTCTCTCCAGCTATGGGTTAAATAATAGGACTTGGAAAAATCATTGTTATTCACAAAAAATTAATGCAAAAAAGAATTCTTACAATCCAAAATGTGTTTGGACTACTACTAAAGCAAAAGTGTTTGGACTACTACTAAATCAAACTAGAGAGAGGAAGTTGATTTAACAAAGTTCTACCTGACCACATTGAGAAAATGTTGAATTGTTTAAATGATAATCTACTTTTAAATCTGACACAACTTAAAGAGAAACTTGTTGCTGAAGAACAAATACATGTGTCAACTGCCACAATCCACCAAAATAATGGAAGGACAATGGTATACTGTTATGATGGTTATCTCAGAACCTACCACTATGAATTTCATAAGCAACAAAATCAAGCAAGTGAAATCAGCTGGCAAAACAGTTCATTTATATCAATGAAACAAACTGCAATTTGTTTTTATGGTATTCACAGGAAACATTAAAAAAAAAAAAAAAAAAAAAAAAGGACCAGATGTTATGTGAAGATAGCTTCATTCAGAGACAGTAATAGACATTATTAGAGAAATTGGTTAAATTGGTCTGGTCGACTGGGAGATGCAAAGAGTATCATTTATAAAGGACAAATGCTACAAATAACTGCGAAAACTTCTCAGAAGTATTTTAGACAAAGCAACAAATTTAGCTATTGTCTGTGACAATGTACCTGTTCATGTGGATTTGGAGAAAGTGATTCAAGAGAACAAAGTTATCAGTGGCATTGTTAGCAAAAGGAACAGCTTAACGTGCAAATTACAAATTGGAGATACCAAAATCAAACAGGTGAAACAATTTAAATATCTGGAAGAGAAAAACACAGAAATCCAAAGGTACATTAGGAGAGCAAAAGATGTCTTCTAAAAGCTGTGCAAAGTATTAAACAGAAAAATATATCATTAGAAACAAAGAAAAGATTACTGAACTGTCATGTAATATCATTTTTCCTATATGGCAGTGAATGCCAGACAATCTCCTCACAGATGAAGAAGAGACTTGAAGCAGCAAAAATGTAATTCTACAGAAGGATACTGAGAATACCATAGATCGAACATGTGACCAACAATGAAGTTCTAGAGACAATGGCAAAAAAGGATACTTATACTTAACATCAGGAAGATACAGTTGAAATATCTGGGGCACATAATAAGGAAGGAGGGTTTAGAAAATTTGATACTCACATGACAGATTGAAGGTAAGAGAAACAGAGAAAAGGAACAAATAACCTACCTGGTGAGCTTGAGTGAATAGATGGCAGAACAGGGTTTGGGAGAGATAGCAAAAAGACAAAAATTATTAAGAGCTAGAAACGACAGGAAATTGTGGAGAGCAATGGTCATTAATGTCCTGAAGGGACATGGCACATAGAAGAAAAGATTATCTGCAGTGCTCCATACAGCATGCCTCTAAATCCAATCAAGGAATGCCGGAGTGTCATGAAGGCTGCTATGAAATTTTGGATAGTTGAAACATTTAAAACCATGATGGCTTTACCACCAGCAGAAGTTATTCAGAGAAAGTACAGATTACACTACCTCATAGAAGTAATTAACAAAGTGATAATCACAGAAACATTTTACCCCAGCCTGAGCACAACAAAATCTTCAATTGAAAGACAATGTGCAAACTGGTTAATTTCTAATTCACCGTGTAACAAAATTTTTGCTCAACAATTTCTCATTGCAAGTGAGTAACCACTCTATATATATATATATATATATATATATATATATATATATATTAATTACATACAGGGTGTATCAAAAATACTTTTACAAACTTTGGGGGCTGGTTACTTACACCAAAACAAGGAAAACATATGTTCAAAAGGTCACCTGTTATATCATTGACTAGCAGACTCTTTCAAATACTCCCACAAAGTGTTGAATGATTTTGCAGACCCCTATGACACATTGTTGAAGCATCTCTACATTATTAATGTCTGCTGCATTAACCAATTGTTTTAGGATGCTCCATAGATAAAAATTCAAAACATTGAGATCAAGGGAATATGCAGGCCATGGAACTGGTCCTCTCCTACCTATCCACCTTTTATGGTAGATATCAGCTAGTACATTGTGAATAATGAAAAATGTGCTGGAGCCCTATCATGTATGAACAACTTGCATCTTTGTATTATTACATCCTCTAGCAGGTAAGTGTGTTCAAAATAAAATCCCTGTAGGCAACTCCTGCAAGACATGCTGGGAGAACACATGGACCTACCAGACAGTCACCTACAATTCCAGCTCACACATTAATATATATATATTAAACACACACACACTGTATAAGATATTTGAGGACACATGATTGCATACGTTATGTGATAACCAATTAATGTGCTTTTATCTTTTCAGACCATCAATGGTGAACTATCAGCCAATGTTTAAAATGAAATGATATGCCAAAATTATTGTGATACATGCAGAGCACAGTAATGTTGAGATTGCATGTTATTTTGGAAGTTGCCAGGTCATTTGTGCTCAAAGTTTGGAAGGAAAGAGTAAGAAGCCTGCTGTGGGGACGAGCCACCTGTAGTGAAGTGCAAAATACATTAACTGTATTCTGACAGTATCAGGACATCATAATTCATAAAGTGAGTGCAGAACATTATTGGCCACTTCATGTGCAACTTCATACAAACAAGAACAGTGGTTGCTCCAAGCAAAATGATTACTGAACAAGTTGAAACATCCAGAAGAACCTGGAATGTGGGGGTTTTGTTGCATTTTTTTTTAAAAGAAAAACCTCAACCCT
Organism: Acanthosepion lycidas; assembly: GCA_963932145.1. Classification (NCBI taxonomy): domain Eukaryota; kingdom Metazoa; phylum Mollusca; class Cephalopoda; order Sepiida; family Sepiidae; genus Acanthosepion; species Acanthosepion lycidas. The sequence continues at coordinate 102,032,097 of OZ010582.1, read as the reverse complement.
AGATAAAAATACAAGTAATTATGTGCAAATCTTTCTGGTCAATGGTGGCATCCTACTAGTTTGCACATACCAATTCTTAAAATTATAAAAGCTTAGTGAGCTGGTTTCTGGATTATCCGAAAATAATCTTATATATTAATAGCTGATGATCTAGGTAAAATGTTAGTTACATTATGCTCATGCCTAGTGAGAAAAAATATAGCAAATCTCCTCGTTATAAATTTAATAGGACTTCCATTGGATCTTTGGGAGAGCAGCGATTCAGTTCAAATGTGACTAAGAAACCATAGCCCAGCTGATGACATTAGAGTCAAGAAACATCATACTTCTAAACAGAAATATGATGAGAACAGAATTTCAATCTGGAAACATCTTAATAAATAAATGTTTTCTATTAAATTATCAAAACTGTTTCATTCTTTTTAATACTTTAACGTGATTTGTTTCTATTCTCAGATTAAGAAGAAAATAAGCAGCAAATTTTCTTAAAGATTACCTGCCTTTATAGAATCAGTTCCTGGAAATTTAGGATGCCACCACTGCTTTTGATGTGCTCCATGTTATGCACACCAAGTTTCCGGCTTCTGGCATGTTTAACCTTTATTCTCCCAAAAAGGCAGTATGTGAAAATGAAGGTTTTTCTCTTGACACCACTATTACTGTATGATCTCTCATCAATGTTTATTGTTTTAAAAAGCTATGTTTTGAATATCATAGACTATTTATTGTTAGATTGTTTATTTAGCTGATAGAATTTTATATTTACAAGATTATAAAAATATGTAAATATTTGATTTGATTAGTAATTACCTATTCCAAAGAACAGGCTTCACCAATTGCTTTGGTCAAGCTGATTAGTGTCTATCCTTCATTTAAAATTTCTTCAGTCATCAATTGGTTGACAATAGATATATGCAGATTTTCTAAGCATGCTTCATGCAAATGTTTCAAAATTATGTTTGTTTTTGGGTTTTTTTTTTTAAAAAAAAAAAAAGAAAAAAAAAAGAAAAAGTAAGTTAACATATAACTGCTGGAATTTCAGGCTTTGAATTACTATTGATTAGGTAAGAAGTATTTTGAGATATAAAATCCTCTGAGAGGAAAATGTATAATGTTTAGAAAAACTATGTTTATTTAAATATTGTTGATCTATAATTCACAGGTATTTTTATAACTTTATGAATAATTACTTTTATGATAATAAATATTGCATTGTAGTTGGTTCATATAGTTTTTTCTTGTACATATAAAATTAATCATGTAAATAAACAATCTAGCAACTAAATAGTGTGTAACATTTTTGTTATTAAATTTCTAAACATAAAATAATAAACATTGTTGAGAGAGTATAGAATAATAGCTGTGCCAAGAAAAAAACATCCTTTTGACACACTGATTTTTTTTGTAGGTACAAAGGTTAAACTTTGTCATAAAAGCTTCTTGGCTACTTTTTTGCTGTAAGTTGTCTCTTTCAGCTGATGATCATTGATGATCTACTGACTCCCTAAGACCTTCATCAATTTGGGTCTGTGAATAAAAGCATTCAGAGAACAGTGGTCGAACAATGATGATGCGATAAAAGAGACAACTTACACACATCAGCCTTTATGGCAAAGTTTAACCTTTGTACCTGCCAAAAACCAAAAAGGGGCATCTATTTTGAAAAACAATTAGATGTAGAAAAAGTTAAGATAATGGCACAAATTTTTCCTTAGTTTTTGAGATGTGATAATGTTTATAACTAAAAACACCCAAGGAACAGATATTACTTTTGAACCAACCACTGTGTGTGTGTGTATATATATATATATATATATATATATATGAAATTTTAAAATATTTTACATAACAATTCTGATTTCCAACATTTACTATGTAGGTCAGCTGCTTTAGTGTATGTGAGTGTGTGTGTATATATATATATAAACTTGGGATGACCCATGCCCTTTGTGCCTACATGAGAAACTACACATTATTAAGTTTCTAAATAATAAAAATCTATTAAACAATAGACATGAGTTAACGGTTTTTTGCCGACATCATCAAATCTTTGCATTGAATAATTAACATATGATATTTTTAAAATCCATAGTCCTAATAAATAGCTTAAATACCCTACAAAAAAGATAACCCTTTATGAAGTCATCAAAAATAAATGTTACAGTTTTTTTTTGTTTTTTTTTATATACACAAAACCCTTTCAGAAAAAATAAAATAAAAAAATAAATAAATCTCCATAGACACGTAAATCAGACTAGACGAAATCATCTTCTGTTTTAAATTTAGACACCCCAACCTTACCCTGACTTGACACCTATGAATGTAACTCTATACTGATACAAATTATTAACACCCTGCACCCCTCTTTATATGAACAATCACGCTGGCCGTTACCATTGAAATTTTGATTTCAATAATGAATCTGCTATTAAAACACGTAAATTTCAGAAATAAGTTATTCCAAAAAAAATTTCGCTTGAAGATGGAACAGAGCTTACTTTAATTCAATTTAATTCAAATAATTATATTGAAGTTTTCAGCTCTTGTTTTGAAACAATGAGAACTCTTATGTAGTGTGTTGGAATCATATTTTTAAATAAATAATTATATATATATATATATATATATATATATATATATATATAAAAGAGAGAGAGATTTACACTATTTACATTATTTGGACTGTTGTCCTCATCTTTATTGTGATATTCACAATGTTTCGATCATTGAACACTCCTGCATTCTTCAGGTGATATTTGTTGGAATTTCAAATGGAACATGTTATTTAATCCATAGGGGTAGATTGTTCTAACTCCATGTGCCATGCCTTTGTATATTTCAGTTTTAGTAAATTCCCTTTGATAAATCAACTTGCCAAGTTTTCTCTCTGCTGTGTCCAAGGATTGAACACACAACTCTTTTGCATCAAGTTACTTTTCAATCAATCAATCAACCAACACTGTTATCCAGTGGGCCATATATATATTTTTTAATCATATCACCCCATGTAAGTTAGTGAAGCTACTCAGGGGTTATTGAGTGTGGAAGAACAAAAAAAAAAAAAAAAAAAAAGAAAGAGAAACATTAGGGACTGAGAAGAGCAGAATACTAATTAAGACAGTGATTGGCATTGCATTTAAATTTTTGAAGATCAAAGTTGGCCGAAAAGCATAAAGCCAGGAGAGAGCTCCTTGAATGAGAAATGTGAGAAAAATTTTAACACATAACTTACAGTTACATCTAGCCAATTCAACTATGAGTTGATGAGACCTTGCTGCCAATCTATTGCTGCACTTAAATTCAGGTACCATAGAAAAGAGTTCATCTGAACAATTACCTTGAAAGTATTTATAGAAAAGTCACAGAGAAACTGACTGAAGGTGGGACACCAAATCAGAACCAATAATATTGCTTATACTTTGTATTTCATCAAGCATCTCTAAATATACTGTGGGAGCACTGAGCCAGATATAGCAGCAGTATTCAAACCATGGACACATGGTAAACTTATAAATATGCAAAATAGATTCTGGAAAGAAAAATTCTCTAGCACAACACAATGATCTGACTTTCTTAGCAGCAGACCTAGAAATTAACAAGCCACTCCCTGCCCAGTTAACAACAAAATGTAGGTCACTTTTTAGACCACCTGCCAATTTCACCTTATCACACTGATCAGACTTATTATCATGACAGAAATAAATGGTTGTGTCATCAACATAGATACTAAATTGAGAGTTGATGTCATCAGGAAGGTTGTTGATGAAAATCAAGAACAAACTAGGTCCAGGGGGAACACCTGCATATGTACAAAATGAACTAGAAGAGTGGCCATTCAGGACAACTTTCATTTCATGATTAGATAAGAAAGACTGAATTAGTTCAAAAATTTGTCCAGAAATACCATAGCCTTTCCACTTGTGGAGAAGACCAGTATGCCCAACCCTGACAAATGCTTTCAAGATGTCCAAATAGTCATTAATACATGCTTGTCTGAAAAAAGGCCATGAACCATAGGGTGCTTAAACAGTTTGGAGTTTATTAGGGCCTCTAGTAGTTTACCAAAAAGAGGTAGAAGACTAATAGACCGATATTTCAAGGGGTTGGACAGTTTACCAGAGTTCTTAAAGACTCGGACAACAGATGAGGATTTCCAACCAGCAGGAAATCAAGAGTCAACAAGGCATTTATTATACAGTTTAGAGAGAACAGGAGCTGGGAGTACATTTCTTAAGTACTATTACAGGGATACCATCTGGGTCCATATGCTTTGTGGGGATTGAGATTAGAGATGATAGCAGAAACCATGGAAGGAGTTATATGCATAACACTCAACAGATACAATTCTAAGTGAAAAGTTAGGCAAGGATACTCCAGATGAGAGTAGAGTTTGCAGAGAAATTACAGGCAAAATCTGCTTTATCAGCAAAAGATGTTAACACATTAAATTGAATGAACAGAGGAAGAATAGAAAATTTATTCTTATTTAATATACTATTACAAAGCCTCTAATAGTTGCAAGAGCCAAAGTTGTTAGAAGCTATACAATGCCTCATTCTATCAGCAAACAGAGACTTAGCTGCTTTGAGGATATGTTTACATTTATTATGTGCAGCCACAAATAGGTGTCTATTGTGAGTGTCTGTCATACTGGTATAGTTGGTAAAAGTAATTCCTGTGAGCTATGGTGGCTGAGCAGGCCAGTGTGAACCATGGAGAGGATTTGGGATTCACTTGGTATTTTCCAATAGGGTACAAAAGCATCAATGCCAGATTTGAGCCAAGAAGGATCCTCACTGGCACAATTCTTAGTAGGAAGGTTGAGGATGAAAATTGTGAAGTGAACCACAGGCAGTACCAGAAAAAGGTACTGTGTATAAGAGGTTTCCTGCTTAATCAATGGCTTGCACCAAATATCAATAGATACTACAGCATGATCTGTATTGCCAAGAGGACAGAGTTGCAAAGCTTAACAAGAGGTGAGAACAAATCAAGTGAGGAAGCATGTTGATCAGATTTATCAGGGAAATGAGTAGGGAAATCTAATAATTGCACAAGAGACTAAGCAACAGAAAAATTGAAAGTCTGAATACCAGCAATATCAGTAAGATTAGAATGCTTAAGTCACCTGTCATGATGTGCATTAAAATCACTAACCACAAAAATGTTTGCATATGAGCATAGAGAGAGAGCCTTTTCTATAGTCAGAAATTTTGTCCAATATACTGCAGTCCTGAGAAAATTCTGGAGAGTGGTAAAGGAAGAAGAGATAGTCAACAGAGTGCAATAATGAAAGTTGAAAGCACATGAAAACATAATCTGGGGATTCAAGGGACAATTCTCTCACCATTGACAGATTTTCCTGGATATAAATTCCAAGGGGTCTTTTACGGCAAAGAGGAAAATAGCAATGGAAGAATTTAGATTGGTTTCACAAAGTGCAAAGATATCTGGAGACCATTGCAAAAGAAAAGATTCAATACAGCAGAAATTGGAATGGATACCATGAACATTGGAGAAAGAAAGGTTGAGGAGAGTAGGTGATTTTTTTTTTTTTTTTAAATCACTGGTTTTCTCAGATTTGTTTTCATTGTATTTGTCCTAAGTAGATTTTTTTTGAGTAAAAAGCAGCCAAATTAATTTTTTCAGTCAACAATGGCAATATAAGTTGACCAGAACATGGCTGAGACTAATGCACAATGTGGCCTCAGGGTTGCTCACTGGAGGTACATGCAGGGACAACTAACCATGTGCGACATGGCACTACTAATGCCTTGATATTATGCAACTGTTTATTAGAGCAGCCTCTCTAAATGCTACCAAAGTGTCTGGGCTCCTCGCTACCAGTCAGATGCAGCAACCAGAAAACTGCCAACCTAGTATCCTCATAATGAATTGCCACTGAACAGTCAGATCACCAAAAAGTTAAGATAGTTAAATCATCATAACCATGAAGGAAAGAGAAAGAACCAGTAAACCATATCCTAAACAAGAAACAAGGGATAAATCTCTACTCCTGTTCAATAAACATGGAAGGACTGTGGACCAGGTGATAGTTGAACCTATCTACTCCTATTTGCTTGTTCACAGCACAGAAGGCTGGGCAATTTTATCAAGGCATGATCTCTAGTAAGGGAGCCAAAAAGACTATAGACCCCTTCCAGGTCATAGAGGGTAGTATTATTGAATTATTGATGATTGGGGGTGATGAAATCAAAGAAACATTAATAAATTAGATCACTTCAGATTAAAATTATTGGGAATTTAGGATTTAAATACATGTACAAACATACACGTAGACAATTTATACTGATATCAAAATGGAGACAGAAATGGACCATGGTGAAAATGAAGTCAATCACTAGATATAAAAAGAATCTTCGTAATATATGATAGTTGTCAAGCATATATGCAAGACAAATATTTATTATTGTTAAAAATGTTTCAATGATGTGTACTAATAAGAGTGGGGAGGATCATCAATACGGAAGTAAATGGTCAAGACTATACAAAAGAGAAACATTACAACTCAGAATAAGATACAGATGTACAGTTATTTTTTTGTTATTGTCAACTAAGAACAATTAAGTTTATGATGAGTTTGATTTGTTTACTGCACCTATATTCGACACCTCTCCCAATCTCTTGACGAGGAAAGGAATTAAAGGATTGGAGCGAGACTATTTGGGATATGTTTTGAGTACATTTGATGGGATAGGTTGTGAACTGAGAGAATGAAATTAACTATCAAGTTACAACTTAGTATAAGTCTGAATGACAACTCTTGAGAAAAGTGTAGAAACAAACATGGCCAGTTTATCAACCAACACTTCCATTAAAGCTACCAGTGAACTCAAGAACTATCATTAATATGCAAATAAATAATAGAATTATATATATATATATATATATATATATATATATATAAGCAAGGATTAAAAGACTAAAAGTAGGATAAATGGAAAAGAGATGAAAAGTAAGAATAAAAAGAAATTTAAATTCAAATTAATTATGCCAGGCAAAGTGAAAGATGGATTCTTGACTAATGTAAAAAGGTAGCAACTTCTGGGTGACACTAGATCAAGTTGGAATCAACTATGAGGCAGATCATCTCTCATTCAGGAGAGAGTGTGTGTGTGTTTTATATATATATATATATATATATATATATATATATGCACACACGCGTGTGTGTGTGTGTGTACATATGTAAATATGTTTGTATATATATATATATATATATATATACATACACACACACATGTATATATGTGTGTGTGCATGTACATGTATGTATGTATGTGTGTGTGTGTGTGTTCAGATCAGTTGGTCTGATTGGTGTCTCAGTGCAGGACATTTGAAGTTACTCATACAGGCAGCATATGATATACTTGTGTGGTGCATTCAGAAATCTGCACTACATACTGTCATCCTGTCTGAAGGCGCTAAAATGTGACTGGTACATCTTTAAACATAACTTGGTTCTGGAGGTTGTGGCAGCAGCTTTGACTAGTGCTGATATACCCTCAAGAGACCTGCGAAACAAGATGTGACTGACACAAGGCAGAAAACCAGGTTGGAGGACTCAAGGAAATGGTCAGTGTTGGTTGATGCTACACTGTCAGAGGAGGTTAAAGCCCAATCTAGTGTTAATTGATAGCAAGAAGAAGCATCTGTCTTGGTGAGTTGATAGTGGCATGGGAGGAAAGGAGTGAAGAGGCTCAAGAAAGAAAGCTGCTTCAGTATGAGGAACTGGTGACTGAAGTCCGTGAGTGGAAATATATATAGCCTTGTTTTGAAATATTCTTTACTCTATTAAAAAGCTATGCCCACATAGAATTGAACATTACATTAAGTCTAACTATTTCCTCAGACAAACTCAAAAACTTACCTAAGGATTTGATCCATCTACCTTACAAGTTTGTTCTATGCTAACCATTAAACACTCAAAGAAAAATAATCTATGAAACTGATATAAAGATATTAATGGCTCTAAATATAAATTATTTTGTCACACAGGTTACTCCTGCATGACAAACCTGGTAGGCAATAGGCAGCATGTGGGCTATATAAAGACAGCATCAGTTCAGATTTGAGAGATCATATTACAAACAGGTGCTTTCTTTGATAACAAAAAAGCTAAATCAGATTTTCTTTTCAAATATGCTTTACAGGTAACCTCACTATTTGCAATATCATGAGGAAATTAAAAGATCTGAGCTGTGGTAATCAAGTGAATTTAGTGAAAAATACATTGACTATTAATATAATTACAAATTAGTTTATCATTGTTGTATAAGGCTTAATTAACAGGTACATTGTCTGAGGTCAGTATGACATATTTGATATTTGTGATAATTTATACAAAGGTTGATTTGGGTGAATTGGCAAATGTTCAGTTTTAGGTGGCCTAGTACAAGTGAGAGAAAATATCTAGGTTTCATTCTCATTAGAAATATGAAAATGTGTATATCAGTTTTTTCCAATCTTTTATAAAAGGGCAAATTGAATTCAAATAAGTTATACTCCACTTCAAATTACATCTTTCTGATTCACTCTATACTTTGGCTGGATGTGAATGCTAATAAAGTAAAACCAAAAATAAAAATGTCATTTACTGTACAGGGGCTCCAAGCATCACATCCAGCACACAAAACAAAAACAAAAAAATATAAAACACTAGATAAAAGAAGTCAATCATGAATGTTACTGCCAAAGAATAAACACAAAGAAATATGAGCCTGGAAGCCACCACATTTGCTTTAAGAAAGGCATCTATTAAAGACCGAGTCTGATTCACAGGAAACATCACACTTCACTAATCCAATCCAGGCCTCTCTCATTACCAACCACCATGATCTCAGTCAAATGACCTGACAAATGCATCAACTCCAGGCCTTACCAACTCCAGTCTGCTTTACCACACCTTTCCCACACAGAGACATTCCGCTCGCATCCACTGTGTCGGCAATACTAAATAATTTTATCTTTACAACCCTTGTATTCTTTTCCTTTTTCCTCACTATAGTTGTTTAGTTTGTTCTTCTGTGCTACTATATGCATGTTTATAACATTAGCTGATGAAAAATTGATTTATTGGAATATTTTTTCTATTTTTTTAAAAGTAAGTTCAAATTAGCCAGCCAGGTAGCACGTCCCTTTAAATAATGCAATGCTTTAAGTGTTGTCTCTTTGTCTATATTTTCTACAGTGGAAATTTTCAGTGCAAACCTATATTTTAATTTCTAGGGCTATATTATAAATAGTCTTATAGTCCATAGTTTAACACTCAAAAAAGCAAAGTTTTTATCATAATTTATTAAATTCAAAAAACTTTAAACTATCAAAATAAAATTCTTTTTGTTTATAACATTGTGAAAATGGCATTAACAAAAAAAAACAGATTGTGAGAATTACATGTGGAGGACAAAATAAACATTACTAGAACTACATGTATGGGAACAAAAATCAAGGGTTTTTTTAAACCATAATCAAAATAAAACAGTATGATGCAAAAAGAGTATGATATTTTTGATATAACTTGACAAGGCTTCATTTATAAGTGGAGTTATTGAGCTTTGAATAGAACATAAGATTAAGTAAGGTTAAAACACACACTGGTGTAATATATTCAAAAACAGGTGATCTTTGAAAGATGCCAACAAAGAAAATAAAAATGATTTATGTTGTTTTCCCCCAATGCTTTTCAAGTAAAATTTACTCTTGATAATTTACTCATGTATTTTATTTGTTGGGTTCCATTAACTTCACAACATTGTAGAAAATAAACAATAAGATAAGAAAAAGAATAAAAAAATCAAGTTGATATTACTTTTAACTCCATTTCCTTTTTCCTGCCTTTTATATTTCAAAAAATTTTAGCTGATCTTTTCTTCTAAGTTAACCCATTAATAGATGCTGTCTCATTTTTAGGATAGTAAGTATTAATTAATAATAAACTAATTGTTATGGTCCGGTTCCTTGTACCACGGTGATAGTCCAAGGTAGAACCAATAAAGAAGAACTCAAACACGTATATGGAATAACACAGATATATTACAAACAGGAATATATACAGAGAGGTAGAAAGTGTTAGTGTTATGGTCCGGTTCCTTGTACCACGGTGATAGTCCAAGGTAGAACCAATAAAGAAGAACTCAAACACGTATATGGAATAACACAGATATATTACAAACAGGAATATATACAGAGAAGTAGAAAAGTGTTAGTACGAACAATCAGGTTTAGTAGTAATTGTCTGAATGCGAATGTTTCGGGCTGCCTCTGACTCGACTAACTGACTTCTGACGGACCTCACTCCAGACTTCAGACTGAACTCCCTGCTTCCTCTTGAGGCACAGTATTTATTACGTATGGAATAGTCCATTATGTTATTATCGGTAAGGTCCCATAGCACTAATTAACAATAAATAATTAATTAATAAACCATAAGAATTTAAAATAAAATTAAATAGTGTATTTCTTGGCATATAAAGACATACCTGTTTACATTTAATATTATAGCATGAAGGAGTTAGGCTACATACAAGTACTAGTAAACTATAGCATATAGATAAATATTAACCTACTAGATGCCATAACTTCACATATAAGACCCAGGAGATATTTCTGTTTTAAAATATGGGTCAAATATAAACGTAATTGAGCATTAATACTTCATATTGCAAGTATATCATTGAAGGAACCTCAGTAATCATTGGCCTTGTGAAATCTGATTTGACGTGTTCTCTTTTGAAATAAATGCTTTTCATCCAATATAAGACAGTTTTTCTTTTTTATTAAAGGTATGATAAGAATTGACACAAAAATTTCTCACCACCAACAGATTTAATCATTTCATAATCCAGGAAATAATACAGAAAATATATATCAGTTTACACCCAATTTACTGACCCTCTCTTGTATATAAAGAATACATATAAAGATGTAATATATTCCATGTGTGGAATATATTACATAAAGAAAATACACAAAGAAAACAAATATAGGTTGCATATATGAAAATATAAAGGACAATACAAGTATCACTATGTAAGTCTGATGAGGATTTATGGTGTGAAAATGAAAGACACCATTGGTAAATATCAAACATTTCAAATAGTTCACTGTATTAATCAGTTATAACCAATTTAGTATAGGAGATAAGGAAATTAAATATAAAATAAGCTGTATCAGGAGTAGTTTTGCCCAATACCACACATTGCTACAAAACCAAAACATTAACCTAAAAAACTGGAGTCATGTTCTTAAATAGACTCATCAGATCGAGACTTTCATATGAATATCATACATCATACCACATTGTATACAACCACTTCCTCAGGTAAATAGTTAATAATGGCTTTGAGTGAATGAAGTCTGTAGCTCTTAGCAAGGACCATACTGCTTTAGTCTTGGTGGACAGGTGCTACAGAATGACAAAGAACTGGTACCAAATAACAGAAACCGCATCACTTAAAGACTTTCAACAGTAGTAACAACTAAAATAGAGAGCACATATAAATTGAAGAGAGAATAATGACATAATAAAGATATTAACATTCCATACAACTTCAAACAAAAATTTAGGAAGGAAACATTCATGAACACTGGAAAAAAACGATAACAGCTATTGAACTAGTGAAATGCGTTTTCCTGAAAAATTGTTTTAAGAGAGATTTTATAAATTTCAACCAAACCTAACACTGATTGTTCAGTCAATGAATGCCAAATGTTTCCTTATACAAAAACAGCTTATATTATGATTAACACCATGTTGATTTCTATGTTGACACTTTATATTTTCATATGCACTATCCTCAATACTGAGTACGCCTCCTCCATAAATATAGTACATTTTAAATGATCACATCCATATACAAACACATTTTATTAATATATACAGGGCGTTTCAAAAAGAATACGCCAAAATCATCACGTGATGTGTCAAAAACGAAAAAATTTACAAACCTCTAGCATGAACACATGTGTTGTATATACATTCAAGTTTCATTTCATGTTTTATAAGTGCTCAATGTGGCCACTACCGGCAGCACGGACAACATCAAGCCGATATGAGAATTCCTCCCAAATGCGCCTCAGCATGTCACAGTCCACCGTGTTGATTACAGCTGTTATTCGATCTTTCAAGTCATCGATACTTGCTGGAAGTGCTGGAACATAAACTTGGTCTTTAACATACCCCCCACAAGAAAAAGTCACACACAGTGAGGTCCAGGGATCTGGCAGGCCAAACACAGGGTGCAAGGTCTTTAGCACCTCTCCTCCCAATCCATCACTGAAGCACATTTTCATTCAGATAAACTCTCACTCCAAGATGCCAATGGGGTGGTGCTCCATCTTGCTGAAAAATGAAGTCATTTGAATCTGCTTGCAGTAAAGTGAATAGCCAGTTTTGGGTGCTCTGTTCCCTAAATGCACACATTGTGACGATTGACTGTGCCTCTCAAATGGAAATTCGCTTCGTCACTAAAAACTAAATGTGAAAAGAGAGTTTCATCACCTTCCTCCATCTCCAGCATTGACTCACAGAATGTCCTCCGCATCACCTTGTCATAATTAGTAAGTGCTTGGACGAGGCTTAGTTTGTATGGTTTCATGTGTAATCGTCTCTTTAACACATGCCAGACAGAGGTATGAGGGATGGCAAGCTGAAGACTTGCTCGACGTACGGACTTATGTGGGCTGCTCTGCAATGCATCATGAATCCTCTCCACTTGCTCCTCTGTAACACGTGGTCTTCCAGGACTCTTTCCTTTGCACAGGCACCCACTCTCTTTAAACTGTTTAACCCACCGTCGAATGCTCTCACGATGGGGCGGATCAATGCCGAATTCTGTTCTGAAAGCACGCTGCACTGTGACAATGGCGTTTGGTTTCGCGAACTCAAGCACACATAATGCCTTCTGCTGAGGAGTCGCCATTTTGATTGATCTTCCCACAATTCAGCTGCACCAGAAGCGGTGAAACTGACACCCAATCAAACTTTGATAAGTACTCTATCAAATAACCACTGATTCAGTCCACTACAATGCTATAGACCTGAAAAAACAGCGTAATGATTTTGGCGTATTCTTTTTGAAACACCCTGTATGTTACAAATAAATGAAATTCACAAATACCCCATCTAAATGGCCATTTCACTCCGCATGAGCTTGTCAACACTAAAAAGTTAGACAAAATAAATATGAAACCTAACGTTTTTTTTTTAAATTTAAATAAGAGGAAAAAGATCTAAAAAGGGGGAGGAAAGAGAAAGAAAGAAAGAAAAAAAAAAGAACAAAGAGATAGATAGAGAAGGAATAATGATTTGACTAAAAGTCTAGGTGAAAGTTTAAAGATGGTTGGAAATTTAACATCAGAAAAATTAACCTTGACCTATACTTAAACAATAACACTTTTTAAATAGGAAAAATTACATAAGGAATTACAATCTTTAAAATAAAGAGGTTTTTAAGATCGAGTAAAAATGTTGTAAAAAGTTAATATTATAAAACAAGCTAAGTAAAAATTATTAGTATATAGGAAAAATTAAAACAGAACATTAATTTTAATTGAATAATAGATTAACTGAATAAAACAAAAATCAAAGCTAGTACAATGAAAATTAAATAGAATTAAATCATACAGTAGCATCCAAAACAAAGGGACAAAATTTTAAAACCTAATATTTGTTAGAAATAACAACTGTAAAAAGCTGAAATTTTGACAACTGGTAGTCGTTATCATCCATAATAACATACTAAAATTTGAATCATTTGCAAAGGATAGAAAAAGAATTATAACAATTATTTATTTATTTTCAAAATAAGATCGTCCAAAAGTAAGGGACAAAATTGAGAAAAACAATCTAAACAGTATGCTATATTCAAATTTTTTGATTTTCTCTAAAGAATAAGTCTTACTTAGTCATTTGTAAACGTTGCATCGGCCGGCACCATGGCGAAACGCCAAAAACTTGATTACTCTGTGAGACAAGCTATTGTGAAGCTATACAAGGAAAAGCACACCATTAGAGAGATTTCAGAGAAAGTGAAACGTTCCAAGAGTGTTGTAGACAGGGTTGTTAAATCCTACAATGATAGTGGCAAAATAGTTAGTGCTTTTAAAACCGGCAGACCCCCCAAAACTTCGGCAAGAGAAGATCGAATAATGCAGCGTATGTCATTAAAGGGCCGTTTTAAGTCTTGCACAGAAATTAAAAGGGTTATGAATAGTACCCCATGTGTTAATGTGTCAAGACAGACTGTTTCTAGACGACTGCAAGAAATAGGGCTGTTTAATGGAACCCCAGGGAAGAAACCACTTGTTAGTTCGAAGAAGAAGAGATTAGAGTTTACAAACAGGTATGTAATTTGGACATATGAAAATTGGGCAAAAATATTTTTCAGTGATGAAAGCAAGTTTAATTTATTTGGAAATGATGGAAAAAACAATGTAAAGAGACGTATTGGTGAAAGATTAAGTGCAAAGTGTACTAAGAAAACTGTCAAGTTTGGGGGCGGAAGCGTCATGGTATTTGGAATGTTTTCTAGCCAAGGTACAACACCTCTTGTCCGGTTACAAACTCGTGTAAACGCGCAGATCTATAAAAACATTGTTCAAGATCATGTTGTGCCAATCATACAGAATTCAGGTTTCGATAGGGCTACCTTTATGCAAGATAATGCCCCATGTCACAAGGCAAAGGTGGTAATGAGTTACCTTAGCGAGCAAGATTTGGAAATTATGGATTGGACACAGCAAAGTCCTGACTTAAATCCAATAGAAAATCTTTGGAAGACCTTAGGAGTGAAAGTTATGGAAAGAAATCCCACTAACACGGAGGATTTGTGGGTGAAGCTTCAAGAAGAATGGTCTAAAATTAGTATCGAGGATTGTCAAGAACTGATTCGTTCTTGTAGTCGAAGATGTGCAGCTGTCATTGAGAGCAAGGGCTCATTTACTAAATATTGATTGTACATGTATTTTTATTGTTTTTTTGCTGTTTACATTGTTTTTCTCAATTTTGTCCCTTACTTTTGGACGTTCCAAATTTGAAAATAAATAAATAATTGTTATAATTCTTTTTCTATCCTTTGCAAATGATTCAAATTTTAGTATGTTATTATGGATGATAACGACTACCAGTTGTCAAAATTTCAGCTTTTCAAAGTTGTTATTTCAAACAAATATTAGGTTTCAAAATTTTGTCCCTTAGTTTTGGACGCTACTGTATAAATTAATTATAGATTAAATTCAAAGGATCCCCTTGAATGGGAAAATGTCAACTACAATTAACCCCACCCATAAATATAATTAGACAAAAAACAGGTAGCAATTAAAAATGTAATTACACTACATCAGTCAGTTATGTGCCATGCAAGATACATGTTTAGGCAATCATGTATCTTTCAATACATGACTGATGAGGCAAATTTTTCCCATAGTAAGTTGCTATTTCTTTCTGCGGTAGAACAGTTGCCATCCAAGGCTATTGAACCCAGTCTGTTCTGCTATTTACCCATAGCTGGGAGGAGAAGAAGAGGATTCATACTTTTCACAAGGGTATTAGCATGTAAGTGAATGTAATGGATTTGACTGGAATTCGAACTCAGCTCTCAGATTTCTTAATCTGAGCCACTATCCATTACTCCACTGAAATGTAAAAATAAGAAAATTAATAGAATATTAAATATAGAAAAATATCTTTTTAAATTAAATTTAAAGAAGTCCTTTAAAGAGGGAAATATCAATTACAATTGACCCCATACATAAACATAATTAAACAAAAGATAGCTAGCAATTAAAATGTAATTAAAACTAAATCCGAGTATTAAAAATACCTAAAGGAAAATATAATATAAATGAAAAAAGAAAATTAATAAAATATTAAATAAAAAAAAATATCTTTTAAGGTAACCTTTTTTAAAAAAAGAAAATTCATATGGTATAGATACGATAAAATATATATATATATATATATATATATATATATATATATAGTATAAGCAAGATTAAAGAAAGGGGTGGAAATATTAATATCAAAATCATTAATTTTGAAAGGTCTAAACCAATCTCTGTATGTTGTTTCCAACAGAGCATGGTCGCTGTATGTCTCAACAAGAATTCTGTGCACTTCAGCTGCAGATTTCTTTTGAATAAAGTAGTGCAGTAAAATTCCCAGCAAATACACAGTTTTTGGCACAAAATCTGACGTGTTTAACGCTATGAAAAACAAAGTTGTTTACAAAATGACATACACGGAATTTCACACTTGTTTATAGATGCATTACCATCTGAAAATACATGCATGCAGTTATGGGAACACCATCTGTTGGAAAATATGCATACTAATATACACACACACATATATATATATATACAGACACACTCACATATATATATATATATATATATATATATATATACACACAAATAAATATATATATATACACACACACACATATATATATTTACACACACACATATATATATTTACACACACACATGTACATATATATATATATATATATACAATCGCATATATATATACACACACATACATATATACACAAACATAGATATATACATACACAAACATAGATATATACATACACAAACATAGATATATACATACACAAACATAGATATATACATACACAAACATAGATATATACATACACACATACATATATTCTCGCACACACATTCATATATATATATAAAAAAACTGTGTTTGTTTATTCAACTACTGCTAGGGTTTTGGAGGCAGACCCTCATAAACAGATATATTTTGAAACTACATTACACAGGGTACTTGGATAAGTATATTTCATGTTGATCAAAATGTGTCCGAGGAAAACAAGCACCCCCATATCGAATTTTTTTTTTCCTTTTGCTATAAATTAAATTCAAATTTGAACAAGGGAATGACTCTTAGCCAAAATATAGAAGGAGGAATCCAGAAGATAGATGTCACATCTGCTAGGTTATTTTTGATCAAAGGAGCACAACCACCCACCACTGAAATTGTTTTTGTTTGATTTTAATTCAATTTGAAGTTGAACAAGGTAATGACTCTTATCCAAAATATAGAAGGAGAAAGCCAGAAGATGGAGCTCACGTCAGGAAGATCATTAAGTAATACTGAAATGCCTCATTTTTCTACATAACATTATAACAATGATTTAAAATCAATTGTCATTTTCTTACATAAAAAAAAAAATGTGATACACACCAAGGTGTGGGTAATTTGACTAGTGTATATATATATATATATATATATATATATATATATATATATACACACACACACACACAAAGAGTGTGTGTGTATTCATGCATATATCTGTGTATGTATGTATGTATGT